>JANAVB010044218.1:3479520-3697020 GCA_029216955.1 Iris pallida | reverse complement strand
GGTGATTGCATTTGATAAGATAGAATCTTGAAGTCTATTTATTGGTAAGCAGCGAATTATCATCTCATCATTATACTAAGCAAGTTCATCTATAGTCTTGTTTGGTTGTGGAAGCTGGAGTTGGAAAAAAAGCCATTTTTTTATTTTTGGGTGTCAAAAGAAAATTGAGGGAAGAAGAAAGAAAAATAATTCCAATGGACAGGCAAAAAAAAAATGAATTCCATCCATTCAAGTAAGGATTCATGGGTGGGTGATTTGGCATTTGATAATATAGAATCTTGGAAGTACTATTTATTGGTAAGCAGCTAATTATCATCTCATCATTATACTAAGCAAGTTCATCTATAGTCTTGTTTGGTTTGTGGAATGGAGTTGGAAAAAAGCCATTTTTTTATGTTTGGGTGTCAAAGAAATTGAGGAAGAAAGAAAAATAATTCCCAATGGAAGGAAAAAAAAAATGATTCCATCCATTCAAGTAAGGATTCACTAAACATTTCCAAACACCGGTTTTTATTTATTTATGAAAATTTTAATTTTTCAAAGGAAAGAAAACACCAAGGAATTGATTTTCCTTTCCTTTCTGCAAACCAAACGAGGCCTAAGGCAATAATTTTAAGTACAGATTTACACTAATGTAGCATCAGTAAAGAGATGCGATATACACAATCTTACCGGAGGTTGCTTAGTACTCTGACTTCCTGTGGGTAATTTGAAAACGGATATTTATGCATATTTCAATAATGCTCATGCAATCAGTAGTCATCAAATAAAATATACTGCAAACTGAAACACAAAGAAAATTTATGAACTGGACCCATCTAATTGCATCAATGCGCCACCCCCCCCCCCCCCCCCCCCCCCCCCCCACCCACCCACACACACACACACACACACACACACACACACACACACACACACACAGTCTGATTTCGAATTCCGCCAGTAAATTGGATCCAGCCTTCAAATGTCCCCAAAAAAGCCTGCAAGTAATACATATACCAGTTGGAAAGGAAAAGAGTTCATACTGCAGTCACACCTTGTGATCATGAAAGGCATACATCCTTTTCAAAGTAAACAAGAATTTGGTACACCTACATTTCCTTTAGAAAGTATACTTCCATTTCCAAACTATTCACTGAAACCTCTTAAAAAGCTACTGCATTGATCAGTCATCAGACAAAATACCAATCTACCACCAGTTGAAATATTAGGAAAAAAAATTCTGATCTGGCCAATCTTGTTGCATCAACCAACAAAGCAAGCTACTAGCAGGAGCCTCTGAGCATTGGATATACTGGTGAATCAAAGAGAAGATTACAAGCTAGAACAAAATATATTGTGACTAGTACCAGATGTTTATTGTGATGAAGGCAACCAAATACCAACATCAGTTTTACCCAGATATACCAAAATGAATGTCTATAAGACCAACGAATAAGGACGAAAACATATAAGTTGAATCTTGTTACAAGAGATGGTTTCATTAGTATGGGGGGTTGTATGACAGCAAGTTTTGTTCAAGTCTGCAAGTCACGAGCATTTTGCAGAGCTTCCTGTAGACTGTTTAGAGCACTGTCATAGCTGACAAATCCCATGAACCAAAACTCATGGTTATCAATGGAGACAACCTGGATATATTTTTCTGCTGGGTTTGCCTTGCCCACTGATGGATTGGCAGATCTAAGCTGAAGCAAGGGAACAACAACCTGTTTGGAAGCCAACAAGTCATGCAATAAAATCTAGATTAGTCGACAATAAATAATTTCCTAATCATTAAGAAACAAGATGAAGTATAATTAACAGATTATATTCCTCTAAACGGGGTAAAGGAAAATCTGGCATGAGAACACAAATCAAATTGATTAATGAGGATCTAACAATCAGTGTACAAGTTCACAACCACAACAGAAAGGGGGGGGGGGGGGGGGGGGGGGGGGGGGGGGGGGGGCAGTGGGTTGAAATGCATAGACGTGATGATATCAAATGTTCTAAATTTCAATAATGTACTATGTGTGTAAGTGTGTTTGTGTAGTTGAAGCTGGATACTGCCGTCAATGCCAAATCTTCTCATTGACAAAGGACTCTTAAAGTGATTGTTTGGTATGTAAAGAATTCCCCTCTCAATCTTAAATTGATGGATTCGTCATCTTCTGGGTTGTATTTATTCTGCAGGATGCATTATAAACTTAGTAGATTCTGGACTTTATCTCAGTTCATTCAGTAACAAGCAGCAACCTAAAGCACAAAACTCCAGCTGTTCGCTCATCCACATATTATAATAATAATAATAATAATAATAATATATATAAATCCGGATCAAAAGCCCCGCGGCGGGAGCCCCGCCGAAGCCCGCCCCCCACCCCCATCCCCAACTATCGGATCCGGGGCGGGGGAGGGGGTCCGCTCGATCCAACGGTCGAGGGGCGGACGGGGCTTCCCAGGGCTCCCGATCCGGACCCTATATATATATATATATATATATATATATAGCAAATGAAGTCTAGCCTAGCGGTTAAGACCGATGCACCTCTCCCCCCCCCCCCCCCCCATGAGGTTGCGTGTTCGAGCAACAGAGTGCCATTTAATTCCCCTTTGCGGGAATTAAGTGGTAGGGTGGTGGTTGGGTGTAGTGCAGGTGCGTGGTGCGGTGCGACCCGGAAGGTGCGTGGATGCGATGCGGGTGCATGTGCGGTGCTGGTGCGGCTTTGCCTGCATGAGGCCTCCGGGCCGAATGGGACCTTCGTGTCGGAGTGTAGCCTTCGGGTTGGGATAGGGCCTTCGGGCTAGGGATTGTATATATTGGCCTTGGGCTAGGGATTGTAAATATTGGCCTTTGGGCTGGATTGGTTGTAAGCTTTCGGGCTGAGTTGTAGTCTCTCCGAGGGGCCTGAATAAAAGTTACCTTCTTCGATATATATATATATATATATATATATATATATATATATATATATATATATATATAAGTTGAGAAGGGACATATCAAACAAGAAAAAAAAATGCTTGCGTCGTTAGAATTACCTACCTAAATGAACTAAGCAAATCCTGTTTTATTTTCTTTGAAGATATATGAGAATCAATACTAACTCATACCACAGCTCAAACACTTTTCAACTTTCACACTCCATATGAATTTAAAACTGCTCTATAGAAAGTTACAAACACAACTTAACTGCAGAGGTGTGGTCTAACTACACCTAAAAACTTAACAGCAATGCCAATAAATCATCATCAACATCCAAGCCTTCACCCATCAAAATGGGTCACCAATGGAGCATAAGAAAGATCCATACAATAACCTGCTACTTCTCAAGGCATATCTACCTACTTCAAGAACCAAACACCTGTTCTAAGGAATCACAAACTTTGTTAATTTTGGCACTACTGAATTGTTCTCCAAGAATGCCAGCTACCTCATGATCATTAAGAAGCTCTAGACACTTGACAGACTTAATCAGAGTGAATTGATTATTGTACCTTCCCAAAACTTGGGTAGCGACCACAAACTAATCACGAGAGACATCCCCAAACCCACCACAACATGAACGTACACAAATTGTGTGGGTTGGGGTGTGTGACTTCTGGTGAGTGGTGAGGAGATTGTACTTAAACATGGAGATTCACCTTTTTGTTGTTAATTTCCATCAATTATCTGGAGGCTTATAAATGTAATGGAATGGTTGTCCAATCTCAAGCCTCAGTCTGGACCTCCAAAAAATTTCGGGTTGCATCAACTAAGCCATCAATTATCTCCCTTTTTCTTTATAGTACTATAACAAATAATAATTATAGACCCTATTCCAGATGTGATTCCAAGAGATCTATGGTCAGGAAGATATGTGCAACATTGTGCTAAACTTAAATGTATTTCTCATGCCCAGGTTCATGGCAAACTTCCATTCCCATAATACTACACCCTCGAAAAAAAGAGGGTTATTTGTATGACAAAGGGCTTAACCACAATGGATTAGCATCCTCCCCCAAATTACCTACGGAGTGACCGAAATTGGAATGAAAATGTGGTTGTCATAACTGATAACTGCAACCTATTAATCCTACAGCATTTCATACTAGTCAAATTTATCAGGCAGGCTTAGTTGCCGGTGCTTCTATCTGTAGCCAAGGGAGCATACACCTGGGATGGTACACTTACACAAGTTATTGAGTAAATCGGCTGAACTTGAGCACCCCCTTGTCCGAGAAGTTCTTTCCTCTTTCATGTTAACCTCAAAGGTTGGTTTATACACAGGTGACATATTTGATCCTTATATAGTCTTTTATTTCCCTCGAAGAGCCATTCATGTTCCATTGAATATGAAAAGACATTTAAAACCATTAGATCTTTAGATAACAGAAGGGAAAGCAAGAACATGCTCATAAAAGGAGCAAGTCAAATAAAGGCCTCAACTAAGAAAACCGGCCCCACTCTGCATCCCCCAGGAAGCGGTCCCAACTAGTAGTCAATAATTTACAAGGGTTTGGAATTAAAATATTGGATATTTGAAGCTACCGATCCCATCAAGCTAGGAAGCACAGTCGCTCCATACCCACTTCCTGTTAACTGCTTCACTCCTCTGTCCAAACCTGTAGACTTTTCCTACCGAGTCCGAAGAAATCAACAACATTAATGACTTCTCTAACACTTCTGCTATTGTGTTTAGTCCGCTACCAAGATGTTATATTTTGTATCGATCTATCATCTATGGCATCAACTGCATCGTTTTTCTCGTTCATATTTGGCTAGTGTAAAATGATTTATAGTAGGTTGACAATTTTCTGCTTCCCCCTCACAACTACAAAGACAGGTAGCAACAGATCATTGTGTTTGGCAAAAATTTGAACGTAAATATCCTCTTACCAAGAATACAGAATTCTGGATTTCAGCCACTCCATAGATAAATAATGAAGGAAGTTTGAGTGTGAAAGCAAATAAGGTAAAAGATCTCAGAATGCTCCCTTTGCTTGACATAAGAAAAGTTATAGAGGACCATGTCCAAAACAAGATGGCAAAATCAATTAATTTAAGTAGTGATATGAACCTTCAGGAGATGATTCAGTCACGTGTACAAAATTAATTGTGTAATGCTTCTTCAAACAGCAATAAAGGGAGGCTTGCAGATTTAGCATGAAGGTAACAGAGAGTAGCAACAGATCATTGTGTTTGCAAAAAGTAGCAGGTAATATCCTCTTAGGCTCGTACTAAGCATACAGAATTCTGGACATCACTCCGTAGATAAAGAATGGAGTTTCAGTGTGAAAGCAAAAGAGGTAGAAAGATCTCAGAATGCTCCCTTTGCTTGAAAACTATAATTGGCATAACCAAGAAAGAACTCCATTAACTTAGGACGCTAGAAAAGTTATAGAGGATCCATGTCCAACACAAGATGGCAAAATCAATTAATTTAGGCAGTGATATGAACCTTCAGGAGATGATTCAAATTAATTGTGTAATGCTTCTTAAACACACTTTAAATTTTATGAAGAAAACAAGGATAACCTGAGGTAGACACCACATATATAACATAAAGACACAAATAAGATCCCATATCTAAAAGCATTTTAGGGTGATTCTTCATCTGTATGAACAATATTAGGAAAAAAAAAATCTGCAGGAATCAGGCATACACGCATGACTTGTTAAATAAGTAGAATAATGTTGTAGCACTAAGAAACCCGATGAACAAACAGAAACATCAAAAGGCATAGTAATACAAACAAAAGGCAGAAGTGCAGTCTATATCAGGAAGTGCTGATTTAGATCATAGAAGCATCGGTCGTCTAGAAAAAGAACATACATTCACTAAAGCTTCAGAGCTGTTCTACTATCAAGTATCAAGACCCATTTAAATGATGTTTGATTGACATAACAGGTTACATGGTGACAATAATAAATTGAAAAAAAAGAGTCTGGAACTATATGCAATTGAAGAAATCACAGATTTTGCTTAGTAGTTTATCTCAATACAACAATAAGTATCTCTTCGCTATAACCAAACAATATGATGATACACATCACCTGATTGTGCAAATGTACATGTATAATTGTATCATTTGATTATAGGAGTATTATATTAGAATGTTTAACGACTTTGCAGTCATATATTCAAAAACACCATTTTATACAGAAGTGCCAGTATAACTTAAACTGTCTTACAATATTGTCAGCGGCGTTGCAGAACAAAGTTGCCTCTGTTTCTTGATATGTGGTTTTGTTTGAGAGGAAACTATAATAATTCTCTGCTCCTCTGTTAATTTCCTCCCTAAAATCGAGAGCTACAATCAGACCTTCAAACTTACCTTTTGTTTGAGATAAAACTATAATAATTCTCTACTTCTCTGTTAACTTACTAAAATCGAAAGCTACAATCAGACTAGTGTTATAGATATCGGCCGATCTATCAGATTGAGGCCTAAATTATATCACCTTACACCAATTATACTTACCCTTTTTCTTGTTCTGGAGAACACTTGAAGGCCACTTCTATGTTGCATGAGCTCAAACCTAATGAGCAATAAGTATGGGTTCCTTCAGACATCTAGCCTTTTAAGTTTATGACAAGCCCCTCTCTTGTACAAATTGTCACCGATACGGAACCAACTGAGGGGCTATGACATTATGCTGACACCTTGCACCAAAATTAGGTCAACAGTTTTGCATACCCTCTTAATCTATTGTCTATTGTTGTCCAAGTTTTGGAGACAAGGCATCAGAGGCTAGCCTAATAACTATGGTTGTTATATAAGAGTCATGAAATAATACAACCTAGCCAAAGCCTTGCTTTCTCATTTTTGTTGCTGTTTCTCTTCCAACTTACTTCACAAGCATCCATTACATTGTGCAACAGCAACTTAAAGAGCCGAAAATACTATAATTAAATCTCCTTATTCTGTTGGTTCCTCTGAATCTTTCTTCAGTCGGTTGAAGCTAAGTTAAATTTAATATCTAGATTCTCAACGGTGCCTCTGAATCATTCTTCAGTTAGATTGAAGCTTTCAGTGTTAATACCTAGAGATTCTTGGAGTTTCATGCTATGAGCCCATGAAGCTGCCACCCTTTGTATGATAGTGCCTATGTGTCTGCTTCAATCAATTAAAATAAGTATTTAAGTTAGGTCAGCCTTAGAGTGTTATATCTATACTTGATTACTTTCTCAAAGATTTTCTAGCTAGTTTTATTTCACTTGATTTTGCCCCAAAGTCAGATCTGCCTCGCTGAAATTAGCATGTGGAACTCGCAGGTAGGCTTCAGAATGAAACAAGGAGGACCTCTGTAATGTGGAACATACAAAATTTAACAAATATATCAAAACAAGACCACAGGTCTGTGAACATTCTTAAATGAAATTTTTTCCACACAAGTGTACATCATTTCAACTAATTCAGCACAAAAAATGGAAGTAAAAGAACGTACAACAGCAGATGACCAGAACAAAATTATTTTCATTTGGTTATGAGAAGTTCCAGCTCAACTTGGAAACTAGAATGATTTTTGCTAGTTACTTCTTTTAAGTAATTAAACCAAGTACCTACACAGAATCCTAATTTCAGAAAAAAGCAATCATAGCCTGTACATACTTTAATCAAGGAAGACGAAATTACCTTATAGTAGCTCCATTCAGTTTTATCCCCAACTTTGTACGGAAGTGGATTATCACTACAAAATGCAAGTTTTGCAGTAGAAATATACAAAATTCCCATTACTGGACCAGCAGATGTTGATAGATAACATGCATAAGTATTCTTGAGCTCTTCTTCTGGCATTTTATCAAAAGTTTGCCGAAATATCTTCTCATATCCACCTTCTGCTATAACCTTGGTTCCCTGGGCAAGCCTTCCCATAGCAGCTTCAGCAACACTCGGTCCTGTTTTCACTGGAATAGGGAAGAAATATAATACTACCACAGTATGATACTGTAGATGCTATATGCAGAAGAAGAAGAAAGATCTATAGGAAAAAAGTGAGTAACTACTAAATAATATTACATTGGTCAGAAAATAGAGAGCAACTATCAGTAATAACAAATGTAACAAAAACACTACTAGTCGTGAAAATATGTTTTCATACGTTAATCTCTACTCCTGGCGATTGATCTAAGCAACTGATGTGGGTCAGTAACAAGCATGGCTGCATGACTGCTATCTAGGATACTGAGAATTAGGCATATGTTGTCTTATAAAATCAACATCAAAGCCTCTATAGACCAAGCCTTCATGCAGGAGTGGTATCCTGGATACCACTTCAGAATACATGATTGGGAAAACCTTCTTTAGGAAAGGACAAAAGAGAAGTACTATAATTGTTTATGATCCAGACAAACTTACCTCTGGGCGTTCCAACTTCATGTGCACAGTAACACGCTTCTGGAGCATGTTACGGTAAATTTACGGTAAATTGACAAATTGTTACCAACTAAATAAATGCTAGTGGCACTCCTAAACTGTAAAACTATTTTCATTTCCAAACCATCAGCTTGGCTAAATTATCATCTTTCTACAACTCGATAAACTCTGGTAATAATATTAATAATCTAAATATACCAGCAAAAAAAAAAAGCAAAAGGACTTGAAAAAAAAAAACTTCACTCACAAAAATTGTACATTGTTTGATACTATAAACCCCAATCGCACCGAAACAAATCTCAACCAAGTCCAATCCTAGTCCTGAATTTTTTAGAAGCCAGTGTCATTTTTATTATATGGATCTTGGTTTGCTCCAAGGCAATTCTAGAAATTCGTACCATAAAGCACAATATACAACATCACCATATAGATCCTTATCAATTGACTACAATGAGGATTCTCCGTGGCATAATAAATTAATATAGATCCTTATCAATTGACTATAACGAGGATTCTCCGTGGTATAATAAATATACCAGCAAAAAAGAGAGCAAAAGGACTTGAAAAAAAAAAAACTTCACTCACAAAAATTGTACATTGTTTGATACTATAAACCCCAATCGCACCGAGACAAATCTCAACCAAGTCCAATCCTAGTCCTGAATTTTTTAGAAGCCAGTGTCATTTTTATTATATGGATCTTGGCTTGCTCCAAGGCAATTCTAGAAATTCGTACCATAAAGCACAATATACAACATCACCATATAGATCCTTATCGATTAACTACAATGAGGATTCTCCGTGGTATAATAAATTAATATCGCAATATCTATCCATACCGTAAGACTGCTTACAATAAGAAAACTAACTAACAACACCTCAAGGAGTTCATGAGTGTGCATACTTTGTGCTCAAGGAGTTTATATCAGTTGTGGAGAAGTTATTTAGCTAGGAAGCAAGGAAACTTAAAACAAACAGTGTGGGTTACGTGTCAAATCGTATCAAGCGCATATTAGACACGACAAGCTCCAAAATACACTAGGACACACTAAAATTGAAGTTGTGTCTGTGTCACCAATTCATATCTTGTCATCTATATTGCGTAGATACTCTTCCGGAGTATTGTATCCGAATCTATCACGTTATCGTACATGAAACTTCTACGACGTTTATGTCGGATGCTTTAAAGCAATTTTGCATGGTGGTGTTCATGCCAAAAATATTTGAAATATGAGGAAGTAATTTCTTTGTCACAAATCCTCCCTATTAACTTTTTGAAACCTAGTTAATATTCCAATTATATATATATATATATATATATATATATATATATATATATATAGGTTGTTTCAGTGCAAGAGAGAGAGAGAGAGAGAGAGAGAGAGAGAGAGAGAGAGAGAGAGAAAGAAGGGATGGGGATCCCCGCTCTTAAACATTCCCAAATGTCCCCGAAATAGCAGTCATTAGATTGTCTTTTTTAACCATACATATTAGTTCAAAATCTCGCGAGAAATTGAATAGTTTAAGGATCTAATTTGTACCGTCAAAAAGAGAGATCGAATTACTGCTATTTTGGAGAACATTTGGAGATGTTTAAGAGCGGGGATATAATTTGTACAAAATATGTATATAGATATGTTTTAATTTGTATATACAAACATATCCACACCGTATCCTACAATTTTGTTGTATTATGGATCTGTATCGCACCCGTGTCTGAATCTGTCTGGCTTAGCGTGTCACATATGCTCGTGTCCATGCAACCAATTAATTGTCATTATAACCTACTCCGCCGATTCCGCCAACATAATTCTCGCCATCTTGTCGTTGCTACAACCATCCTCATCGTCGCCATTTTTGTCCACTCGTCGTAATTGTAGACTAGGTTCTCTTTAGTGCTTTGGTGAAAATTTTCAAAGAGATACAACCAAAATCACGGAATCAAACCATAGAAAGGAAAGAAATAAAAACTCACAGTGCTGCCACATATTTCTTCCAATATCCTCGGTCATCTTCGTCGTCTCGCCGATCTTCTTCCTCCACCTCCCCAGCACGTCCTTCACCGTCTCCATCGTACCTACAAAATCCCCAAATTACAAATCACCCGAAAAAAAAAAAGCAAGAAAAAAAAAAGAGAGGATCGGTTCGAGAATTGTGACGTACTCTTCGATTCCTCGGGAGGGATCTCCGGCGTCAGATCGCGGCTCCAGGTGACGGACTTGGGATCCGACGAGGACGGCCCGGGCGGGGGCGGAGGAGGGGAGGGAATCTCCGGCGAGGGCTTGGGCTCAGCGGCGGGCAGGGACCCCTTCGGATTACCATCGCCGTCCGATCCGGGCTTGTTGGGGAGATCAACGGCCGGATCCATCGCTTTTCCGGCCATGGATTCTTGATTTCTTTTTTTGTCCTCTTTTATTTTTTTTTCCTGTTGTTCGGGATTTTGTTGGTTTGGAGTCCGTTGGTTTCACGCGAGATGGAATTTGAGGACAGCAGCGCCAAATGGAGTTGGGAGAACTTTGAGCTTTTGAATGGGCGCTTTGGGTTCTCGTGGACCCGTTCTGCAAATCCGGTCCGTTAAATCCTTTTATACTTTCCAGAATTAACTTTTTTTATGGGGAATTTTTTTCCTCGATAAATTACATTTTGAAACTTCCAAATATATAGTTCTTGATTTAGTCACTACAAACCACTGTGTCTCAGACCCATCTAATGTGTCGCTTGCGGTGCACCTGGATTTGGGTGCTAACTCCAAACCCATATGTGATGTGTATCATGTCGTTGTTCGTTTGTTGATGTGTATATTTAACAAAATACGTGTCTATATAATTATATCAGTTATAAAGTGGAAGAAAAATAAAATATAAAATATTACAATACGAATTAGCCTTGTCATTAACCCGAACCATGCATTGTTCAACCATAGTAATTCCATAGGACTAGTATGAGTACTCCGATACAAGAAGGAAGCAACCAGATGACAAGTAAGAGAGAGAGGTTTGCCTAAAAGTAGCCACCCTCAAGATGAAAAAATACTAACGATTAGCATATACCTCTCTCAAACAGTCAACCTACTTGTCTAACTAAAGATTTAAAATATATTATAGTAGCACTAAAATAAAATTTAGTAGTTGAAATTTTATTTTATTTTTTAGTTGTTGGAATTAAAAACATATAAAAGATTGTATGCAAGATGGGCAATTGACCAAATGTACTTTCACACCCCCAAATAATGGCGAGTTTGAGCAAATACTCATCTAAAAGGCAGGTTATTTGGTTTCTCCAATACATTGTATTTAGCACCATTCATTTTTCCAGATTAAACATAAATGCAATCCAAACATGTACTAGGTAGAATGTCATTAGTAACTTGTAACTCTTACTTCAGTTTTTCTAACATATACATTTAGGACACATAGGACCCTTATTAGCAATTCGGCAAACGGAAAAAATTCGGAAGGACAAAAGTACGAGTATAAATCGGCACAATATAAGTAAAATACGGTAAAAAATTCGGTCAAAAAATCGTCTAACGAAAAACATTCGGATTAGATTTAATTCGTGTTAGTACGTTTTATATGAACAAATTCGGCACTGAAAATTCGGCATATATATATGTCACTCCCCGTTCCCAGAATGCGTATTTTTATACATGTACAACTCATGAGTATTAATTTAATATTTATCATGTATTATCCTGTATTTAAATTCCTTTAAATTTTATGTTAATCAATTAATCTGCTCTTTAAATTTTCATGTTAATTTATTTCCTGCAATTATATTTCTGCACTTTATTTCCTGCTCTTATTCCTTGCCTTAGTCTTGCTTATTTGGGTTCGGGTTGGCTTTGGGTGGATCCCCATTGGACCCGGCCCAACTCCCACCTACCACCCCTTTTCTATTTAAAGCTTACATCTCTTTCTCTCTCCTCATAAACTCACATTCTCACCATTACTCCTCTTTTTCTTCTTCATTACTCTCTCCACCTACCAAACCGTAGGCAAGTACAACTTGCTCCCCATGAGAACCCATGTTTTTGTGGTTCATTTATCTTCCTCTCGTGATCCTAAGAGAGTTTAGAACTTGGCATTTTTCATTTCGAAGTCTTAATTTTTGTAGATCTAGAAATGAATTATTTTCGGAGTTTGGTGGTTTTGATCTATCAAACTTCTTTGTTTTCAAGTTTTGTTGCTTCTAGGTTGTAGAGAGTTTTATTCTACCCAATTTTAACCTTTGGAGAGTTGGATTTGGACTTGTTTTGACCAAGTTATGGACCTTTGAAGCTTTGGGGTGCAACCATGGAGTTCTTGCTGTTTGGAGAAGACAGTGAGCAGTGTACACTAGCTTTTTAGCTTGCGTCACTGAGCTGTGCACGCTCTTTAGCGCAGCGCAGTATGGAGTCCATACGCTGCCTTTTTAGGAAGCGTGTGTCTTGCATACGCTACCTTTTGGAAACGTATGTCGTATGGAGTTCATACGCTGCCTTTTGGAAGCGTATGACTTGCATACGCTGACTTGAATGGTCAGGAGTCGTATGGAGTCCATACGCTACCTTTGGGAGCGTATGACTTGCATACGCTGATTTGAATGGTCAGGAGTCGTATGGAATCCATACGCTACCTTTTGGGAGCGTATGACTTGCATACGCTGACTTGAATGGTCAGGAGTCGTATGGAGTTCATACGCTACCTTTTGGGAGCGTATGACTTGCATACGCTGACTTGAATGGTCAGGAGTCGTATGGAGTTCATACGCTACCTTTTGGGAGCGTATGACTTGCATACGCTGACTTGAATGGTCAGGAGTCGTATGGAGTTCATGGGATGTACCATGTGTCATGAATTGAGTTATAGACACCCCGATTGACTGGAATTAAATCCTGAGAGTTGTAGATTCGACCCCACTGAATACTAATTGACTTTCATGCCTTGTCACCATTGATAATAATGGTTATCTTGACTAAATTAATCATGCGTTCCTAGTTGGAACTAAGAGACTGGCTAGTTGTCTTATTGAATTGAATGAATGAGACACGTTCATGTTATGGACTATTGTAATCGACTGGCTGATCCCGAATATTGACATACATGCACATGCAAGCTTCAATCTATTTATTTATTTATTTACTTATTTATTTGCTACAAAAGAAGCATGTGTACTTTATGGTCAAGGCATGATTACTCCGTGGTTAGATTTGATTGTTGCATTACGCTATGTAAGACCTGCAACCTAACCGCACTGGTATCGTTGTAGAGTTGTGCATATCGTACCCCGTACGAAAGTACTTATTTGAATGACCATGATCTACGGCATGGAATTTCACTCAGCGTATGGACTATTAAGTTAAATAAAATAATGATGGCATGGAGAGAATGGATTCCCGAATTCTTATATGGCAGCCCCTTGGGACAAGTAGTACCTGACGGGCCGGCTGGTTCCCACAGATACTGTAAAACTGCCACACGGGCAGGGAACAGTATCTGCTTTTATTATTATTGTATATTGTATATTGACGGGCGTCCTGCTAGGACTCGTCTAATTCATGCATGGCGCACATGATTGACTGGATAAACTAGCCTTGCTTGCACATAGTAAGAACTACGGAATCCCTAATTGCATTATTCTAGGATAACTTGGGACTCACAATAGCAAGCCGTAGGAGTTGATTGGCCGTTCAATATGATTTGTTTGTGTACTGTACTACTCTGTTACCTAACTGGGATGATCAGAATGTCAGGACATGACGGGCCAACTTCTATCCTTGTTTGGTTGGGAGGTTGGTTCGAAGTGTCGTGATGTGATGTGAATCCTAGTGGAAAGCAGAGATCTATTATTATATTTCTCATTACTGGTTTTAGTTCTCATGTCGTGCTTCCTTGTGGTACTTGCTATTAGAGGTCTAACCTCTCTGGTTTTGCATGGCCAGATTTAGAGCCGGTCCCCGAGGATCCAGCTTACTTCTACCTCCAAGATGGTCAACACTAGAGGGATGATCGCAGGAGGACTCGAGTGGGTTTCTTACTTCCCCGCTCGTTTTGTTATCTACTTTATACTTAGCCGTTTGGCACCGACATGTTAGTCGGATTGTCTTGTACTTACTTTTTACATAATTGTAACTAAAGTCGGGCTGCAGCTGATAACAATTGTGTATACCTTTGCTACATCAATCTGGCTATATTTTGTAAAGCCAGATATCAAGAACATTTTGATAGAGCGTTTGGGACGCCTTACTGCTTTATCTTACATGTTCTCTATTACTGTTTCTTGTTTGAATGATTGAGACAATAGATGTGAAGTGACCATAGTGAGACTTTCATGTAGTATGCACCCCCTTGTCTTTTAGACAGCATTGATCGTATTATACGGTATTCATCTACCCGTAATACGTAGCTGGCTGAGTCATTCTTCCGCTCTCCAGTATTCTGGTTCTGGGGCATGACAAGGTTTTAGTGGTGGCCCATGCAGGTCTGATTTCATACTTGTGGGGTGTTTAATAAGATGTCTCAATCACACATGTTTCCCCTTGATCTCATGATTCGTCAATTCTCAACTCTAGCTTGACATTCCAGTATCCTTTGACTTCATTGATCCTTCATGTCCGGTCATTTGATTGTTCTCTTGTCCCTTTTCTTAGGGGCACCTCGTCCGTATCTGTCAGAGCTGGACAGCAATAACATGGACAGCAGCATGGACAACCTGACCAGGTTGGTCAGCAACAAGGGTCAGAACCACTTCATGAGGCTATTCAAGAAGAGGTGATAGTAGAACCAGCGGTTGGACCGCAGTATCCGGAGGTTCCAACACCACCAATAGTTCCACCTACCCCTGTGGAATTGGATACACCAGCCCTTCTGGAGATCATGAGAGGAATGATGGCTACTCAGCAACACCAGATGTTAGCCCAGCAGCGCATGCACGCTCAGTTGCAAGAGCAGAATATACTACTCAACCAAGGATTACAGACGGCATTGGAAAGAGGGACAAGGACAGATTCAGGAGCGTCAGCCCGATTTTGCAAGTACAACCCCCGTCGTTTCGAGGGCACGGAGGATGCCATCACAACAGATGCATGGCTTAAGGACATTGAGGCTATTCTGACAGCCGCTAAGGTGCCGGCAGAAGAACGTGTGGATCTAGTGAAGTTGTTACTTCAGGATCTCGCACGTGATTGGTGGGAAGCAGAGGAAGTAGGCATCAGACGTCCTGTTGCATGGGACGATTTTACTGCAAGGTTCAAGACGAAGTATTATGGAGTTATGGCACAGTTTGAGCTACAACAGAAGTTTATCAACCTCAGACAAGCTGGCAAGACTGTAGATGCTTATGCAGCAGAGTTCTGCAGATTGAGTAGGTTTGCCCCAGAGATGGTAGCAACGGAGCGTCAGAGGGCGATGAGGTTCCAGCAAGGGTTTCATCTTGAGCTCTTGCAATTGATAGAGGGGTACAATTACCAAACTTTTGATGAAGTATTGACGGCAACCCGAAGGCATGAGATCACCATTCAGAGGCTTGCGGCAAGGACTGGAGGTCAGAAGAGATCCCACAGTCAGATTGAAGGGGGAGGGGGAGCAGCGCCCCGAACAACAGCGACATCCCCTGGCATTCGTATCCACGATGTGGCGATACGGGGGCCAGCACCACCCAGGCAGCAGCAGCAACAGCAACAGCAACAGAGGAAGAACCAGCAACCCCCGGCGGGCTGCACTTATTGTGGAAAGATGGGACACACTAGAGATGTGTGTCGAACATTGAACGGGCAGTGTTTGATATGTAGAAATCCAGATCATCGGGTTACCACATGTCCCATGAATTCGAGGTCAGGAGGACCAGTGCAGCAGTTTCCTGCTCTGCCAGCACCAGGGGCAGGACAGTATCGAGGACCAGCGGTAGCAGTGAGACCGTTGGCACAGCGCCCGTAAATGCCGCAGGCTCAGATGTTTCGGAAGCAGGGCCTGCCGATGCAGCAACACCAGCATAGACCACCCCAGCATCATCAAGGAAGGGGCCAGCAGCAGCACCAGGCTAGGCCGCAACATGGGAACCAGTAAGGAGGTCGAGGGCAGGCATTCACTCTGTCCTTGGAAGAGGCATTGGCATCGGAAGATGTTGTGGCAGGTAACATTCTCGTCGCCTCATATCCCGCAGTAGCATTGTTTGATTCGGGAGCATCCCATTCATTTATATCTGTACGATTTGCGACACAGCTAGGAATGGAGTTCGAGGCATTGCCAGGGAGGTTGAATATACTCACTGGCAATAGGCTCGTAGGAGTTAGTAGAGTTATTCTAGCGTGTAGTGTTATAGTTTGCGGGCATTCTTTACCCGCCCAGTTGATAGAATTTTCTGTTGGAAATTTTGACGTTATCTTAGGCATGGACTGGCTGAAAGACAGTCATGCGACAATAGATTGTCGTAGTGGGAGTGTATCTTTTGATATTCCAGGCATGAAGAGATTCACCTTAGTCAGATCAGAGGCAACTCAGCAAGAGCAGAGAGTAATAACGGCAATAGAAGAAGTTCAGGTTCCGAAGGTAGTTGAAGAATTTCTAGACGTATTTTCTGAAGAACTTCCAGGTCTACCACCAGTTAGCGATATTGAGTTCAGTATAGAATTGACACCTGGGACTAAACCGATATCAGATCGGGTTTACAGAATGGCGGATTCGGAGCAGGCCAAGATATATGAGCACATAGAGGAATTGAAGGAGAAGAAGTTCATCCAAGCTAGCGTATCACCATGGGCAGCACCAGTGGTACTTGTGGGAAAGAAGGATGGGTCATCCAGATTATGCATTGACTACAAGAAGCTTAACGCGGCAACAGTAAAGAACAAGTACCCATTACCCAGGATCGACGACTTATTTGATCAGTTGAGCAAGGCTAGAGTTTTCTCCAAGATAGATCTTCGTTCAGGGTATCACCAAGTGAGGGTTCGGAATGAAGATATTCCCAAGACAGCATTCAGGTCGAAGTATGGGCATTATGAATTCTTGGTAATGCCGTTTGGTTTGACCAATGCTCCAGCAATATTCATGGATTTGATGAACCGCATCTTTATGCCGTATTTAGATCAGTTTGTCGTAGTATTTCTCGACGACATTCTTGTGTACTCTGCTAGTGAAGAGGAGCATGAAGACCACCCCAAAAAAGTGTTACAGGTTCTGAGAGAGAACCAGTTGTATGCCAAGCTCAGCAAGTATGAGTTCTGGACGGATCATATTTCATTTTTGGGACATATCGTATCAGGAGCTGGAGTAGCAGTGGATCCCAAGAAGGTAGAAGCAGTAGAGAGTTGGCCAGTACCCAAGACCGTAGCAGATGTGCAGAGTTTCTTGGAATTGGCGGGATATTACAGAAGATTTGTGTCAGATTTTGCAAGACTTTCAGCACCCATGACTCGCTTGACCCGGAAGGATGTGCCATTTGTTTGGTCGGCAGAATGCCAGTCATCATTTGAGAATTTGAAGCAGAAATTGATATCAGCACCCATTCTTACATTGCCAGTCGGACCCGGAGGTTTTACAGTATATTGTGATGCATCAGGTAAAGGACTTGGATGTGTCCTTATGCAGCATGGGAAGGTGATAGCGTATGCATCTAGGCAGCTTCGGGACCACGAGAAGAATTACCCAACTCATGATTTGGAGTTGGCGGCAGTAGTATTTGCTTTAAAGCTATGGAGGCATTACTTATATGGTGACCGAGTAGACATGTACACAGACCATAAAAGTCTGAAGTACATCTTTACTCAGAAGGAGCTGAACATGAGGCAGAGAAGATGGCTAGAGTTGATCAAGGATTATGACGTGGAGCTTCAGTATTATCCAGGCAAGGCTAATGTAGTGGCAGACGCTCTCAGCAGGAGAGGCGGCGCATTTATGTTGACAACGCAGAAGCATATCTTAGAAGACCTTCAGGAGATGGGCATTGAAGTTATACTTCCTAGTGATGTAGGAGTTCTGGCAAGTTTACAAGTTCAATCCGACTTGGTAGACAGGATCAAGGCAGCTCAGGCGCAGGACCTAAGGATTCAGAAGCTTAGGGCAGAATGTGAGTCAGGACACAGAAAGGAGTTGAAAATTCATGAAGATGGTACCCTTAGGTTTGGGTCACGTGATCTATGTGTGCCTAGTGGAGATATCAGACAGAAAGTTATGGCAGAAGCTCACAGTTCCCAGTATTCTATATATCCTGGAGGGACCAAGATGTACCAAGATATCAAGCAGCACTTCTGGTGGAACGGGATGAAGAGGGAGATAGCTAGGTTTGTTTCCCGTTGCTTGGTATGTCAGCAAGTGAAGGCAGAGCAGCAGAGGCCAGCTGGATTATTACAACCGCTTCCTATCCCAGAATGGAAGTGGGAACACATCACAATGGACTTTGTGACCGGTTTACCAAGATCGCCAAGTGGTAAAGATGCTATTTGGGTGATAGTAGATCGGCTTACAAAGGTAGCACATTTTCTTCCTTTCAGAGTAGGACAATCTACAAAAAAGTTGACAGAGTTGTATATGCAACAGATAGTCAGGCAGCATGGAGTCCCTGTCAGTATTGTGTCAGACCGAGATACCCGCTTTACATCACATTTCTGGAAGAGCTTGCATCGTAGTTTGGACACCAAGCTAAGATTTAGCACGGCTTACCATCCGCAGACGGATGGGCAATCAGAAAGAACAATTCAGACTTTGGAAGATATATTGCGAGCTTGCACTCTGGATTTTAGAGGATCTTGGGAAAGCCACCTGCACTTAATTGAGTTCTCATACAACAACAGTTATCATACTAGTATCCAGATAGCGCCATTTGAGGCACTATATGGTAAGAAGTGTAGATCGCCGCTAGCATGGGATGATATCGGGGAAAGGAAGATGCTAGGCCCAGAAATGATTATCCAGACGGTTGAAGTGATTAAGGGAATTAGAGAACGACTTCGTGTTGTGCAGGATCAGCATCGTCATTGGGCGGACCAGCATCGTAGGCCGCTAGAGTTTTCTGTTGGGGACCACGTGTTCTTGCAGATCTCACCTACCCGTGGGGTCATTAGATTTGGCGTTCGCGGAAAGTTGAGTCCACGATACGTAGGCCCATTCGTTATCCTTGATAGGGTAGGCGATGTTGCTTATCGTTTATCCCTTCCACCTTCGTTACGAGAGGTGCATGACGTGTTTCATGTATCTCAATTACGAAGGTATGTATCGGACCCCAGCCATGTCCTCGATCATTCAGAACTGGTTGTTGGTACCAACCTGTCTTACGAGGAGCAGCCTGTGTCCATCTTGGACCGAAGAGAGAAGATACTCAAGAACTGAACAATTAACCTTGTCCGAGTTGCTTGGGGTCATCACTCTTTGGGAGAGTCAACGTAGGAACGTGAGGATGATATCCGATCACGGTATCCACATCTGTTTGACTCACAAGGTATATCTTTTTCTGTGTACCTGATTGTCTTGATTCCTCATGCTTATCACCTTATGGGTAGAATTGCTTGATGTCGTAGATTGTTAAATATAGATATGTTACTTGCTATGGACATTGTAAAATGATTGCTTGATTGAATTGCTTGTACTTAGATTAGTTTAGCCCCGAGGTTTCTATCCTGCTTGGATTTGAAATTCCGAGGACGGAATTTTTCTAAGGAGGGTAGAGATGTCACTCCCCGTTCCCAGAATGAGCATTTTTATACATGTACAACTCATGAGTATTTATTTAATATTTATCATGTATTATCCTGTATTTAAATTCCTTTAAATTTTATGTTAATCAATTAATCTGCTCTTTAAATTTTCATGTTAATTTATTTCCTGCAATTATATTTCTGTAATTTTATTTCTGCACTTTATTTCCTGCTCTTATTCCCTGCCTTAGTCTTGCTTATTTGGGTTCGGGTTGGCTTTGGTTGGATTCCCATTGGACCCGGCCTAACTCCCACATACCACCCCTTTTCTATTTAAAGCTTACATCTCTTTCTCTCTCCTCATAAACTCACATTCTCACCATTACTCCTCTTCTTCTTCTTTATTACTCTCTCCACCTACCAAACCGTAGGCAAGTACAACTTGCTCCCTATGAGAACCCATGTTTTTGTGGTTCATTTATCTTCCTCTCGTGATCCTAAGAGAGTTTAGAACTTGGCATTTTTCATTTAGAAGTCTTAATTTTTGTAGATCTAGAAATGAGTTATTTTCGGAGTTTGGTGGTTTTGATCTATCAAACTTCTTTGTTTTCAAGTTTTGATGGTTCTAGGTTGTAGAGAGTTTTATTCTACCCAATTTTGACCTTTGGAGAGTTGGATTTGGACTTGTTTTGACCAAGTTATGAACCTTTGAAGCTTTGGGGTGCAACCATGGAGTTCTTGCTGTTTGGAGAAGACAGTGAGCAGTGTACACTAGCTTTTTAGCTTGCGTCACTGAGCTGTGCGCGCTCTTTAGCGCAGCGCAGTATGGAGTCCATACACTGCTTTTTTAGGAAGCGTGTGTCTTGCATACGCTACCTTTTGGAAACGTATGTCGTATGGAGTTCATACGCTGCCTTTTGGGAGCGTATGACTTGCATACGCTGACTTGAATGGTCAGGAGTCGTAAGGAGTCCATACGCTACCTTTTGGGAGCGTATGACTTGCATACGCTGACTTGAATGGTCAGGAGTCGTATGGAGTCCATACGCTACCTTTTGGGAGCGTATGACTTGCATACGCTGACTTGAATGGTCAGGAGTCGTATGGAGTTCATACGCTACCTTTTGGGAGCGTATGACTTGCATACGCTGACTTGAATGGTCAGGAGTCGTATGGAGTTCATGGGATGTACCATGTGTCATGAATTGAGTTATAGATACCCCGATTGACTGGAATTAAATCCTGAGAGTTGTAGACTCGACCCCACTGAATACTAATTGACTTTCATGCCTTGTCACCATTGATAATAATGGTTATCTTGACTAAATTAATCATGCGTTCCTAGTTGGAACTAAGAGACTGGCTAGTCGTCTTATTGAATTGAATGAATGAGACACGTTCATGTTATGGACTATTGTAATCGACTGGCTGATCCCGAATATTGACATACATGCACATGCAGGCTTCAATCTATTTATTTATTTATTTACTTATTTATTTGCTACAAAAGAAGCATGTGTACTTTATGGTCAAGGCATGATTACTCCGTGGTTAGATTTGATTGTTGCATTACGCTATGTAAGACCTGCAACCTAACCGCACTGGTATCGTTGTAGAGTTGTGCATATCGTACCCCGTACGAAAGTACTCATTTGAATGACCATGATCCACGGCATGGGATTTCACTCAACGTAGGGACTATTAAGTTAAATAAAATAATGATGGCATGGAGAGAATGGATTCCCGAGTTCTTACATGGCAGCCCCCTTGGGACAAGTAGTACCCGACGGGCCGGCTGGTTCCCACAGATACTGTAAAACTGCCACACGGACAGGGAACAGTATCTGCTTTTATTATTATTGTATATTGTATATTGACGGGCGTCCTGCTAGAACTCGTCTAATTCATGCATGGCGCACATGATTGACTGGATAGACTAGCCTTGCTTGCACATAGTAAGAACTACGGAATCCCTAATTGCATTATTCCAGGATAACTTGGGACTCACAATAGCAAGCCGTAGGAGTTGATTGGCCGTTCAAGATGATTTGTTTGTGTACTATACTACTCTGTTACCTAACTGGGATGATCAGAATGTCAGGACATGACGGGCCAACTTCTGTCCTTGTTTGGTTGGGAGGTTGGTTCGAAGTGTCGTGATGTGATATGAATCCTAGTGGAAAGCAGAGATCTATTATTATATTTCTCATTACTGGTTTTAGTTCTCATGTCGTGCTTCCTTGTGGTACTTGCTATTAGAGGTCTAACCTCTCTGGTTTTGCATGGCCAGATTTAGAGCCGGTCCCCGAGGATCCAGCTTACTTCTACCTCCAAGATGGTCAACACTAGAGGGATGATCGCAGGAGGACTCGAGTGGGTTTCTTACTTCCCCGCTCGTTTTGTTATCTACTTTATACTTAGCCGTTTGGCACCGACATGTTAGTCGAATTGTCTTGTACTTACTTTTTACATAATTGTAACTAAAGTCAGGCTGCAGCTGATAACAATTGTGTATACCTTTGCTACATCAATCTGGCTATGTTTTGTAAAGCCAGATATCAAGAACATTTTGACAGAGCGTTTGGGACGCCTTACTGCTTTATCTTACATGTTCTCTATTACTGTTTCTTGTTTGAATGATTGAGACAATAGATGTGAAGTGACCATAGTGAGACTTTCATGTAGTATGCACCCCCTTGTCTTTTAGACAGCATTGATCGTATTATACGGTATTCATCTACCCGTAATACGTAGCTGGCTGAGTCATTCTCCCGCTCTCCAGTATTCTGGTTCTGGGGCGTGACAATATATGGCCCACCCACCTCTACTCCTTCATAAACAAGGGTTCAGTGTGAGAATAAGATGAGGTTGGGGAACATTATATAAAGAAAAGAAAGTGAAAGTAGGATGGAAAACCGAAAGGTTTTTCTTTGATTGTTGCAAGCAACATGTGCAAAGATTCTTAGGTTTCTTTTTTTGGTTACAGCTGTGAGATTTCTTCTTCTTTTCTTTTGATAATTGTGCCAGTCTTAATATTTAATAGCAGCAAGAGTCAAGAAAGTAAAAACTGTTGGGTTTTTTAGTCAATTTTTTTGGCCGAATGTTTTAAAAATTCGTACGGTACATGTTTAAAACTTCGCAGGCTTAAAATTCGCGTACAAGTCCGAAATTTTCAAACGTACGTAAGTATTATACGTTTATGTAAGATACGAAAAAATTCGCGTATAATACTCGTTTTATTCGGGTGATTGCTAACAAGGCATAGGACACATGTTTAATAACATTTAATGTTCCCCTCTATCTTTAATTCATTATTGTCCATTTTTTTGTACATTTTGTGCCATGTACCTATCACGACCCGCACCCGTTTTTTTTTTAAACGGATACGAGACGTGTCCAAGCCAGCCTACGCCGCAGTGTCGGCGGTAGAACGCTGTCACGGCCATGAGATCAAAATCACAAAATAATGCTCATTCACATAATTAATTTAACTTACAACGATCACAAGTTTTACATTTGTAGAAAATACAAACTTGTACAAATAAATGAATGACTACACTCAACTATCTAGCTAGTCTCTAGGCTTTTGTCTGCAAGTATTCCCGTCACTCCCCAAGCTAAGTGAATCCACGGCTAACATGAAAATGTTGGTTTCCAGTCAGGAATGGAACGAGCACAATCCACTGAATGCAATTTCAAATAAAGAAAATGACTATAAAACAAAGGTTAGACATCAATCATGAGTTTTGGAAATAAACAGTAAATACGGAAAACAAATAGCAATAAATAGACACAAAATACTTTCTCCAACTGTAGAAGTACCTTTGACATGTGATCGGTCTGGGGTGCTACACCGCACGGTCTACGAGGTCTACTTGCAGAAATTAAATAATGTCTATGAGGTCTACTTGCAGAAAATAAACAATGTCTACGAGGTCTACTGCAGAAAATAAACAATATCTACGAGGTCTACTGCAGAAAATAAACAATATCTACGAGGTCTACTGCAGAAAATAAACAATGTCTACGAGGTCTACTGCATAAAAATAAACAATGTCTACGAGGTCTACTGCAGAAAATAAACACGGTCTACGAGGTCTACTGCATGAAAATAAACACGGTCTACGGTCGGATCACACATCCTTGGTACTTCTCATTCCCGACTCAACAATTTATAATAGAGTATAAAAATTACATAACCAATGACTAATCAATGAAATATGGTAAAGATCAATATCGAAATGCAAACAATGAACTGTACTCGCCTGTGGTCCTCTGCTGGTGAAATCGACAGTCTGAACTACTCAATATGCCACAATAGTCAAAACCCGTACAACCGTCCCCGGATGCTAAAATAGACAATACCAATGATCTCAGAATAGTCAAATTAGCTAGGATTGCCTGTCCTTAGTCCAATTCTGGACACAGGGAAAAAACGGTAATTTTGGGTCAAAATAGTGTCCGCCGTTGGACCCGCTTTGCACCAAAAAGCGTGCCAGAGTCAATGGTCTCTAAAGTCATCAAACTACATGTCTACGGATCAAGTTTTTCGATACGAACCCAACTGTATGTCCAAAGCTAGATTTTGGCGGGCCGTGCACAAAATCACCCGTCGAGTCGGACCGTGGGGCCCGCGAAACGGCGATCCAATCAACAATCTCAGAATCGGACCAAACTTGGCATACAGGACTAGAAAAACGATACGGTCCTGCTGGCGCAAGTTTTGTCTCGATCCGATGAGCGTGCACAAAGTAATTGAGAAATTTGCAAAGTGCACGATACGGTGAATTTCGACGGATACGCATCAAATTCGTCGCGCACACGCGACCAATTTGAATTCCGTCAAAGCCCACACGACCACAAAACCGTTACACAGCTTTCGATGCTTACGGTGCGCGACCAGGTCGCCCGAAATGGCGGGACGCACGTCGGGTGGAACAATTTTCTAGTTTTTAAAAACAGGTTTTTGGGAAACTTCGGAATCCGATTTCTCGGCACGTAGTCGATGAAATCAAATTCCGCAAAAAGGGATTCGAAGCCCTACATGTTGTCAATAAACGCCTTCTAATAGGTTTTCGAAATTATGCATGGTTTGGAAGATAAATAATTATGAAGTAGGCTAATTCAACTGTTTTCCTTCCTATTTTTAAACAGGTTTTTCGGAAATTTCAACTCGAATTTTCTCGAGTTTTGGATCGCTAGAATCTAAACTAATTGATAGGGATTAGAGAGGGTTAAATCAAGATCATACCAGAACTTACGGTTCACGAAACGATCGATCGTACGTCGGGAAAACGCCTCGCGAAGTGCCCTCCTCGCTCTGCTAACACGCGCCTGTGCGCGGCTGAAACGCGCGCGTAGGGAGGGCTTCCTGGCCGACTCCGACGGTCTCCCGGCGTCGCTCCGGCTTCGGGGTGACCGCCCAGGAGACTAGGGAGGCGTGCGCGTCGAGTTTATGGTGTTAGGGTTTCGATTTTCCTCTCGGACGAACTCTCGACTATAGATATATATAGTACAGTTGGTTAAATAACTCTCGGTTTTAAGAGTTCAGCGCTCAGGCCTGTTCCTTGTTGGCCGAGCGGAATCATGGGATGATTCCTGTTGCTGGTTGGGAGGATTGGGACGTGGGCTGGCCCAATTGGCTAAGCTCGGTTTGCTGAGGAAAGGGAAATTGGTTTGGCTGGGTATTTCTGCTTCTCAGGTCGGGTATTGGGGCCGGCTGGGTTCAGATTTGGCTGGGCTGTTCCTATTTAATTCTTTTCTTTTTCTTTTTCTTTTTCTAATTCTTTTCATATATACTTATATATATCTACATGTATATATAATTAACTATATATATATATATATATATATATATATATATATATATATATATATATATATATATATTTATTCGTATATATATACGCACACATCTATATATATTTATATAGTTACGTATACATTCACATATACCATATATAATATTTATTCATATATCCATTCACATATATATTTATATACATATATTTATATGTAAATATATATATACACACATACACTATTGTATATATATATATGCACGCACACATTTATTTAATATATATATATATATATACCCATACACTCATATATTTATATACACTTGTATATATACCTGTACATATATACACATATATATTTGTCCGAACTGCATCAATATATTAATAATAAAAATATTTATCCAAAAGAGTATCGATTTAGTGATAATAAAATTTATTAATCACCACAAATAATAAAATAATAAACTAATTAATTATTTATAAAATCTAGTAATTACCATTTTAAATAAAATAAATAATGAATAAAATATTTTAAAAAATTCGGGAAGGGGAGCTACAAATCTACCCACCTTAAAAATAATTTTGTCCTCGAAATTTTAACTTATACACATGTCTAAAATAAGAAAATAATAATAATTAAATAAATCCACTATTACCACAATCTCCTTAAATTTAGTTCCTCAAAAAATAGTTCATACCCTCCTCCTAATCATTTTATAACTACGAAGCCTCGAGGACTTCTACCCACCTTTGGTCACACTACTCCCAAAATACTAAAATCTTAGAATCTTCTAACTGGTTGCTAACAATCCTAGCAACAGATATCTACTGCATGTGTTATCTATAATCCTCTCCTACCTAGCAAGCAATCCAAAATTTAACAAGCAACAAAATTTACTCAAGTAGCTAAGAAATATCGATAAATTGTAATAGATATGACCAGTCGTCACTCTACAATAGGAAGGACATGAAGATAAGAAGAAAAATAATCGAGAGCGAATATGAAGTTTCAAGAGAGGTAGAGAGGATCCAAAGATGCAGATAGAAAGAGAGTTTACGAACCATTGAGTTATTTGCTAGATTGGGCTACTCTAGTCTAGTCACCACTGCTAAATCGAAGAACCCTTCGTTTCTTAGAGTGGCCTGCAAACCGTGCAATACAGAAGTCTTGTTCTCAAAATTCTAATTCGAACAAGGTTCCATAACGGAACGGAATTTGAGAAATCAAGATTGTGATCTTTTCCATGGAACACACGAGCAAGGAATATAACTGCAACACAAGATCGTATCTCGAATTCCGGGTAGATGGAATAAAGGTTACAAATGGATTCACATTCTAAGGGGTAGAGACTACATAATAGGTACAGGGCCGATTTCAAATAGTTTAGTTTTATAGTCCAAATATGGTGGTATGCATGAATGGGTATTATTGGGTCTTAATGGGTTCCCCAATTGGACATTAGTCGTCGGTTGGATGAACCTTGGACTTCAATCTATATGGACTGGACAAAATCCCTATGATAAAATTATTTCTACTAGGTTAAGGTAACCTAGAATAGCCTTCTACCCAAATGGTTGAGCTAGATGGGCAGTCGGATTGGTTCGCTAGGTTTCTAAAGCCAAAAATGCGTCTTCGGTGACTTCTGTGTTTAAGCAGCACGAGAAGACACAATTGAGTGGCACACTAGTGACATGTGCATAGTGGGCTTCGAGTATATCACAACCATATATTGGGTCGAAATGTTTGAGTCGAGGTTGAGTCTCTAATTGTAGTTGAGAAGTATACGGGTATTATGGTAAGGGTTATAGCTAGTCCTTTTTACCCGAAAGTCGTAGCACAAAAATAGAGTACAAGGGGACGAGTTTGAGTGGGACACGATATACCTAAATGAAGGTGGACTCGTCTAGATCTTGCATATAAGATTTGTTGGAAGGTAACAGCTAGTCTCGTGCTCCGAATATTAATGACACGGCCAGGGACACAAAATGATCTAAATGAAAAGTGGGAGTCCATGGGGCTCTAATTATCATCCTAGTGGAAAATTATTCTAATCAATCGGTAGTCCTCGTATATCCCAAAATTGTAGGAAGCTTACAGTCTACCCACCTTAGAAATAGGACATGGTCTTAGGAATATTGAGGTTAGAGGGTTCCCAAAGTCCGGATACTGTACCTCGACTCTTTGTTAATAGGGAATAAGATACGGTGTATCGGGATACGGTAGATATAAGTCAAGTCAAGGATCGTTCCTCAAATAAATGGAGAACGGCGTGTACAATGACACATGGTCGATAAAATAGGATGATCTACTCGTCTATAGTATACTAGAGTTATCGACGGGGTAACCAACTCTAAGGCACAAGATTTCTACAACTGAGTCGTGAATTTCTATTTGCGTCAACCTGCCAGACTATCGTCACAAGAGTTGTAGTGATCGTGTATTGCTGTTGACAACTGGTAGATCATAATATGACAGGGTATTTAAGCTATGGTATTGGCTAAGCTAGTAACTGTGGTGTTCCAACACTAGTTAGGTCTTAATAATAAAATTTACATAACTAGAGTAATATTTGTTGGAAACCAATCTCGGGATGAGTGTCACGGTAAATGATTACCCTATTGTCCACTCATCTCATGTCTAACTGTGGGCTTCGGTCGAGAAAGGGTTGGTTCAAGGCTTAAGGGTTGCTAGTTAAGGCAAGCTTCCAGCAAATAATTAGAGACTCACAACATTTGGTTTCTTGAGAATAGATAGTCTCCTAGGTTGGCGTTCTGACTAAGGGTAAAACCCTAATCATTCTTAAATTCAGATGGCTCGAAAGTCTCAATAGTAGTTTGAGGGTCGATGGAAGAACGAGTAACTCAATCACATGACTGGCCGATGGTAGCTACACTTGTGCCTACCATTATCATAGCCATGGGAATACTCTGTACCTCTCTACCATCACGAGCTTTCGTCTTTCCAAATCGGTGAAAGACAAAAACAATAAAGAATTCAAGAAAGATGTTACTGAATACAGTTTCATGATTCAAGGGCGAACATATATTTCAAGAAGATTTGCCAATGCAGTCGCGGATGAGATCATAGATACCTTGATGTCTCAATCCACGTAGGTTAATCAAAGAGAGAGCGAACCAAGTGTACTACGGTTGATCAGACCGTAATACATCGATTCTGATTAGACAATATGTCAGTGGGCGTCCCCAATAAACATATGTCTTGAATCAAGCTCGATAAAAGAGTAAGCTTGCAAAACTAGGCTGTAATAGCAGCATTGGTCAAGATAGTCAAAATACAAGTAGGCAAGATTTTTGGAAAGGAGGCACAAATAGTTCGAGTTTTTGGGAAAATCAGATCCTTTCCGGGTGTTATTGCTTACACGGTTATCCTACTATCTTCTTATCCATAATGCCTTGGCGACTAATGGGTTGTGAACCTCTAAACTCTATATTCTAGGTAAACCTATTGGCGTCAAACAATATCCTTGTCAATAGGTCATAAGGACCACGGAATGCTAGATCGGGAGACACGCTACCCAATCTCACAAAACTTCCACTACTATTGGCTTCGAATCTTATAGAACATACAGGGCACCGTCCTATCCTCTATAGTATCCCGAATTTGTAATCACGTCTGAAGTCATTTCACCGAGGACTACGCCTCACCCGTAAAATCGGGCTGTGGTAAACCCTTGGTTTCGTAACTCAAATATGATACAAATCGAACATTACTTGACTCTATCCAATATTGGCTCAAGGATAACTACGATCAAGAGTAGACCACTAGTCATATTTCTAGCAAATTCTATAACCGATATTTTCCTAATCTCATTTCAACTCTAGGGGTCGTGTCTCGCCAGTGCGCTGCTGGCTGCAGTGAATCCCTAGTCTCCAAAATTTAAATAAATGGCGACAGTGCACTGCTGTCCTGCCATTATAAGTTAACTAACATTCTCGTAACTATATCTGTAAATAAATCCCTGAGCTTCTAGAGATTCAAACAAGTTGACTATGAAATAAGGCATAAATATTTGCCCTATCAACCCTTAAAATAAAAGATTGAGCGGGGAGGAAATAACTGAAGACAAAAAGATACAAAAACATTCTAATGTCTATTCCATGTGTATTCAAACATTGAGGAAAACTTTGAACCGAAACTAACTCGAGGTCCGTATGGGGATAACAATAATCAGAATTTATACAAAATATTAATTCCTAGGGCAAATAGGAACTAAATAGACAGTTCGACTAAGATATGAGGATGATATCTAAGAGGCAAAGAGAAGGATCTGCCCAATTCATCAAGGTTATATCATAAATTATATGAAGCCCTGTCTCACCAAATAAATAATCTATCCACTTTGGATCGTGTCGTCATATCGAGAGATAATAGTGTACCTATGGGGATCTGACAAACAATCAACATTAGTAACTCCTCATCTAAATTGCATGGCCTAGACTACCAATCGGTCAATTTGTATAAGGGACTCCTAGTCCTAGTCATTCTTTTAAATTAAATTAATTCCTAATTCGTGAATGAGCATTTATTAGGCGCAGGCTCGCAATAGTACAACTAACTTGAGTACTATCACGAGTTTGCATGATTTGCAAAGACTGACCGGCATGGGCCACCACAAAAACTTGTCACGACCCGCACCCATTTTTTTTTAACGGATACGAGACGTGTCCAAGCCAGCCTACGCCGCAGTGTCGGTGGTAGAACGCTGTCACGGCCATGAGATCAAAATCACAAAATAATGCTCATTCACATAATTAATTTAACTTACAACAATCACAAGTTTTACATTTGTAGAAAATACAAACTTGTACAAATGAATGAATGACTACACTCAACTATCTAGCTAGTCTCTAGGCTTTTGTCTGCAAGTATTCCCGTTACTCCCCAAGCTAAGTGAATCCACGGCTAACCTGAAAATGTTGGTTTCCAATCAAGAATGGAACGAGCACAATCCACTGAATGCAATTTCAAATAAAGAAAATGACTATAAAACAAAGGTTAGACATCAATCATGAGTTTTGAAAATAAACAGTAAATACGAAAAACCAATAGCAATAAATAGACACAAAATACTTTCCCCAACTGTAGAAGTACCTTTGATATGTGATCGGTCTGGGGTGCTACACCGCACGGTCTACGAGGTCTACTTGCAGAAATTAAATAATGTCTATGAGGTCTACTTGTAGAAAATAAACAATGTATACGAGGTCTACTGCAGAAAATAAACAATGTCTACGAGGTCTACTGCAGAAAATAAACAATGTCTACGAGGTCTACTGCATGAAAATAAACAATGTCTACGAGGTCTACTGCAGAAAATAAATACGGTCTACGAGGTCTACTGCATGAAAATAAATACGGTCTACGGTCGGATCACACATCCTTGGTACTTCTCATTCCCGACTCAACAATTTATAATAGAGTATAAAAATCACATAACCAATGACTAATCAATGAAATATGGTAACGATCAATATCGAAATGCAGACAATGAACTGTACTCGCCTGTGGTCCTCTGCTGGTAAAACCGACAGTCTGAACTACTCAATATGCCACAATAGTCAAAACCCGTACAACCGTCCCCGGATACTGAAATAGACAATACCAATGATCTCAGAATAGTCAAATTAGCTAGGATTGCCTGTCCTTAAGTCCAATTCTGAATACAGGGGCAAAACGGTAATTTCGGGTCAAAACGGTGTCCGCCGTTGGACCCGCTTTGCACCGAAAAGCATGCCAGAGTCAATGGTCTCTAAAGTCGTCAAACTATATGTCTACGGATCAAGTTTTTCGATACGAACCCAACCGTATGTCCAAAGCTAGATTTCGGCGGGCCGTGCACAAAATCACCCGTCGAGTCGGACCGTGGGGCCCACGAAACGACGATCCAATCAACTATCTCAGAATCGGACCAAACTTGGCATACAGGACCAGAAAAACGATACGGTCCTGCTGGCACAAGTTTTGTCTCGATCCGATGAGCGTGCACAAAGTAATTGAAAAATTTACAAAGTGCACGATACGGTGAATTTCGACGGATACGTATCAAATTCGTCGCGCACACGCGACCAATTTGAATTCCGTCAAAGCCCATACGACCAAAAAACCGTTACGCAGCTTTCGATGCTTACGGTGCATGACCAGGTCGCCCGAAATGGCGGGACGCACGTCGGGTGGAACAATTTTCTAGTTTTTAAAAACAGGTTTTTGGGAAACTTCGGAATCCGATTTCTCGGCACGTAGTCGATGAAATCAAATTCCACAAAAAGGAATTCGAAGCCCTGCATGTTGTCAATAAACGCCTTCTAATAGGTTTTCAAAATTATGCATGGTTTGGAAGATAAATAATTGTGAAGTAGGCTAATTCAACTGTTTTCCTTCCTGTTTTTAAACAGGTTTTTCGGAAATTTCAACTCGATTTTTCTCGAGTTTCGGATCGCTAGAATCTAAACTAATTGATAGGGATTAGAGTGGGTTAAATCAAGATCATACCAGAACTTACGGTTCACGAAACGATCGATCGTACGTCGGAAAAATGCCTCGCGAAGTGCCCTCCTCGCTCTGCTAACACGCGCCTGTGCGCGGCTGAAACGCGCGCGTGGGGAAGGCTTCCTGGCCGACTCCGACGGTCTCCCGGCGTCGCTCCGACGTCGGGGTGACCGCCCAGGGGACTAGGGAGGCGTGCGCATCGAGTTTATGGTGTTAGGGTTTCGATTTTCCTCTCGGTCGAACTCTCGACTATAGATACATATAGTACAGTTGGTTAAATAACTCTCGGTTTTAAGAGTTCAGCGCTCAGGCCTGTTCCTTGTTGGCCGAGCGGAATCATGGGATGATTCCTGTTGCTGGTTGGGAGGATTGGGACGTGGGCTGGCCCAATTGGCTAAGCTCGGTTTACTGAGGAAAGGGAAATTGGTTTGGCTGGGTATTTCTGCTTCTCAGGTCGGGTATTGGGGCCGGCTGGGTTCGGATTTGGCTGGGCTGTTCCTATTTAATTCTTTTCTTTTTTTTCTTTTTCTAATTCTTTTCATATATACTTATATATATATATATATATATATATATATATATATATATATATATATATATATATATATATATTTTTTTTTTTTCATATATACCTATTTAATTCTTTTTTTTTCTTTTTCTAATTCTTTTCATATATACTTATATATATATCTACATGTATATATAATTAACTAGATATATATATATATATATATATATATATATATATATATATATATATATATATATATATATATATATATATATATATATATATATATATATATTTATTGGTATATATATACGCACACATCTATATATATTTATATAGTTAAGTATACATTCACATATACCATATATAATATTTATTCATATATCCATTCACATATATATTTATATACATATATTTATATGTAAATATATATATACATACATACACTATTGTATATATATATATATGTACGCACACATTTATTTAATATATATATATATATATACCCATACACTCATATATTTATATACACTTGTATATATACCTGTACATATATACACATATATATTTATCCGAACTGCATCAATATATTAATAATAAAAATATTTATCCAAAAGAGTATCGATTTAGTGATAATAAAATTTATTAATCACCACAAATAATAAAATAATAAACTAATTAATTATTTATAAAATCTAGTAATTACCATTTTAAATAAAATAAATAATGAATAAAATATTTTAAAAAATTCGGGAAGGGGAGCTACAGTACCAATTCTAATACCAATACATTTTTTAGTGCACCAACAATTATGCTATTGGTCACCCAAAAAATTGGATGATGTCATATAGGGCTGGTCCTAATCTCATGGGAGAGACGAACTTCCAAAATAGGCCCACATACATAATGTAAAAATATTTAAGAAACTAAATAAAAAGCAAATTAAAAAAATAATGTCGACACCAAGTATTAAACTAAGGGCATCTAGTGAGCAAGTCTCATATTATAGCCACAACACCAAAATTGTTTTATATTAAGAGTGGCTCGTGGCACATACTAGTTCTGTTATAAATATAATCATGTTGGTGCCCCTTTAGTCTTTGGGCCCTAGGCTATTGCCTAGAATGTCCTGGACCAGCTGTCATGACCCGCACCCGTATTTCGGACGCGAGCTCGTGAGCAAGTCAGCTACGTATCGAGCGAACTCCAGCCCGACTCGAATACGTATAAGCTGTCAAGAGCATGGTAAACTGCCAAATTATAACAAAACAAATCTATATCTCAAATCCACAATAAGTGTACGAAACATGAATGAACACTATGGGTCGTGGTTGTAGAACCCTAAGGGGGGGTGAATAGGGTAATTAAAAATTAACTACAACAATTGATGCAATAAAGACAATTGAAAGTAATGAGTAGAAAGATCAAACGCAAACGCAAGGATGTATCCTGGTATCCTCTTTTGAGGCAGTCCAGTCCCGGAACTCTCTCCGACTTTAATCCACTATTTAACCAAATAGTACACACGAGTTTGGATCCGAAGAACTCGCCAACTTCAACACGAGTTTGGATCCGAAGACTCGCCAACTTCTACACACGAGTTTTCTTACGAAGGCTCGCCAACTTCAAACAAAAGAGAATGAGAACTTGTTGATCTTCTAACACGTGAAGATCGAAATGTACAACTCTTTAATACTCTAGCACTTTGGGAGAGGATGACAATGAAAAGCTTGGAAGAGTATTAATGGTGGAGCTCTTGGTTGTTGAAAAATTTATGGAAGAGTTGGTGAGAGAGCTCAAGAGAGAGAGAGCTTCCTTTTATAAGAGAACCAAGAGTTGGTGGCATTTAATGCTCTGAATACAGACAGACCGGCATGCCGTCGGTATACAGCGGCATACCGTCGGTATACCGGCCAAATAGTAACGGTCATATTAATGACCGTTAGAGAGCATTAAATGTGCCCATTAATGCTAGTCAGAGCAATTCGAAAACCAAATATTTGAAACCCGGTATACTGCCGGTATGCCGGAGCATGCCGCCGGTATGTCGACATTTTGTCACAGCAAGTTTTGAGTTGCTAAAAATGGTATACTGCCGGTATGCCGGAGCATGCCGTCGGTATGCCGACAATTTGTCACAGCAACTTTTGGGTTGCTAAAAATGGTATACCGTCGGTATGCCGGAGCATGTCGTCGGTATGCCGCCAATTTATCCCAGCAACTTTCTGGACAAGAAAAGAGGTATACCGTCGGTATGCCGAAGCATGCCGTCGGTATGCCGACTATTTGTCACAGCAACTTTCTGTATGCCGAAAACGGTATACCGCCGGTATGCCGGAGCATACCGCCGGTATGCCGCTCTGTAGCTATTTGATTTTTGACTTGTTCTTTTTACTGTCATCCGTCCTTAGGTGTTTACAGATATACCTAGACCAGTACAGACTCAAAGACTCTAAGCAGGAAGATGCCGTCTTATGCAGGGAACGCCGGTAACTGCTACAGTCTTCAAGGAAGAAGGAGAAAGCTCTTGAACGGAAGAAACCCATGTAGTAGATCTTCGGAGAATATATGAATCTGAAGAACAGAAGACTAAACTACGAAGATGCTGTTAATTACTCAAAATAAAATGTGCCAACAAACTCCCTCATTTTGATAATTGACAAAATAGAGAGATAGCATCTTCAGGGAGTAGCTCCCCCGTAGGTAGACAGCTCCCCCTCAATATGATTTCTTCCCCTTTGTCACTTAGTCAGAGATGGGGATAATAAAAAAAACAGTGCATAATAAAACAAACACGAGTATATAAAGAGAAGCATGCATTAATATATGAAGTAGGAAGTGAATACATGCTGGACACAAATATAGCATACTGAGAACATAAAAGACTCTCCACCATGAGAGCCAAACACTAGAGAAATCCAAAGAGTAAGTCCCCGAAGGACAACAAACAACTAGTAATAACCACACACCGGTCCCCGAAGGACCACAAAAGACAACAAAGAGACAAACACATAAAAACTAGAAACACTCAAAAGCCGAAACCATCACCAAAGGAAGTCCGTCCCTAATCCTCAGCCGGATCATCATCATCATCACCCTGAGCTTGCTGGAAGGCGCCAAATGGATCAATGCCGTCAGGGTACATAAACCCATAGGCATTAGGGTCAGAGAAGCGCGGGCCCGTGTACATGGGATCCTGAAGATTAAGATCCAAAAAAGCATCACGGTCTTGAAGCGTGCGCTGAATGAAGTACCCCTGATCGTGGAAACGAGTCTGGATCAGGGCGCCAAGTCCACGAGTGTGGGCCCGCATCTGCTCCTCCGCCTGGGCCATCCGCATATCAAAGTGCTGCTGAGTGAGCGGCATATAACGGCCCGAAGTAGGAGGGGTAGATGTGGGAGCAGCAGGCGTGGATGTCGGTTGCTCTTGGGAAGATGAGGCACGGAAAGTAGAGGCGCCAGCAAGGGTACGGGAGGCAGCAAGATATGAGGGGACGCCATCCGAGGAGCAGAGAGACAGGTCAACATGTTTGGCCTCCATAAGCAGAGTGATAAAAGAGCTATAGTAGAGATTCTGCTTCCCCGAAGGCAAGACACGCCGAAATTGCAGAAGAAGAGTCTTCGGGAAGGAGAATCGCTTTCGGGCATAGAGATGATACATGCAGACGAGGACATCACCGGTGATTGCATCATAATTCCCGCCCTTAGGAAATAGAGTGTGGCACACGATCCGATGGAGCTCATAGTAAAACGGCTCCAGCTGGACAGAGAGGGCCGGGATGGCAGGAGGGTTGGGACCCTTGCAGATGATACGGCAGAATTCATCGAAAGGTGACGCCGCCGAGGAGTTGAGAGCACCCAAAGATGGTAACGCTTCCCCTTTGTCCGGGATGCCTAAGATGTTCTCCACTTCCCGAGAAGTAAGACGGAAGTGGCGGTCATTGACCATAGATTGAATGGCGGATGGATCGTCGTCATCCCCTCGCATGTTGCAATAGAAAAGTCGGACAGCAGCGGGGTATACAGGAATTTGACGCCGAAGAAGGGAGGAGAGACCGGCGTCGTCAAACAAAGGGACGTGACCGGGAAAGAGGTTCCAGTTGATCGCCCGGCCCTTGAACACGTTGTGATGGATGAAGTGCTGGAACCAAAGGTCGGCCGCCAGAGAGTTGGAGAAGACGCGTTGGTCATAGCCGGTAGGTAGCGCCACCGGGATGAAGGGATTGAACATAGAGGAAGAGGAGGATCGGGGGCGCTTAGGGTTTGCCATGTAGAGGAATTTGGTGGTTGGGTGTGGAAGAAGAAGTAGTAGAGAGGAGATGGAAGAAAGAGGGTTTTTAAAGTAGAGGAGGAAGATGAAGAGATGAGTTTGAAAGGGGGGGTAGGGAGGGAACGGTTGTAGAGGAGGATTAAAGTGGGGAGATGAAAAGGTGATGGGATGAATTAATGATGGTTGAGTAAAAAGAGGAGAGAAAGGGGGAAAGTGATTTGAAGAGTAATAAATAGGAAGGGAGTTGAGGAGATGGGTAGTTAAGAGGGATGGGATGGATGAGAGGGAATAAAGATGTAAAAAAAATAATAATGGAAGAGATATGAAAAAGTGGGCCCGGATCGCAGAGTACGTGTCCTGTCCGCCGCCATTCGGCATACCGGCGGTATGTCGACGTATACCGACGGTATGCCGAGTTTCGAAACAGAACATAATTCTGCTTGGAAAAACGGCATGCCGCCGGTATACCGTAGTATACCGTCGGTGTGCCGGCCGAATGGGACTAAGGAACAAAAGTCAAAATACCTAGTTCACGGCAAAGGAAAGAGAAGCGATCTTCCGGGAGAGGCTTAGTGAATATATCGGCTAATTGATAGGTAGTATCAATAAATTCAAGATGGATATCTCCTTTTTGCTGATGGTCACGAAGAAAATGGTGTCTAATTTCAATGTGCTTCGTGCGTGAGTGACAAATCGGATTTTTTGTGAGATTGATAGAGCTAGTGTTATCACATTTAATAGGGGTACAAGAATGAGAAATGCCATAATCTAAAAGTGTTTGTGACATCCAAAGAATTTGTACACAACAACAACCAGCCGCAATATACTCTGCCTCAGTGGTTGAAAGAGCAACAGAGTTTTGCTTCTTACTAAACCACGATACCAAGGACTTCCCAAGGAATTGACATGTGCCACTAGTGCTTTTTTGATCAATCTTGCATCCGGCAAAATCCGCATCCGAAAAGCCGTGAAGCTCAAAGGATGAGGATTTCGGATACCAAAGACCCATGTTAATGGTGCCTTTGAGATAACGAAAAATGTGCTTAACGGCACTCAAATGTGATTCCTTTGGATTGGCTTGATATCGTGCACACAAGCAAACACTAAACATAATATCCGGACGGCTAGCAGTTAAATAGAGTAAGCTACCGATCATACCTCTATACTTACGAATGTCGACCGATGTGCCATCTTCATCACCGTCAAGCTTTGTCGTTGTGGCCATAGGAGTCCTCATTGATTTGGATGAGTCAAGGTCGAAACACTTGAGGAGGTCCTTTGTATATTTTGCTTGATTGATGAAGGTTCCTTTAGGTCCTTGTTTGATTTGTAATCCCAAGAAGAATGAGAGTTCACCCATCATACTCATTTTAAATTCTTCCTGCATAACTTTGGCAAATTCTACACAAAGTGTGTTGTTAGTAGAACCAAAAATAATATCATCAACATAAATTTGAACCAATAAGAGAGTCCCATCATGGGATTTAATAAAAAGTGTGGTGTCAACTTTGCCCTTTGAAAAATTGTGAGAAACAAGAAAAGAGCTAAGACGCTCATACCAAGCACGTGGAGCTTGTTTGAGGCCATAAAGGGCTTTATGGAGTTTGAAGACGTGATTAGAAAATTGAAAATCTTCAAAACCGGGAGGTTGTTTAACATAAACTTCCTCTTTAATAATACCATTTAGAAAAGCACTTTTAACATCCATTTGAAATAGCTTAAAGTCATTAAAACAAGCAAAGGCACAAAGCATACGAATAGATTCAAGACGTGCAACCGGAGCATAGGTTTCGTCGTAGTCAATGCCTTCCTCTTGGTTATAGCCTTGAGCAACCAATCGGGCTTTGTTACGAGTCACTAACCCGTCTTCATTAAGTTTGTTGCGAAACACCCATTTAGTTCCAATAATGGGGTGATTGCTAGGTTTTGGGACAAGTTCCCAAACCTTGCTTCGCTCAAATTGATTTAGCTCCTCTTGCATAGCTATCATCCAAAATTCATCAAGAAAAGCATCATTAACATTTTTAGGCTCTATTTGAGAGATAAAAGCCACATTGGCACAAAGACCACGAGTGGCGGATCTTGTGCTAACACTTGAGGAAGGATCCCCAATGATAAGCTCCTTAGGATGATTGGTGATAAATCTCCATTCTCTTGGGAGATCCTTTGGAGGAGGCTCGAGAGGAGGAGACTCTTTAGATGGGGTCACAACTTCATTGTTAGATGAAGAAGGACGATCCTCAATAGAGGAGTTCTCCAACCCAAACGAGATGTCATCAATATCCTCGGAAGAGAAGAATGTAGAAGAGTTGATTTCATTAAAAGAGACATTGATTGACTCTTCGACAATAAGACTTCTTTTGTTAAAAACACGAAAACCTTTACTATGAGTAGAGTATCCAAGGAATATTCCTTCATAGGCTTTTTCTTCAAACTTGCCTAGGTTATCCTTGGTATTCAAAATAAAACAATTGCAACCAAAAACTTTGAAATATTCAATAGAAGGAATTTTGTTGAACCAAAGCTCATAAGGAGTCTTCTTAGTAATAGGTCTAATTAAGACTCTATTAATAACATGACACGCCGTATTAACGGCTTCCGTCCAAAAATATTGGGGGAGCTTATATTGGTTTAACATAACCCGGGCCATATCGCCAAGGGTTCTATTCTTTCTCTCCACAACATCATTTTGTTGAGGAGTACGAGGACAAGCAAAATCATGTTCAAAACCATTCTTTTCACAAAATCTTTTGAAATCAACATTATCAAATTCTCCTCCATGATCACTCCTAATTTTGTTGATAGAAAAGCCTTTCTCATTTTGAACACGTTTACAAAAAGCAACAAATTTACGAAAAGTATCACTTTTGCAAGCAAGAAAAATAATCCAAGTAAATCTCGAAAAATCATCAACTAAAACAAAAGCATAAAGTTTGCCACCAAGGCTAGCTACTCTACTAGGCCCGAAAAGATCCATATGAATAAGTTGAAGGGGTCTAGTGGTACTCACAGAGTTGATGGATTTGAAGGATGACTTGGTCAACTTACTTTTCTCGCATTCTTCACATACCATATCCTTTTTGAAAGGGATACTAGGAAGTCCTCGTATGAGCTTCTTGGAGGCGAGGCGAGAGATGGTATCCATGTTGGCGTGTCCAAGCCTCATGTGCCAAAGCCAACTCTCATCGTTCTTTGCAACTAGGCACCTGTCATTGTTAGTACCTTCAACAAGATAAAGAACATAAATATTGTTTTCTCTAATGCCTTCATACACAATAGTTCTATTGGAGCTATCGGTAATGTAGCATTTGAGTTTAATAAACTTGATATCATAGCCATTGTCGGTAAGATGGCTAATACTAAGGAGATTATGTTTGAGATTAGTAACAAGACATACATTATTAATACAAGGATAAGGAGGAGAACCGATATTACCATTTCCAATAATATAACCTTTAAGATTGTTACCGAAGGAGACGTGTCCTTCCTTCTTCATCGATAGCGTTGTAAAAAGTGAAGCATCACCGGTCATGTGCCGTGAACAACCGCTATCGAGAATCCACTTGCTTCTAGCATGAGAAGGATTCGTCACCTACAACATAAGTTGAAGATGAACATTTTGGTACCCAAGATTGTTTGGGTCCTTGATTGTTAGTTCTAGGAACCCATTTAAGCACTTTCATGTCAACTTGTTTCCTTGTATAACAAAAATTAGAAGTATGTCCGATCAAACCACAATAATTGCACATCAAAGAAGATTTAGAAGAAGTGTGAGTGTTGTGCATATGTGAGTTTTTAGTGTGAGAAGTTCTACCATAAGTGTTATGATGATAGTAAAAAGCATGATGTGAGGTGTTCTTCTTTACAAAAGGTCCTTTTCTTGTGTTAGAGAAGGAGTTGTGTGTAGTGTTCATGTAAGGGTTATGCCTAGCATTTTGATGAGTGTGAGGGTGTCTAGGAGCATGCATGTGAGTGGTATTCTTATTACCTAAATTCTTACTCCGTGTAAGAAGATCATTATACTTAATAGAAGTGGTGTATTCTCTCTTATTAGCATCTTGACATTTGTGCATAGCAAATTCATAAGCACTTCTCATGGATAGAATCTCATCATCCCTTTTCTTGATGGTGTCAAGAGATTCTAGAAACTTGAGTCGCAAAGACTCTATTTCATCCGTGTCAGAAATAGGAGATTTTCCCTTCACATCAATAATGATGCTTGAGAGCCTCTCTATTTCAAGTTTAAGAGCCTCAACCTCCTTAAGAGATTTCTTGTATTTATTCCGAACACCTTTGTGTTCTTCATGTAACTCAAGAATGGCTTTCTCCAAATCATCATAGGTAAGAGTGTTTAAGGAAAAATCATCAAGTACCTCATCGGTTGCCATGAGACAGACGTTGGCATTGTGTTTGCACTCCTTGTCGTTGTCGGAGTCGCTCGCGTCACTTTCATACCAAATGCTAGTATTGGCGAACTTTCTGGAGGACGAGCTTCCCTTGCTAGGCTTCTCGAACTTGCTTGAGTCTTTTCGTATCATCGGACAATCCCTCTTGATGTGTCCGGGTCTTCTGCATTGATAGCACGCCGGGTCTTCTTCATTGTCCCGTCTGGAGCGGTTGGCCTTGTTGAACTTTAGGAACTTCCGGAAGTGCTTAGCTGTGAGAGCTATTTCTTCATCGTCGTCCGACTCATTGTCGTCGGAGCTATCCTTGGAGTAGGACCTTGATGCTTTGAGAGCAAGAGTCTTCTCCTTTTCTTTGGTCTTCTCCTTCTCCTTCTCTTGAATGGAGGATTCCTCTTGATCCTTCATGTCAAGCTCGTGAGTCATTAGCTTACCCATGAGGGTCTCTAGGTTCATGACGGTTAGATCGTTCCCCTCAATGATTGCGGTAGCTTTAGGACTCCAAGCTTTCGTCAATCCTCTAAGAATCTTCCTTATCTTTTCATGAGCGGGATATTCCTTTCCAAGAGAAGAGAGAGGGTTAATAATGTCACCAAAACGAGTAAACATGCTAGCAATGGATTCATCATGCTTTATTTTAAAAGACTCATATTCTTGCGTGAGTCTACTGATCTTGGATTCCTTCACTTGTGAAGTTCCCTCGTGTGTGACTTCAAGTAACTTCCAAATCTCATTGGAAGTCTTGCAAGTAGAGATTCGATTGAATTCACTACTGTCGAGAGCACAGTAAAGAGCATTCATTGCCTTGGCATCTCGACAAGCAAGCTTCTTGATGTTTTCAGCAAGTGTCTCCCGAAGGGTGTCAGATGCAATATCCTCAATAGCTCTGGAAGGAGTAGGAAGGCCATTTATTACGCAATCCCATAAATCAAAATCTATGGACTTTAGATAAATGTCCATCCTAATCTTCCAGTAGTTATAGTTGGTACCATCAAATAGGGGAGGCCTATTTGTGGAGTGTCCCTCATTGTGAAACGTGTTGATGCTAGGGTTAGAGGCCATGGATCACTCAAGGGTGTAAATCCAAATCAAGAGAACGAAGCTCTGATACCAATTGTAGAACCCTAGAGGGGGGGTGAATAGGGTAATTAAAAATTAACTACAACAATTGATGCAATAAAGACAATTGAAAGTAATGAGTAGAAAGATCAAACGCAAACGCAAGGATGTATCCTGGTATCCTCTTTTGAGGCAGTCCAGTCCCGGAACTCTCTCCGGCTTTAATCCACTATTTAACCAAATAGTACACACGAGTTTGGATTCGAAGAACTCGCCAACTTCAACACGAGTTTGGATCCGAAGACTCGCCAACTTCTACACACGAGTTTTCTTACGAAGGCTCGCCAACTTCAAACAAAAGAGAATGAGAACTTGTTGATCTTCTAACACGTGAAGATCGAAATGTACAACTCTTTAATACTCTAGCACTTTGGGAGAGGATGACGATGAAAAGCTTGGAAGAGTATTAATGGTGGAGCTCTTGGTTGTTGGAAAATTTATGGAAGAGTTGGTGAGAGAGCTCAAGAGAGAGAGCTTCCTTTTATAAGAGAACCAAGAGTTGGTGGCATTTAATGCTCTGAATACAGACAGACCGACATGCCGTCGGTATGCAGCGGCATACCGTCGGTATACCGGCAAAATAGTAACGGTCATATTAATGACCGTTAGAGAGCATTAAATATGCCCATTAATGCTAGTCAGAGCAATTCGAAAACCAAATATTTGAAACCCGGTATACCGCCGGTATGCCGGAGCATGTCGCTGGTATGCCGACATTTTGTCACAGCAAGTTTTGAGTTGCTAAAAACGGTATACCGCCGGTATGCCGGAGCATGCCGTCGGTATGCCGACAATTTGTCACAGCAACTTTTAGGTTGCTAAAAACGGTATACCGTCGATATGTCGGAGCATGCCGTCGGTATGCCGCCAATTTGTCCCAGCAACTTTCTGGACAAGAAAAGAGGTATACCGTCGGTATGCCGAAGCATGCCGTCGGTATGCCGACTATTTGTCACAACAACTTTCTGTATGCCGAAAATGGTATACCGCCGGTATGTCGCTCTGTAGCTATTTGATTTTTGACTTGTTCTTTTTACTGTCATCCGTCCTTAGGTGTTTACAGATATACCTAGACCAGTACAGACTCAAAGACTCTAAGCAGGAAGACGCCGTCTTATGCAGGGAACGCCGATAACTGCTACAGTCTTCAAGGAAGAAGGAGAAAGCTCTTGAACGGAAGAAACCCATGTAGTAGATCTTCGGAGAATATATGAATCTGAAGAACAGAAGACTAAACTACGAAGATGCTGTTAATTACTCAAAATAAAATGTGCCAACAGTGGTCTGCAGCCCACCAGCATAAATGTCCGATAAGACTCCAAAGAATATAACAAGAGTTTATAAACTGAATCAACAAATAGGATATCGCATGATAATGAAAAAAAAGCACGAGCTGGATGATAAACGTGATATCAATACCTGAATCTCGCAAGCAATATCGTAATCATCTGAAACCCATAAGTGTCGTAATCATCCGTCATCCAGAACTGCTAAATAACTCCTCGTAATCGCTAAACCTGAAGAGATCATCAGGTCCTCAGTGGACATAGCAAGATTAATAAAAACATGCTTATCTAGCAGTTTAATCATGCAATAAAATATAAATAGGGTATAAACAGGAAAAGAGACAGAATCATGACAACTGACTACTGACATGATGACTACTAACAAGTAGCTATAGACAAGTGACTACTGACAGAATGATCATGAACACGGGTACAAGAACCACTATGCATAAATGAACTGCTGGATGAGAACAAGAGAAATCATGTCACGAGATCAATGGATACTCAAACCATCGCCCCTAGTGTGGACTCGCAGGTTTGAAACAACTACTAACCCTCGTCCCTAGTGTGGACTCGCAGGCTAGCATCAAGAATCACCCTCGCCCCTAGTGTGGACTCGCAGGTGCAGAACAGATAACTACTAACCCTCGCCCCTAGTGTAGACTCGCAGGTTAGCTTCACGAAATCAAGGTACAAATAACTACTAACCCTCGCCCCTAGTGTGGACTCGCAGGTTAGCTTCACGAATACAAGGTACAACAGTTAAGCTATGACTTACTCATTCTATGACACGATACGACTCAGTCGAAGTACAGGTGACGACACTATATGACCCAATCGAGATACACGGAAGAACAGATCCAATATGAACTACAAGCTAACTATGAACAAGGACTATATCTATACTAGCATGCATGATATATAAATCACATGTAAATAATCAACTAGTAAAAATAGATAATAATAAAAATATGCATGTAAATAAACTGTAGAGGGAGGCAAGGTATCTTGCCTGGTAGTAGCATGAAAAACCAACAATATACCGTCAACTGGTAAGCCATAAAGTCCAAATCTCACAACTGTCTCAGAAAGCTGAAACAGACATTGCCAACATTCTCAGAACAGTCAAGCTAGGATTGCATGTCCTTAAGTCCAATTCTGGACACAGGGGCAAACGATAATTTTGGGCCAAAATAGTGTCCGCCGTTGGACCCGCTTTGCACCGAAAAACATGTCAGGGTCAATGGTCTCTAAAGTCGTCAAACTATATGTCTACGAATTTGTTTTGATGATACGAATCCAACGGTATGTCCAATTTTGGATTCCGGTAGGCCGTTGTCACGCTCCAATCCCATAGGAGCGATCGTCCTCGCTAAGGCGTGATGCCGCACGAGCCTAGCTTGCGCTCGTGCAAGGCGGGTTCCATAATGGCCGATTTTAGCGGCTGCGACGGGGTCGTCGTATAGAAGTTCCATGCAGAGATATTGAATAATAGTAGCAAAAATTTAAAGCAAAAATAAGTTACTCAAAGAAGCTCTTTATTGATATTGAAACAAAGATTCCAAAGGGCGCAAGCCATGATTACAAGTCTCTCGTGCTCACTTTTCTCTCAATATACAAGTCACTCTGCTCTCTCTCATCTCTCGATTACAATGCTTGAGCCAGTGGATGCTTCGGAAGGCGACGTCCATATATTATGTCCCGTATAAGTCTTGACTCCATGCGGTCGCACGCTTCGAATCGTCAAGGGACTCCATGCCTCGACGCATCCAAGCGAGCTCCGTGCAACGAGCTTCAACCTGTACCTGCATATGAAAACTAAGTGGGTGTCAGTACTCAACTGTACTGGTGGAATGAGCTCCTCGTCCACCCATACAAAATCGATATGTTTGATTTACTTTGTGCAACATAGTCTCTTCTTATCAATTGTAATGACTCGCACTGCCCTAGCGTAACGCCGATTCAAACGGCAAGTGCAACGACTCAAACGAGCCGTCGACCCGAAGAGTTGGCATCGACCTGATAAAGAATCGATGCAAGGCTTACATTGGCCCGTCAAGATGAATCCAGACTTAGACTTTCAAAGGCGCGCTCAGAGTATCGCTCGGCCGATGCGGACATCGCTAAGGTGGATGGCTCCGATGAACCTGTCTTTGCTTAGCCTAGACACATAACAATACGGACACTAATGCTAGAATCGCTAGGCAATAACATCGTACATGCTAATAAATGACTCAACGCACCTAGCTAAGGGAATAATCCCATCTTGTATGCTTGTATAGAATATGAAAAAGAACATAAAAAATGTGAGAACTCTCGCACCGTGTTCCACGCTCGTGCTAAGGCACAAGCTTACGTTCAAGTCCCTTATGCGTTCAACAATGAAACAATGAATGGTTTACAACAATGAAACGGAAGACTATCGACATAGTCGTTCCGAGTAGAGTATAGTAAAATTGAAAGACTTCGGGACCGATGGGTCGCCAAGGCGACTCCCACACGGGGAGTTACAAAATGTATAAATGAATGAATGAATGAATAAGTGAATGAATGAATCAACGAATGAATGAATGAATGCGTGAATGAATCAATGAACGAACGGACAAGTGAAAGAAAGAAAAGAAAGAATGAATAAAAGATAAGGAAGAAATGAATGGTTAGCGACAGATATGACGGGCACGTACAACAGGGCTCGCTACCCGCGCTGTACGGACGCCAACCTGGTCGATAACGCATTATGGCTAAGGGTTAGCCTACGGCTCGGAGACAGCCGTTAAGTTAAAATGACAATAAAATACGAAATGGTCATGGACGGACTCGTGCACGAGTGAAAAGGGATTCCAAGGGCAACGAACGACGTTTTCGTGGCCTGCCTAGGCGGAATCATGGCCTACGGGCGGACAGGTGTGCAGGCTTGGGCACATAACCAAACGTAGGGCCGGTACTTCAATAGTCTATCAAGGTGTACCAGCCATCACGCTTGATAGATGAGAATGCCAAAGGGAAAAATGTCCAAAATGGCTGACATGCCAGCGATCGATGCATATAGATTTAAGTGGGCTTTGCTGGTGGCAATCCACGTGCAAGTCCTTGCATTGAAATCAAAGTAGTCTAAGTTAACTAAACAAAGCACCTTCTGAATAGGCTTGAATATAACACACAAAATGATTGAGAGTACTTTGAGCAAACGAGCTAGAAAACAAGCCTACGACGCGCTAGGACCTGAGGCAGGGACACGCCCTTGACATTAAATGTTTACGAGAATTACATTAAGTTGATATATGCGAATTATTGACTAACTTGGTTTACTTTGGACAGGAAAGGCCGGACGGTAAGTATGGGTAAGTCGTGCATGCATTTCCATACAAACACTTGAATTTGGCAACACGGAATAGGTTATGAAATATGCCATAAAACTAATCCTAAGGCAAGATTAGAAAGACAATGAATGATAGACGGTGCACAAAAGTAAATAGAACGTGTTTGGTAATGATGGCATTGTAGCGCCCCGCTTTCGATAGGCGACAGAACTTCATAATATGCTTGCGCCGAGTCAGATCGGCCGGGAACTTAGATGGCCATCTGACTCGATCGCTAAGCTTGGTAAACGATAATGCCTTGCAGCATCGATTCAAATCAATTTGGACGGAAGTTACGAGAATCGATCAAACTAATGGAACGACTTCTGTTGGAATAAGTCCTAGATGCAGCGGACTGCGTCTCGGCGAGTGAGCTCTCTATAAGAGTCCCTTCGACGGGACTGGACCGCTGTATGGTTTTCTTGGAGCTTTGCCGCTGGGCTTGATTGAAGTGCTTTCGCATCGTTTTCATGGATGCAATTACAAATTTCGATGCAAGAGAAAAAGAAAGAAATCTAACAAAGTGTTGGTGCCATTGCAGGAGCTCGCGTAACTAAGGATTGACATTGCGTAGCGCTTCGATGACCTGCACGAAGAAAAGTAATCGGTGGGTGATTCGGCCCCTTCTTTTCTACTCTGTCCCGCAAACTTATTCCTTGCCTCGAATTCATTCAAATCGAACGATGCCAAGTTAATTGCATGCTAATCCACTAAGTCCAAGAACTCGGGAAAAACGTATCGATTTAGAGTTATTCACTCTGAAAATACAAGTCTATCACATAAACCAGAAAGTTTGAGGTTCTAGTAAAAAGATAGACTATTTTACGTGCTGCAAAATATTATGAAACGTCGATCGTGGGTTATGATGCCTCGGACAATTTGGTGCCTATGGGACGCTAAATCGGGAGTACGACTTGGGGAAAAATGAATTGTTGTATAAGTTGGGGGAAATGATAATGCCGTTCAATACTGTCCGCGCTATACAAAACTGTTGCATATGTTAAACTGTTCACGCATTGGCATGGTCATGGACAGCTTGTGCACAAGTTGATATTTTTCCTCGAATCGATATTCGGGACATCGAAATCGAATCGACCTAGGGGGAATGAATAATCGTGCTTCGGCACTGATGCATTGCGGGACCGTCAGTCAGGCTTGCATCCTAGACTGAGCGGGCCTTAGAGTAAGGGCACGAGACGTGGGTACATCCAGCCTACGCCGCAGTGTCGGCGGTAGAACGTTGTCCTAGGTCAACATACATCTAACAATATATATCTCTAAACAGTTTATACTCCCCGAATGGGGGTGACATAGCAGTAAATAAACTCAATCACAACTAAGGAAGAGATAGCACGATATGAAATAGAACTCAAGAAAAAAAATAGATGATAAAGTAGTCTAAGATAATCCCAGCAAATATCCAGAGGTACATGGTCTCAGCTACTGAATGAAAGAATATATACAACTCCAAAATCTCTAAACAGAAGTAAAGTCTAGCTAAACATGTCTCAAGGAAACATAAAATAAGATAAGCCTAACTAAACTAGTCTAGGCAATGGGGGTGATGTCCTCAGCTAGAGCTGGGTCCTCCTGAGGGTCCAGCTCGCAAGTGTCATCTAAGGCTGCCTCGTAGAAAGTATCCAGACAGGCCTCCTCCTCGTCCTCTGTAATATTTTCAACAGGTCCAATTAGGACAGGAGCGAGCACAGTACATCTCAACAGTTCATAGCAGGCTAGAAAATATAATCATGCAGTAAAGTAAGATACAGGTGCTGAAGAATACAGTATGTAAACAGAGAGAGAGAGAACTGTAATAGAAATATCTACTATAAGTAAGGAACTAACAGTGGCTAGTGAGTCAGAGAATATGATAGCACATATGAACAGAACAGATTTGTACATGATCTACACTAAGGAGTTTCATATGATCTACACTACTATGGAATTGTTCACATGACTACTAGCACTCCCTCGTTTCCCCAATCAATACACAAGGATCTAAGCAGGTTATGTTATTATACATGATATCACATGGGAGCCCATGAAAGGGTGCACATGATATTATACATGAGGGCTCCGTAAACATGAGAGTACATGATTCACAGGAGTATACATGTATGGTGAAAGCACAGGAGTACATGATGAAAGTGAAACGCACATGACACAATATACCCGATGCTCCCGAGGGGGATAACATCGCATGAAGAGATCCATATAGTACCAATCCGTGATAATGTCGTGACAGCATCAAGTAAAGTAATCTAAAGCAGGAAAATAATTCTAAGCAGGATATGAAATGATCAGAGAATGTACTCGCCTGGTATCTGAGTGTCCAATATGAAAGTACTGTCCGAGGAGTGGTATCTGGCTCCTAATCAGAATAGCACAAGTCACAACAAGTCTAAAATAGTAAAATAAAGTTTTACTATGCATTCTATATGAATCTAGGTCAATCTAGGCCAAAGTCAACTCTTGGTCAACTCTGGTCAACCCTAGAAGTCAAACTTGGTCAACTATGGTCAAACAAGGTCTAACAAGTCTAAACTAGGTCAAACTAGTCTATACTAGTCTACATTAGTCTATACTAGGTCAATCAACATACACTAGCTAGTACACAACACTACTAGGCTATCTATACCAACTACACATGTTATATGTTATTTAACACAACATATAAATACACTAGCTTTAGGTTACCCATATACCTATACATAGGTATAGGCACAAACACATTTCATATATATATATATATATATATATATATATATATATATATATATATATATATATATATATATATATATATATATATATATATATATATATATATATATATATATATATATATATCACATACCCTACTTTAGGTTATATGACATATACATTAGGAACTAACATATATATATATATATATATATATATATATATATATATATATATATATATATATATATATATATATATATACATATAGATATAGATATAGGCTTAAACATATATACATATAGGTATACATTACATATATTATATATTGCATACAAACCTATACATCAACCTACAATTAGGAAGAATAGGAAATATAGAGAGAGTGCAAGAGTGTATGTGTAAGAGAGAGTAAATAGTGTCATGAAGGGTGTGTGTGTGTATGGGAAAAATCTGTGTTAGTGAAGGGTGTGTATGAAAGAGAGCAATGTGTGTGTAGATGTGTGTATATGTGTGTAACTGTGAGTGAGTGATGAGTGATACTGGACTGTGCACAGAAATCAGCAAAGGACAGTCCTAATTTTCTAATTTTAAGCCCAAAACTTCATTCTCAGTCTTCAACCCAAATACATATTCCCAGAATTCAGTGTACATACTATCCAACCCATTTTTGAATGAAATAACCCACCAAATTACACCAAATTCGACATACCATTAGTAAACCTATAGGTGCACATATTAGAGGTTTAAAAACATGCAATTAACAGTTTAAATTAGGTTAAAAAAGATGGCAAAGTTCACTCTTAAAAATCTGGAAATACAAGACTGAATACCCAGTTTCAGTCCTACCTTTCCATCACCCAAATCGAATTCCAAACATCACCAAACAACACAAAATTTTAACCACAGTTAGTTCACATATAGGAGTATCCTATTAGGGACTAAAACCCATTATTAACAGTGTTTAATTAGGTAATTTGGACTGCCCAAGTTCATATTTAAAACTGGAAAATAACAGGAAATGGCATGTATCATGAATATTGGGAAATGGAGAATTGATTATCAAAATTAATCTAAAACACCAAATCAAAAGTTGGTAATAAAAATATATAATGTGTTTGTGTCCCAGGGTCCAACACGTGTCCACCAATACGAAACAATCGTGTCCAATACAATTAAACCCAAAACAGTGCAAAACTGGCACTGTCAGGCAAAACCCCGTACGATGGCGATTACTCTCTCGACACGCCACATGGACAAGTGAGACTTGACACATGGCATGTCAGTCATTGCTCCATGGCATGTGTCGAGTCTCGCGTGTCCTGGTTGCGTGTCGTGTCCGCTGCAGCCCCCGAGTAGCAGGGGAGAACTGTAGCAGCGCGCGCGCGTGTCAACAGCGTGTGCACATGTCGATTCTGACACGACTCGACACAAAGACACTCCTAGACAAAGAGAAATGCATAAGCGACATCAAAACAATTTTCCTATTCAAATAGATTGCACAAAAGGAATCGAAATGCCCTTTGAGGCATTTCGACAAACACTAAATGAACAGGTCTGATACGTGTCCGAAACGGACACGAAACCCATGAAACTCGACACGAAACCAATGCAACCACTTAGGGGACTCCTAGGGCTTCCTAAATGTATAAAGAAATTGAAATTTCATTGAGAAATGAAGAAGTTACCTATAGATGAACTTCTAGAAAAATCCCCCTTTGTTGAGCTCCTCTCCTTGATATTCCAATCCAACAAATCAATACCAAACTGAAATAAAACTCCAATAACAGCAAGTATAGGTATATTAAAACCTAATGGAAGAGATTTGAATGAAAAAGAACATGGAATGGAATTTATATGGATTAAAAGGAATAGGAACAAACCTCTTTCTAAACTTGAGCTTTCCTAAAAAGAGGCAACCCTAAACTAAGAGAGTATTTATAGGGTGGTGTTCCCTAGGTGGATATGGTGGCCGACCGAGTGAGCCTAGGGCTAGGGTTTTGTATTCTTGTGCTTTGGGCCAATCTACAAGGCTATGACTTAAATTGATTTATCAATGATTCTAAATCATAAGTCATGACTTATGACTTTCTAATTCCTATTGCTAACTAGAGTCTATTGACCAAACTAAGGGTTAGCTTAGGTTAGACTAGAGTCATATAACCTAACCAAGTCCATACTAACTAGGGTTAGCTTCTAGGTTGGTCTACAAGGGTCAAAACTAGTCAAAGTCAACCTAGTCAACCTTCAACCAAACAATTCCAAAATAATTCCTAAAAATTCCCATAAATTCAAATAAATTCAAATAAATTTAAATTACCCAAAAAATGTCAAAAATACCCTCAAACTAGAAATGTGGTAGTGACAAATCTACCCTCAAAAGAATTTTGTCCTCGAAATTGAAAGGCGAAATACAACTGATGAGAAGGATAGAAAGTATACCTCACGGTCCAAAAAGATAAGGGTAGCGCTCGCGCATCTCATCCTCCCGCTTCCAGGTAGACTCTCCTGGAGAATGATGCCTCCATGCGACGCGTACCAAGGGTATCACCTGGTTCCTCAGAACCTTCTCCCGTCGATCCAGTATCTCCACTGGCTGCTCTGGATAGCTGAGAGAAGGTCCAACCTCAATCTCTGAATGATCGAGCACATGGCTAGGGTCAGCCACGTACCGTCTCAACTGTGATACATGGAATACGTTGTGGACCCCCACTAGCACAGGCGACAAGTCTAGCCTGTATACAACGTCACCGACTCTCCCGCTGATAACGAAAGAGCCGATAAAGCGCGGGCTAAGCTTCCCGCCTCCACCAAAACGTATCGTACCACGAGTCAAAGATATCCTCAAGAAAACCTGGTCTCTGACCTAATCACAAGCAAGGTCTCAATTAATTATAATAAACAAACATGATCAAAGAATCACAAACAAACAAACCTATATCTAATCCTACTCTAATCTGTACCTCAAACTCCAAGGGCCTCCGGTGGATATCGGCCCAGTGCCGATGTCTGTCATGCGCCACGTGAAGTCTGTCCCTGATGAGCTTCACCTTCTCGGCTGCGTCAACAACCATCTCTGGCCCCAGTAAAGCTCGCTCACCAACATCATCCCAAGATAAGGGTGTACGACACCTACGCCCGTACAGAGCCTCGAAAGGTGACATCTCAATGCTGGCCTGGAAACTATTGTTGTAAGCAAACTCCACCAAATGAAGATGATCCTCCCAGGAACCTCCAAAGTCCAAGACGCACGTCCGTAGCATATACTCAAGTGTTTGAATAGTTCGTTCCGATTGTCCGTCCGTCTGGGGGTGGTATGCAGTACTAAACTTGAGCTGAGTGCCTAAGCTGGTCTGCAGACTCCTCCAGAAATGGAAAGAAAAACGACTATCCCGATCTGAGACGATACTGACCGGAACTCCGTGAATCCTGACTATCTGCCGTATGTACATCTCCGCCAGCCTCTCTGTAGATGTACCCACCTTGAATGGCAAGAAGTGGGCCGATTTGGTCAACCTATCAACGATGACCCAAATCGCGTCTTTTCCTCCTGGTGTACGCGACAATCCTGATACGAAGTCTATAGTAATATGCTTCCATTTCCACTCGGGAATGGGCAGCGACTGCAACAATCCACCGGGCCTCTGCCTCTCTGCCTTGACCTGCTGACAGACCAAACACCTAGCCACGAAGCGAGCCACCTCCCGCTTCATCCCGGACCACCAAACATGCTCCCTCAGATCTCGGTACATCTTGTTGGCACCCGGGTGTATAGAGTACTAAGATCTGTGGGCCTCCTGCATAACCTGCTCCCTGAGATCTCCGCTGGACACACATAACCTGGAACCGTGCCTCAAGGCACCATCCTCTGCAAGAGAAAACTCGCCCTCCAGTAATTCTGCTCGAACCTGCTCTCAGAGACACCGCAGAGCAACGTCCTCAAACTATGCCGACTTGATCCTCTCCACCAAGTCTGACTGAATCTGTATGCCCCACATCTGCATCTGCACTCCGGGCACGATCACCTCAATCCCAAGGCTCTCCAAGTCTGCAAGCAAATGCCGATCCATAGTCAAACACATGGCTGTCGGATACCTACTCAAGGCATCGGCAACCACGTTGGCCTTCCCTGGGTGATACTGAAGTAGGATGTCAAAATCCTTCATCAACTCTAGCCATCTGCGCTGTCTCATGTTCAACTCCTTCTGAGTGAACACATACTTTAAGCTCTTGTGATCTGTGAAGATCTCCACCCTCTCACCATACAGATAATGCTTCCACAACTTCAGAGCAAATATCACTGCTGCCAGCTCCAGGTCGTGGGTAGGGTAGTTCTTCTCATGGGGACGTAATTGCCTGGAAGTATAGGCAATCACCTTCCCATGCTGCTGCAAGACGCAACCCAGCCCCTTCCCTGAAACGTCACTATAAATAGTGAAACCACCTGATCCTGAAGGCAATGTCAGAATCGGAGCTGTCGTAAGCCGCTTCTTCAACTCATCAAAAGCTGCCTGACACTCTTCTGACCAAACATACTCAGCATCCTTCCGGGTCAACCGAGTCAACGGTTCTGCAACCCGGGAGAAATCCTGCACAAATCTTCGATAATATCCTGCCAGCCCCAGGAAACTCCTGATCTCTGCAACTAAAGTCGGCGCTGCCCATGCCTCAACTGCTACAATCTTCTTGGGGTCAACTGAGATACCATCTCCAGTCACTACATGCCCCAAGAAGTCCACCCGATTCAAGAAGAACTCACACTTGGAGAGCTTCCCGTAAAGCTGCTCCTTCCTGAGAGTCTCCAGCACTATCCTCAAATGCTCCTCGTGCTCCTCCTCAGTCTTGGAATATACTAAGATGTCGTCAATGAACACCACCACAAACTGATCCAGGTACTGGTGGAACACCTTGTTCATAAGGTTCATAAACACTGCTGGCGCATTGGTTAGCCCAAACGGCATAACCAAAAACTCAAACTGCCCGTACCGCGTCCTGAAAGCGGTCTTGGGAATATCCTCCCCCTTCACCTTTATCTGGTGATATCCCGACCTCAGATCAATCTTGAAAAATACCCGAGCTCCGCTCAACTGGTCAAAAAGATCGTCGATCCGCGGCAGTGGGTATTTGTTCTTGATCGTGAGGTTGTTGAGTGCCCTATAGTCAATACACATCCGTACTGACCCATCCTTCTTCGGCACAAACAATACTGGTGCACCCCATGGCGACAAACTCGAGCGGATGAAGCCCTTGTCCTGTAGCTCATCCACCTGCTTCTTCAACTCCACCAGCTCGCTGTTGTTCACCCGATAGACATGTTGAGAGATGGGTTCCGCTCCTGGAACCAAGTCTATCGAGAACTCTATGTCTCTATCTGGTGGCAATCCTAGCAACTCCTCTGGGAAAACATCCATATACTCTGCTATCAAGGGGTGCGGAATCGCCTGCTCCTCGACCGAGACTCCACAGAAGACTCTGCTGCTCTGCTCTGCCTGACGTCTGGAGTACTCGAACTCTGGCTCCCCCGGCGCTCTGAAGAGAACTCTATCTCCTCTGCAATCAATGCTGGCGTGGTGCCTGCTCAACCAATCCATGCCTAGTACTATATCGTAGTTCGGCAATGGCATTACGAGCAGGTTCACCTCCAACTCACGGCCTCCCAAAACTACTCTCCGACCCTTACAAACATCACTCACGAGGATAATGCCACCCCCGGTCGTGATCTTGTAAGTCCTAGGCAACGATTCAGCTATGATACCGTGTCTAATCGCAAAAGATACTGATATGAAGCTATGCGAAGCACCGGAATCGAATAATGTAAAAGCTGGACTGGAGTCGAGAAGAATCGAACCTGCAATCAGCTCTTCGATGGCCTCCGTATCCTCTGCTGCCATGGCGAATCCTTGCCCCTGCTGGCCTCCCCTGGCCTGCTGCTGGTGCTGGACGAACCTCTGCTGCTGTGTCGGCAGGGCTGGTTCCCTCTGCTGGCCTGCTGCTATCCTGGCTCCTCCTCCCTGGGCTGTTCGTCCCCCAGACCTAGCATAATCCCTCAGCTGGTGATCTGCCGCTCCGCAAAGAAGGTACTTCCCGAGCCTCTTTCTGTACTCGTTCCATCCATGCCCTGACTTCTTACAGAAGGTGCAACTGACTGTCTGCTGCCTGGGTGCCTGATGCTGAAACTGCTGCTGGTGAACTGGCCTCTGCTGGATCGGCTGCGGCTGAAACTGCCTCAGCTGCTGGTACTGAAAGTGGGGCCTCTTGGCCTGGCCTCCGCTGCTGCTGCCCCCGACTGGGTCTCGCCCCCTCTTGAGCCTAAGCTCAAGATCATCCTCTGCCAACAAGGCTCCCGTCAAGATCTCCTTGAATGTGGCATCCCGGTTGCCCTTGGTCAAGGACTTGACCTCCTTGACTAGACCCTTCCGGAACCACTGGGCCTTCGTCGTCTCGCTCAAGCCCTCTACAAACCTGCCGAGGCGGCCGAACTCCCTGGTGTACTCCTCCACTGAAAGGTTCCCCTGGACCAGGTTCTCGAACTACGACTCCAAGGCTCTGAGTGCTGAATCTGGGAAGAACTTCTTCTTGAAGAAGCCCTTAAACTGCTCCCAAGTCTGCCCTGCTACCCCCACCCTGGGGTCTGACTGATACCAGGTGCGAGCAAGATCTCGCATCCGACTAGCTGCGGCCTCGATCTAAAGATCTGCTGGTATCCTGGCCAGGCGGAAGATCTCCTCTATATGCTCGATCCACTCATCGGCATATAGGATCCCCTCTGTCCCCAGAAAGTCTCTGGGGCTCATCTTCTGAAACTGCTCGATCCCCGGTGTCCTCGGCTGATGGACCACTGGTCGAGCTGCAACCGTCGTAAGGGCCAGCTCCATGCCCCTGTCCTGTCGAGCCTGCTGCCGGTCCATGAACTGCTGGAAGTATGCGAACATCTGCGCTGCATCCACATGTCCTGTAGGCGGCGGCTGCTGGAAAGGATCCTCTGGGATGACCAGGTCCTGCCTCCGAGCCGGTGGAAGCATACCCCCTGCTGCTACTGTCGAGGTCTCAATACGAGCAGAGGTGGCAGGAGCTGCAGTCCCCTGGCCCCGCTGTACTGGCTGGGAGGTAGCAGTCCCCTCCATAGCATCCCCATGAATGGTACGCTACGATTGAGTCTCTACCATTCTGAAGATAGACAAACAAGAGTATCAATTTCTGAGAAAGAAGCGAAATAACAAAGGCGGACAGTTAAAATTCAAAGGATCAGCTGACAATAAGGATTTAGATACAAATAAAAGAATTTTTCCTAAAGTGATTGAGTACCTTAAAATTAATGTCCTATATTCTACTGCAGGCTGTAGTGATACTCTAATTCGAATACCACTACACTTCTAGTACAGACCCGCATGGGCCACCACTAAAAATGTGTCACGACCCGCACCCTAGAGTAAGGGCACGAGACGTGGGTACGTCCAGCCTACGCCGCAGTATCGGCGGTAGAACGCTGTCCTAGGTCAACATACATCTAACAATATATATCTCTAAATAGTTTATACTTCCCGAATGGGGGTGACATAGCAGTAAATAAACTCAATCACAACTAAGAAAGAGATAACACGATATGAAATAGAACTCAAGGAAAAAAAATAGATGATAAAGTAGTCTAAGATAATCCCAGCAAATATCCAGAGGTACATGGTCTCAGCTACTGAATGAAAGAATATATACAACTCGAAAATCTCTGAACAGAAGTAAAGTCTAGCTAAACATGTCTTAAGGCAACATAAAATAAGATAAGCCTAACTAAACTAGTCTAGGCAATAGGGGTGATGTCCTCAGCTAGAGCTGGGTCCTCCTGAGGTTCCAGCTCGCAAGTGTCATCTAAGGCTGCCCCGTAGAAAGTATCCAGACAGGCCTCCTCCTCGTCCTCTGTAATATTTTCAACAGGTCCAGTCAGGACAGGAGCGAGCACAGTACATCTCAACAGTTCATAGCAGGTTAGAAAATATAATCATGCAGTAAAGTAAGATACAGGTGCTGAAGAATACAGTATGTAAACAGAGAGAGAGAACTGTAATAGAAATATCTACTATAAGTAAGGAACTAACAGTGGCTAGTGAGTCAGAGTACAGGATAGCACATGTGAACAGAACAGATTTGTACATGATCTATACTAAGGAGTTTTATATGATCTACACGACTATGGAATTGTTCACATGACTACTAGCACTCCCCCGTTTCCCTAATCAATACACAAGGATCTAAGCAGGTTATGTTATTATACATGATATCACATGGGGGCCCATGAAAGGGTGTACATGATATTATACATGAGGACTCCGTGAACATGAGAGTACATGATTCACAGGAGTATACATGTATGGTGAAAGCACAGGAGTACATGATGAAAGTGGAACGCACATGACACAATGTACCCGATGCTCCCGAGGGGGATAACATCGCATGAAGAGATCCATATAGTACCAATCCGTGATAATGTCGTGACAGCATCAAGTAAAGTAATCTAAAGCAGGAAAATAATTCTAAGCAGGATATGAAATGATCAGAGAATGTACTCGCCTGGTATCTGAGTGTCCAATATGAAAGTACTGTCCGAGGAGTGGTGTCTAGCTCCTAATCAGAACAGCACAAGTCACAACAAGTCTAAAATGGTAAAATAAAGTTCTACTATGCATTCTATATGAATCTAGGTCAATCTAGGCCAAAGTCAACTCTTGGTCAACTCTGGTCAACCTTGGAAGTCAAACTTGGTCAACTATGGTCAAACTAGGTCTAACAAGTCTAAACTAGGTCAAACTAGTCTATATTAGTCTACATTAGTCTATACTAGGTCACTCAACCTACACTAGCTAGTACACAACACTACTAGGCTATCTAGACCAACTACACATGTTATATGTTATCTAACACAACATATAAATACACTAGCTTTAGGTTACCCATATACCTATACATAGGTATAGGCACAAACACATTTCATATATATATATATATATATATATATATATATATATATATATATATATATATATATATATATATATATATATATATATATATATATATATATATATATAAATATAAAATATATATATATATATATATATATATATATATATATATATATATATATATATATATATATATATATATATATACATATAGATATAGGCTCAAACATATATACATATAGGTATACATTACATATATTATATATTGCATACAAACCTATACATCAACCTACAATTAGGAAGAATAGGAAATATAGAGAGAGTGCAAGAGTGTATGTGTAAGAGAGAGTAAATAGTGTCATGAATGGTGTGTGTGTATGGGAAAAATCTGTGTTAGTGAAGGGTGTGTGTGAAAGAGAGCAATGTGTGTGTAGATGTGTGTGTATGTGTGTAACTGTGAGTGAGTGATGAGTGATACTGGACTGTGCACAGAAATCAGCAAAGGACAGTCCTAATTTTCTAGTTTTAAGCCCAAAACTTCATTCTCAGTCTTCAACCCAAATACATATTCCCAGAATTCAGTGTACATACTATCCAACCCATTTTTGAATGAAATAACCCACCAAATTACACAAAATTCGACATACCATTAGTAAACCTATAGGTGCACATATTAGAGGTTTAAAAACATGCAATTAACAGTTTAAATTAGGTTAAAAAGATGGCAAAGTTCACTCTTAAAAATCTGGAAATACAAGACTGAATACCCAGTTTCAGTCCTACCTTTCCATCACCCAAATCGAATTCCAAACATCACGAAACAACACAAAATTTTAACCACAGTTAGTTCACATATAGGAGTATCCTATTAGGGACTAAAACCCATCATTAACAGTGTTTAATTAGGTAATTTGGACTGCGCAAGTTCATATTTAAAACCGGAAAATAACAGGAAATGGCATGTATCATGAATATTGGGAAATGGAGAATTGATTATCAAAATTAATCTAAAACACCAAATCAAAAGTTGGTAATGAAAATATATAATGTGTTTGTGTCCCAGGGTCCAACACGTGTCCACCAATACGACACAATCGTGTCCAATACAATTAAACCCAAAACAGTGCAAAACTGGCACTGTCAGGCAAAACCCCGTGCGATGGTGATTACTCTCTCGACACGCCACGTGGACACGTGAGACTTGACACGTGGCATGTCAGTCATTGCCCCATGGCGTGTGTCGAGTCTCGCATGTCCTGGTTGCGTGTCGTGTCCGCTACAGCCCCCGAGTAGCAGGGGAGAACTGTAGCAGCGCGCGCGCGTGTCAACAGCGTGTGCACGTGTCGATTCTGACATGACTCGACACAAAGACACTCCCAAACAAAAAGAAATGCATAAGCGACATCAAAACAATTTTCCTATTCAAATAGATTGCACAAAAGGAATCAAAATGCCCTTTGAGGCATTTCGACAAACACTAAATGAACAGGTCTGATACGTGTCCGAAACGGATACGAAACCCATAAAACTCGACACGAAACCAATGCAACCACTTAGGGGACTCCTAGGGCTTCCTAAATGTATAAAGAAATCGAAATTTTATTGAGAAATGAAGAAGTTACCTATAGATGAACTTCTAGAAAAATCCTCCTTTGTTGAGCTCCTCTCATTGATATCCCAATCCAACAAATCAATACCAAACTGAAATAAAACTCCAATAACAGCAAGTATAGGTATATTAAAACCTAATGGAAGAGATTTGAATGAAAAAGGACATGGAATGGAATTTCTATGGATTAAAAGGAATAGGAACAAACCTCTTTCTAAACTTGAGATTTCCTAAAAAGAGGCAACCCTAAACTAAGAGAGTATTTATAGGATGGTGTTCCCTAGGTGGATATGGTGGCCGGTCGAGTGAGTCTAGGGCTAGGGTTTTGTATTCTTGGGCTTTGGGCCAATCTACAAGGCTATGACTTAAATTGATTTATCAATGATTCTAAATCATAAGTCATGACTTATGACTTTCTAATTCCTATTGCTAACTAGAGTCTATTGACCAAACTAAGGGTTAGCTTAGGTTAGACTAGAGTCATATAACCTAACCAAGTCCATACTAACTAGGGTTAGCTTCTAGGTTGGTCTACAAGGGTCAAAACTAGTCAAAGTCAACCTAGTCAACCTTCAACCAAACAATTCCAAAATAATTCCTAAAAATTCCCATAAATTCAAATAAATTCTAATAAATTTAAATTACCCCAAAAATGTAAAAATACCCTCAAACTAGAAATGTGATAGTGACATCAAAGTAACACCGGAGACGAATGGTTTGTCGACTCGGGGCGTGACAAATTGGTATCAGAGCTCAGTTATGTTTTCTCGGATTTTCGAAAGATGTTTCATTATTGGAATGTTAGTTGCGATGGCTCGATTGAATGCTTATCGAAATGCTGCGTAAAATAAAAGTTCCATACAGGTAAGCCCGTAGATATTTTTGAAAAATACTAACGGGTTTACTCTGTTTTGTAGGAATGACTAAGAAAAGAAACAATCTCGCCACAACCCAAACTGTAGATAGTACGTCAAGCACAAAAAGCACTGGGCCTAGCGAGACGACTATGGAGAAGATGCTACAGTTGATGGAACTGCAGCAGCAGCAGCTTCAGATGCAATTCAAAGCGCAATTTGATGCGCAACAGAAACAGATGAACGCCCTGACTCAGATAGTGAGCAGAATGGCGGGCAATACCAAGACGACGGACGAAGTGCCCGAGGAAAAGCAAGGCGACCAAGAAGAAAACGAGGAAGAAGAAACTCAACCGCAAATGATAAATTCTTCTTCCTTGTTCAAGGCAAAGGAGTTCCGCAAGATGAATCCACCAAAGTTCAACGGCCGAGCGGAGCCTGATGTGATCGTGGGATGGCTCGCGGAGATGGAGGACCTGTTTAATCTGCTTAACATTGAAGGGTCCCAGAGGGTAACTTGTGCGGCGTTACAGCTGCAACTGAGGGCGTACGACTGGTAGGCCGCTAAAAAGCAGGAAATCTATGAAGCCGATACAGACGCCACGATTTCTTGAAAAATATTCAAGGAAGCCTTCCTTGAACAGTACGTTCCTCGCACCATCCGTCAACAAAAAGAAGACGAGTTCATGACGCTGCGACAGGGAAATATGTCTGTCGACGATTATGATTCGAGCTTCTCAAAGCTGGCAAAGTTTGCCGACACCTTCCTATCCAACAAGGAAGCCTGGTGTGAACGCTTCCAACAAGGCCTAAATGACGAACTGGGAAGGGACGTCATGAATCAAAGGTGCCGAACATACCATGAATCCTATAATGCCGCTCTTGATAGTGAGCGCATCTTTGGCCGTATGTCGAGTAGAGGCATCCGTAACCACTTTAACAAGCGTCCTAACGACGCCGGTGTCGGAGGATCGGGAATGACAAAATGTCCGAACAGATTCGATGATCGAGGCCATGGCAGTCAACACTGCACCAGATGCGGTAGGCGTGGACACCGAACCGTCGACTTCGTCACGAGATCTTGCTACAAGTGTGGCGAGGTAGGCCATATAGTTACATATTGCCCGTACAAAGGTCCGAATCAACACAACCCACCGAGGAACGTCCCGAATCTGCATAAAGCGCCGATACTGCAAGGCGCGAATGCGGTGCCCGTCAACCAGCAGAACCAACGCCACGGAGCTCAAGGCCGAGTTTATGCCTTAACTCGGGACAAGGCGTTTGCGTCCGATACTGTTGTAACAAGTATATTACTCTACAAAAATATACCTGCTCAAGTACTATTCGATTCGGGTGCGACGCATAGCTTTATATCTGCTAATTATGCGAAAGAAAATAAAATAACCATGCAATCACTAGATATAAATATTAGCGTTAGCACTCCGTCGGGAGTCGATATGCCTGCGAACTTTATTTGTAGGGATAGCCACATTTGTATCGGAGAAAGATATCTATCCTTGGATGCCGTCGTGCTAGACATCAATGATTACGACATAATCCTGGGCATGGATTGGTTGGGCGCTTGTCGTGCAACGATCGAGTGCGCGGAGAAGAGAGTGGTGTGTAACGCCCCAGTCCCAAAATACGTAGGACTTAGGAACGTAGACATGCCAGCTGTATACATATGAAGTACTCTCCAATATATGGAGCCCTCGTATGAATACATAAGCTGTAAAATACAGTTGAACCACAACTAATCTCATCCACACAAATAATTGAATAAAAGATATTATATAATGATAATGAATTTGTCTTGATACAATATGTTGGGCAGAGATAAATCCACTACCAACAAAATAAGGTGAAGTACATAGAAAAATGAAATGAGTGGCGAGCGAAGTGAAGACGATCCAAATGCAATCATCCTCGAAGGAATGGCGATGATCACGGCTAGAGCTAGAGCACCTGCGAAAGATAATAGCACACACCTGGGGAGATAACTCGGTCCTCAGAGGGACGTAACAAGACACATAATAGCATGCCATATAAACTGAATAAATATTGCTCAAATAAATAAGTTAATTGAATTTATAACATGGTCCAATACGCACCTACTGAACGAGCGTACCATCCCCCCAACCAAACAAGGACATGAGATGGTAAACTAATTCACGGTGACGTATCTTTCCATGCTATGAATCCAATATGGTATCCGGACCCCAACAAGGTTCAATACCTTCTCATCGAAGTAGTAAGTCACATCTACAACCAAACAAGGACAAGATGTGACGAACTAATTCGCGACAAGTTATTGTTCCAAGCCACGGTCAGATACAAGTACCCAAACCAAAATGTACTCGTACCTAACGGATAAAGGTACCAAACCGTTCTAAGTAAAATGTAGTTAAGAACAATCCTTCCTACGCATGGGCCCTGGCTGAATAGGATCGGTATAGTCCCCCTTGGACACCAGAGACCCCATCAGTAAGAGCATGACGTTCCACAGAATCGTCAGTGGCCGTCAGTAATCATGGGTCATCAACCCCGTATCTCTAGCAGAGAGTCCGGGTCACAATGGAAAGTGTATCGAAGCCCATACGCTAAGGAATTGTCCTCCCCGCCCAATGCCTACTGTGTTGTATCCACAACACAAACCACTATAACCGCTAAGTCAAACTAGCATGCAATCTCTATTAGCAGTTATTTCTATCGCATGGCTTGTACGTACTGGTAGCCAGCCAATCACGCACTTTCGTGTTCTACATGCGACACACAACTTCGTGTTACCACGTGTCAAGACCAATGAATGTAACACACATGGTGGTCCCTTAAATCTAGGTTTAATTTATAAGAAAATAATACACAGCAGGAAATATAATTGAACAGTAAGTTCTAACAGGTTATGCCATGTATCACAGTTTATTTTGCATAAAAAAAATAAATAATGCATGAAATATGAGCTAAAATAAATAAACAGCTAATAGCAAGGTGTCTTGCCTGGTAGGACGCTTGGTGTGTTGCGATAATCATGGTGGCATGAACTGCGACTTTGGTGTAACAACTACACAAGAGGACCTCTGTTGGTGGTACAGACCGGTGCATCGGGTCCAGAACGGTCAATTTAGTTTGGGTCAATAGGAGGAAGGACAGAATTGACAGGAGGATAGGAGTAATGGGCTTAGTTTTGGATATGAGGATAATCAAAGGAGATTGGATAAAGATTATATACGATTTTAGAAAACCCTTTATAATAATTGAAACTATATTTTATTAATGAAATAGTTTTTTTTTGATAAATACTTGAAAATCACAAAAATCATTTATATAAATACTATACTTTACTTAGATAGAAAATATTACAGTCATAAAATAATATAAATAGATTTTTGGTCAAAGGCTCATTTTTAAGGTACCACCAATATATACTAGTAATAATTTTAAGATGAAACCCAATAGAACTAAAATCTAAAATATTATAAAATTCAAAATTTAATAGTCAAAATCTTTTTAATACAGTTGGGCCAAGCCCAAACGATAATTTAGTTACAAAATAATTTAGAATAATTTACATATTTATATGATAATATTAATCATAAAAATATATAATGTATACTTACAAGCATGCATATTGTATTTTAAAATAATAACAATAACAAAAATTATAAAGCTATTTACTATAACACAATAATATAATATGATAAAAATAATAAAATAATTGGTGGTAAAATAATAATAATAATAATAATAACAATAATAATAATAATAATAACTATAACCAAGGTATTAATAATAATAATGATAATAATAATAATAATATATAAATATATCAAATTACATTAAAAATAGTAAAGAAGCAAAACATACTCAGCAGTAACTCTCTTCGAGAGGTAAGTAGAAACAAACAAAAAAATAATAAATAAAAAAAAACTCAGAGTTATAGAGGAGCAGAGAGAGAGAGTGTGGGAGAGAATTCGAGAAGGGGGGAAAGTGAAGCTCACGGCGGTCGCCGACATGGTTGCCGGCGGCGAGCGCGGAAGGGGGCGGTCGTGCGCGGAGGTGGAAGGGCCGGAGTGGGGTCGCGACGGACGGGCACGGTGGAGGAGATGGGCTGGAAAGGGGGCGGAGCTCGCGGCGTACGGAGGGCGGAGGCGCCGGGGTCTCGCGGTGGAAGGGGGTGAGGAGCGGGGTTTCCGGCCGACGGAGGGTTGGAAGAGCGGTGGACACGGGCGCGGCGGATGGTCGTGGCTGAGGCGCCGGCGTGGGGGTGCTGGCAACCGAGGAGGGGTCGGTCGCTGTGCGGTGGTCCGAGGACGGCGACGGCGCTCAGGCGGTTTGGCTAAGGCTAGGCGGCGAAAGAATCGGCCACCGGCGGAGGGTCTCGGTGGCGCGCCGGCCGGGGAAGGAGGTGGGCGTGGCTGTGGAGGTTCGGGACTCACGGAGGCTGCCATTCGCCGGCGGGGTAAGTTTTAGGGTTAGGGTTTGGTTTTCTTTTTCTTTTTCTTCGGATGGTGGTGGCTGTCGTGTGTGTCGGGCAAGGAGGAGGGGATGGCCGGAGTTTGGACAGGGTTTGTCGGTAACAGTGGAGGTGGAAGAGGAGGCGGTTGTAGATGGTTGGGTAGATTGTGACGGTGGGGTTTGGTTCGGCCGCCTGTGGCCAGGCGGTGGTGGTGAAGGTCGGGGACCGAGGTCGGGTACGGAGGGCGTTGACGGAAGGCAGAAGCAGCGTAGACTAGGCTAGGCTAGGATTAGGGATTTGATGATGTCGGGGTGTGTCCGACACAAGAATTAGGCTAGGAATTTGGTGTCTGGAGTGTCGGACACGAGAGAAAATAATATAATTGTAAAAATAAAAATAGTGGAAAGAAAGGAATCTGGACACGGACACGATGCACGATGTTGTGTAGAAATAATTTGTGGAGAATAGAAATATGGAGGAGTACCTGCCTATTTATAGGATGTGGAAATTTTCAATTGGATAGGATTAGGATTTATTCCCCATAATAGATAATTCGTAGTTTAATTTAAAAGCAATCAAATCCAAATCCAAATATATATTCAATTTAAATCAAATTAAATTTTAATTTAAAAATAAAATGGGATGAATCAAATTTCAAATATTTAACTATTTAAATAAATCCATAAATTCAAATCAAGATTTAAATCGCCATAATAATTCCGAAATATATTTTCCAAAAATACTAATATAATAATTTCGAAAATACATTATTATTTCCAATTAAACTCAATAAATATTTACTAATTATATATGTATGTCCAAATGATATTTACATAAATATACTTTTCTAATATACCATTTTATAGAAAAATTATTTATTATTATAACTATGTAAATAAAAGGCTTTATAAATAAAATAACAATTTTGGATTTTTGGAACGATAACTAAAATACTTATTATATATATTTTGAAACTATATAAAAAAATATAAGAAAATGTTTTTCCTAAAAATATGTACGCTCGCACATATTCGCACTCGTCGAGCAATTACGAAAAATAAAATTTCGTGCGCGACGTAAAATACGACTACGCGACGTACAATACAAAATTTTTAAATCAGTACCAAATTTAATAATAAAAAAATATAGTAGAAATTTAGGGGTTTTACATGGTGTTTCGTCTTCCTGGGGAGACAGAGTTCTCATATTCGTGCGGTACGGTCTCGAAAACGGCAATGATGGTGTCGACAATCTCGACGAGGCGTATGCTGCGTTCCGGCTGCGCGGGATACTTGGCATCAGTCCGAGACACGCGGAAGGATAATACAAACACAATGCAGACTGATGTTGTGGCAGATTTTCCCATCATTTTTTCTGACGAGATGCCCGGGATGCCACCGGATCAAGAAATAGAATTCAGCATCGACACCTTTCCGGATACACGACCGATATCCAAGGCGCCTTACCGAATGGCTCCAGCAGAACTGAAGGAGCTGAAGGTGCAATTATAAGAGTTGCTAGACCACGGATTTATTCGCCCTAGTGTCTCTCTGTGGGAAGCTCCCGTATTGTTCGTGAAGAAGAAGGATGGGTCGATGCGGCTATGCATCGACTATCGTGAACTCAACAAGACGACCGTACGGAACAAGTATTCTTTGCCACGAATCGACGACTTGTTTGACCAACTGCAAGGCACGTCAGTATTTTCAAAAATCGATCTTCGTTCAGGCTATCATCAATTGAAGATCAAGTCCGGCAACGTATCGAAGTCTGCCTTCCGCACTCGATATGGTCATTACGAATTCCTAGTCATGCCGTTCGGTTTGACGAATGCCCCAGCCGCGTTCATGGATCTGATGAACCGAGTCTTCCGACCTCAAATCGATAAATTTGTAGTCGTGTTCATCGATGATATCCTACTCTACTCAAAGAATCGAGAGGAACATGCAGAACATTTGAAGACGGTACTGCAGATTCTGCGTGAAAATAAGTTATACGCTAAGCAGAGTAAGTGCGAGTTCTGGATGAGTAGTGTGACATTTCTCGGACATGTAATCTCTGCCGAAGGTGTCGCGGTGGACCCAAAGAAGATTGATGCGGTGGTGGATTGGAAACGACCTGCCTCGGCTAGCGACATTCAGAGTTTCCTTGGCTTAGCGGGCTACTACCGTAGGTTCGTGTGAAGCTTTTCAAAACTAGCGTCGCCTCTGACTCGCCTCACCCAGAAGGGAGTAGTATTTGAATGAAGCGACGACTGTGAATCCAGCTTTCAAGAGTTGAAGCAACGGCTCGTCTCAGCTCCAATCCTTGCACTTCCAGACGGTCCAGAAGGCTTTCAGATATTCAGCGACGCATCGGGAACTGGCCTCGGGTGCGTACTCATACAGAGAGACAAAGTTATCTTCTACGCTTCACGGCAGTTGAAGCAGCACGAAAAAAACTACCCGACGCATGACCTAGAATTTGCGGCGATCGTCTTTGCGTTGAAGTTATGGCGGCACTACCTCTATGGTGTGGCATGCAGAATCTACACAGATCACAAAAGCCTGAAATACTTATTTACGCAACGGAAACTCAACCTACGACAGCGACGTTAGCTCGAACTCATAAAAGATTATGAGCTAACGATCGAATAAACGCCGGACAAGGGAAACATGGTGGCCGATGCACTTAGCAGAATGTTTATGGGAACACTGGCCATAAACAAGAAGATACGGCGAGACCTTGAAGCGATAGGTATCGAACTCGGAATTGAGTATCGACACCTGCACCTAGCGCAGCTGAAGTTAGGATCGAGCCTGTTTAGCAAGATAAAGACCGCACAGGAGGACGACTCATTCCTGAAGAAAATGTGCGAGCTGATTTCAACGGGAAGGGCGACTGACTTTGCGGAAGACGGAGACGGAACGATGCGACTAAAGGGAAGGCTCTGTATTCCTGAAACTGCCGAACTCAGGAAAGAAATTCTGACGGAGGCACATTATGCGAAGTACTCGTTACATCCTGGAAGCACCAAGATGTACAAGGACTTGCGTACAAACTTCTGGTGGCACTTCATGAAGAAAGACATGGCTACCTTCGTATCGCAGTGCATGGCGTGCCAGCAAGTAAAGGCAGAACACCAAAGGCCAGGCGGAGAGCTACAGAACATCGCTATTCCCGAGTGGAAGTGGGACAACATCTCGATGGATTTTATTGTGGGATTTCCGAAGACGCCGCGGGAGAATGATGCGATTTGGGTCATTGTTGATCGATTGACCAAGTCGGCTCACTTCATCGCAATTAAAGTAGGATGGAGCGTCGATCGGTTACCACAAATCTATGTCGATGAGATTGTTCGACTGCATGGGGTACCGGCCTCAATAATTTTGGACAGAGACGGGCGATTCCTATCGCATTTCTGGACGAGCCTTCTAGCGGCGATAGGGACGAAACTGAACTTTAGTTCGGCGTACCATCCCCAAACAGACGGTCAGACGGAGAGGGTAAATCAAATCCTAGAAGATATGCTACGTCTGTGTGCGATCGACCTAAAGACTAGTTAGGATACGCATTTGCCGCTTGCGGAGTTTGCGTATAACAACAGTTATCAGTCGAGCATTCAGATGGCTCCATACGAAGCGCTCTACGGGAGAAAGTGTCGTTCGCCGATATGCTGGGATGAAGTCGGAGAACGACAAGTACTTGGACCGAAACTGGTGGAGCAGGTCGTCGAAAAAGTCCGCTTGATTCGAGATAGACTCCGCATCGCACAAAGTCGACAAAAGAGCTACGCAGATCTTCATCGACGACCGCTAGAGTTCTTGGTCGGGGACCATGTGCTTCTGAAAGTAACACCCATGTACGGTGTGATGCGGTTCGGCGTTAAAGGCAAGTTGAGCCCGAGATTTGTAGGCCCCTTCGAGATCATTGAGCGAGTTACGACGGTTGCTTATCGGATCGCACTACCTCCTGCCTTAGCTGATGTGTACGATGTTTTCTACGTTTCACAACTTCGAAAATACGTACACAATCCAAGTCACGTGGTTAGCTTCGATCAGTTGGAGCTACGTACTGACTTGTCTTATTCGGAGGAGCCTATTCGAATTTTGGACCGTAAGAAGAAGGTGCTACGAAATTAGTCGATGTCCTTAGTCCGCGTGCTTTGGCGGAACTATACAGTCGAGGAGTCGACGTGGGAGATGGAGGCGGAGATGAAAGAGAAGTACCCTGCGTTGTTCGTCTAAATTAAGGTCAGACCCTTGTTCTTAAGTTTCGGGACGAAACTTTTTCTTAGTGGTATATTATGTAGCGCCCCGCTTTCGATAGGCAACGGAACTTCATAATATGCTTGCGCCAAATCAGATCGGCCGGGAACTTAGATGGCCATCTGACTCGATCCCTAAGCTCGGTAAACGATAACGCCTTGCGACATCGATCAAATCGATTTAGACGGAAGTTACGAGAATCGATCCAACTAATGGAACGACTTCTGTTGGAATAAGTCCTAGATGCAGCGGACTGCGTCTCGGCGAGTGAGCTTTCTATAAGAGTCCCTTCGACGGGACCGGACCGCTGTATAGTTTTCTTGGAGCTTTGCCGCTGGGCTTGATTGAAGTGCTTTTACGTCGTTTTTATGGATGCAATTACAAATTTTGATGCAAGAAGAAAAAAAAAATCTAACAAAGTGTTGGTGCCATTGCAGGAGCTCGCATAACTAAGAATTGACGTTGCGTAGCGCTTCGACGACCTGCACGAAGCAAAGTAATCGGTGGGTGATTCGGCCCCTTCTTTTCTACTCTGTCCCGCAAACTTATTCCTTGCCTCGAATTCATTCAAATCGAACGATGCCAAGTTAATTGCATGCTAATCCACTAAGTCCAAGAACTCGGGAAAAATGTATCGATTTAGAGTTATTCACTCTGAAAATACAAGTCTATCACATAAACCAGAAAGTTTAAGGTTCTAGTAAAAAGATAGACTATTTTACGTGCTGCAAAATATTATGAAACATCGATCGTGGGTTATGATGCCTCGGACAATTTGGTGCCTACGGGACGCTAAATCGGTAGTACGACTTGGGGAAAAATGAATCGTTGCATAAGTTGGGGGAAATGATAATGCCGTTCAATACTGTCCGTGCTATACAAAACTGTTGCATATGTTAAACTGTTCACGCATTGGCATGGTCATGGACAGCTTGTGCACAAGTTGATATTTTTCCTCGAATCGATATCCGGGGCATCGAAATCGAATCGACCTAGGGGGAATGAATAATCGTGCTTCGGCACTGATGCATTGCGGGACCGTCAGTCAGGCTTGCAACCTAGACTGAGCAGGCCGAAATACCGTTGAGATAGTCCCACATGATGTGTAACATCAATGACCGCATATAAGATAGTAGCATGCTCACCTATTGTCTTATGCAGGTGTAAATATTATCTCTGTTTTCATGCAGGGACGAGCACGGCCGTGGTAAGAAATATGATAAACTGCTATGGTTCACTGTATGCTTTATTACGCAAAGATGGATATCGAATATGAACTGAATTCATTTAGTTCTAATAGAAAGACAACTCTAAAGCATGCCTATCCTAACAAACAGAGTCGGTTTAGACGAGTGGGTTCGTCTCATCCACTTAGCAAGTGTGCTAATCCTATTCCCCTAATTTCCCCAGGTGCGACGGACACGCCCAACTAAAATGGAGCTGAAGTACGGAGAGGCGTTTTGAAGCTCTTCCTATGCTGAAGTATTTTGAAGCCAATTCAAATCGACGGCTTATGTATAAAGGGGCGAATATATGGGACGGCAAGCGTTAGTTCAGACAACTTGTCGAATGTATTTTCTTCTATTTTTAATCAATGTAGCCGCAACGGCATCCAATGTAATTACGACTTGCACTTTGTTCCAAGCTATGAATGAAAAGCATTTCTATCTTCCTATATTGCGTCTTAAATTTTGATGTGATTTGTGAAGTTTCAACTTGGCATATTAATATAAAAAGCAACGTAATATTCTTGCCTTGTACGAGTGTAATTCCAGACTCGTACGGCATCACGCCTTAGCGAGGACGATCGAATCGGCAAAGTAACACCGGGGACGAATGGTTTGTCGACTCGGGGCATTACAGCATTATGGGCGAGCTAGCCTCTCCACCAGTGCATAACAATGTACTGATAACCCCACAGATTTCTTGCAGGAAGCAGGAGACGTCGTCGGGTGCGGAGCTTCCCTCGAACGTGCTAAGGCACGGAGCCAACTCTGGAGCCTTGGAGCATTACAAGGAGCTGAAGCACCATATACAGGACATAATATATCGGAACATCGCCATGAATCATTACATCTTGTAAGCCACTTGGCACATCTTTTATGTTTCAGAGAGAGAGCTTGAGCGATTTGTAATCTCGACCTAGTGTCGCTTGTAAACTTCTTGAAAATCAATAAAGAGTTAAATTCGCTTCAATTTGTGTTCATTTACTTTCCGCTGCAAATGGGGACACTCTGTGCGACTCTGTAGCCTAGCTCAAATCGACCGTTTCTGGACATAGCCTTGTACGGGCACAACCTAGGCTCGTGCGGCATCACACCTTAGCGAGGACGATCGCTCCTGCGGGAGCGGAGCGTAACATCAATTGTCTTTCTAGTCTTATTTTAGAATCATTTTTATGACAGACGCCTTGGCATACTTGTGTCTGAGGACATCCCGTGCTTACAACAATAACGTTAACTCATAATTTGCCTCTAGACCCTTCTTATGCCAACAACGTTAACCTATCAAGTCGTGTTTGCCTTACAACCATAATCAAAGACGTAACTACACGATAGACTCCAGTTCTGTGTGACCGTGCTAGTTCCTTGTGTCACGCCCCGACCCGGAATCACCCGAATCATCGTCCTCGCAGGGGCCGTGATGCCGCACGAGCCTGGAGTTGCGCTCGTGCAAGGCAAGATGACAAGTTCTCAAATGGTTATCTTTTGATTTGATATTAACAACGAAAGGAAACAGAGTATACGAAACAATTCTCTTTATTGATATCTGAAACTGAGATTACAATGGCTTCCGATAGCCTAACAATATATGCCAGATTGGCTACAACACTCAGGTTCTCTCTTGCCCACAAAGGATTTCACCGTTCCATACATCATGCCTTCTATATCTCGGCCGCATCAATCCAGCTGCGTAGTCCGAGCGTCAATGCGATCGCACGCTTCAATGCGCTTCGGCATTCCAAGCCTCAACACGTTCAAGCAATGCTTCGCCGCGAGCAATCCATTCCCTGCACCCTGCATGAAGCTGATGGGGGATCAGTACGTTCGTCCTCGCATGTACTGAAGCAAAGATCATCTTTCCAAACCGACATTTTAATCTTTATGTTGAATCATGCAACTTAGCTTATGATCTTGCTATGTTCTCCTTAGGGTCAATTTCATGGCATCTTCGAAAGCGTAAAGCATGTTATCATAGCATCATGTTATCGAATTGAATGTACAAGCAAGCAAGCAATCTCGTGTTTGATTCGTGGCGCAACTTACCAAGTCGACGCACTCGCCCTTGCACCGACGCAAGGTGAATACGCCGTAATCCTTCCCTGTCATGTTATTGTGCATCTCTAAGCAGGATCTCTATGCGGGACGCATATGCGCCTACACTTTCAATCCATCATTCCTTAACTATATGAGGGCCGTTGGCGTATCCGCGCCGGAATGGACTAAAGGAGTTCCTTTCTTTTCTTTCCTTCTTTTCTCTCTATTTGGTTGGGCTGCCCGACGTTTCACGGGTTGGGTCACATCCCAAACAATCGAAACGTTCCCGCTACATGCCATCATTTGCGGCTTCTCCCATCTTGTTTAAGGATGTGTGCCTACAAAGATTATCCATCCCTCCGCGGCCAAATCGGTTCCGGGGACCTCCGGCATTTAACCGTTTGGGGGGATACTCGTGCACGAATTATTATCACATTAATCTCGAGCCCATTCCAATCGACCATGCAACGTCCTATCATTCAAGCCATCAAATTCAAACAACCAAACATAGTCTTGAGTCCGAGACTCAGACTTATCATCTCGCGCCTCTTTCGTTAACTTTCTGTGTTCTTACGTTTCTTGCTTCGTTTCAATGTTTCAATGGCATCATGCCTCAACTCAATGCTCGTCAACCGAACGACCCGAAGGTCTTGAACACCTTTCGAGGCACCATGTCATATCCGACAGTTCCGTCACATTCATGCCACAACTGTATTCTCTCGCAACGAAGCCATCTTTTATTATCCCGTGCACGTAGGCACGTTCCGACCATATTTCCATGTTCTATAACTTAGCCTTCAATGTTCGAGGCTTGCGCGCTAGGGCGCTCGCCTATTGTCTTTCAATGTTCTAGCCGTCTAACTCGTGCAGCAAAGGCACGGTATGGTTCGTGCACCAAGGCACTCGCCGATTACAGTTATCCCATGTTCTTGCGGCTTGCGCACCGAGGCGCTCGCCTTAGCGATATCCAATGTCCCATAGCGACTCGTGCATATTGATGCACGTTTCATTTCAATTGTTCTAACTTAGTGTTCGACTCACACTATGATTTTATCTCCGATCGGCCACGCCCGTGGCATCGATAGGTTAACTTAGCATACAATGATATATTTGACTTATCGAATGAAGGAGTAAAAAGAAGTCAATCCTCCCACTTTGAGTCGATAGGCCTTCGTCGTTTCGCCGAGCCGATGCGGCTCGATTCCCTAACTTTGTTGCACGGCCACTCTCCTGACTTAGCCATTCGAGCACTTCGTGCTTCATTAAGTTATACGTCCGATTTGCCTTAGCGTGCCCAAGTCTTAGCCCGTCGCAAGGCGACGATTTGATTTCGCGGACCCCTTACTAAATATTGCAAAAGATCGACCTCTAATATTTTCCCGTCAACGTATAACCTGCACACGAAACCAACTAAAATCAATACTTCAATGATTCGGACTTGCGCCTTGGTCGATTCGATTTCTTAGAATCTTCGAGCCGATTCAACGCACTCATCCTTTGGGACAACGCGGCGCTTCGCATCGATTCAACTCGATGCATTCTTTCGGGACAAGGCAACTCTTCGTATCGACAAAGTTGATGCGTTGCTCGGGACAACGTAACTCGCTTATCGATTTGCATCGATACACTTCCTTTGCGTCAGCGCGACTCGTTGAGTCAACACTTCAGCGTAATACGCCGTGCGGAGCGGGGCATTACAGAATATACCACTCAAAACAAGGTTCGTCCTCGAACCAAAACCAACACTCCGACTAAGTGTTTTATAGATCGTTTTACGATCTCGTCCCACCAATGTTGTTCAATTCCACACTTCGTGCAAGCTTTTCATTAATATTTCAAAGTCATCCCTGCAGCTCGATTTAAATTTTGTATACAACTCGATTTGGATCCATACCTATATTCAAGGCGTCCCGAAGATATATGTATTTCGACCGAGTCCAGTCGTAGCAAATTGGAACAAAGCTGACAGGTAAATTTCAATCCTATGCTTGCCATCTCGTACTCTCGATCGGACTTATTCTTAGCAACCGTTCTCGAAATTTCATCACATACGTATATTCGATACATACGTGATTCATTCAATAAAGTCACTGCACGTAACGCGATTAAAAATCGCCTTTCTTATTTCGTATGTTTCGTTTGAAACTATCAATTTTATGCGTCGCATCGAGCCGTCGCACATCCAATCACAACGAGTCTCCGTAACGCCTCGCGTTCGACGTCGCTACCCAACTTATTTCTGAAGTCTGGCTATGCACTTATCTCGATTACGATTTCCTTTGTTGACTTGCAAGTGCATCAACATTTAGGGCTACGCCCGTTAGGTTACTTACATAGTCCCCGTGCTTAACTTCTCCGACGCAACTTTAAATTGACATTGCACAAAGGCCACAATCTTTCCGATACAAAAGTTTACATCAAGGCGACGGTGCATCAAGGCAACGATCGCCTTAGCACGAAGGTCTTTACGACGCGTCTTACATTCAATTTCCTAACGAGTAGGAATTCGATAGCCAAATTCCCAACTTATCCATCTCGCAACATCGAATGTAAATTTCGATTCACGCAAGCTCAATTGCAAGGTGAATCCGAATCTAACGACATGACTCGTAAGTCATTCCTTTATCGTTCCCTCTCATGCATAGCACGTTTCTCGCAATCGCCTATCTGAATCACCAAGTCCGTTGGTAAATTTCAAGTTCTATCGTCGACCAACATAACCATTCAAGTATTCATCCGACGAATACTCAAAATCCATCTATATCATACTCAATCAAAAGTTGTTCCAACAATTTTCGATAGCCTAGACTTATCGTCAACATGCACCGTGTTATATTTATTATCGGTACAATCTCATATGCGATATCGCATGGGTCATCTTACGGTCTGCAGCATTCAATTTGATTTGGCGGTCAAGTCTTCTAGGGTCAGCTGTCCCGAAGCTACGTTCGACGATTCTATGCGACTATATCATCATCGAAGGACAGTTTACTACGAACCATGCTATATCTTATTTCGGAGCCAAATCACGTTCCGACGATTCTATACGACTATCCAATTTCAGACAAAACCATTTCTATCGGCGCAACTGATGCGCAACAATCCTCCGAGTAAAGTCATGCACTACCGTCGATGATTTCGCAATTTACGAAACATCTACTCGTATCGAATTCGAGCCTATCTTATTCGCGGGTCGACACACGAGATGCTATACGCATCGAGCAATCGTCGATGACTTATAGTCTCGTCTCGATTAATCACAAAATTTACGATCAACCAAGTTCGTTCATTCTCGTATCGTTACTTACAAAATTTTGATAGCGCAAGGCGCACTCCATTTTGCATTCTCACATCGTGCTTACGTTCCTTGCATATCGATCTTGATAGTTCATATCAATTTCGATAGCAAGAGGGTCGACTTCGAATCCGTTTCGAAATCAACTTAACTCGCATCGCATACATCCAAGTTCGCAACAAACTTTTCCATACGCATCTACTCGTTCTCCGATTCACCGCATCCTGCTATACTTTGATCGCATAACCGAGTTACCGATTATCCTACATCGTGCCCTCGAGTTATACGATCTCGCCCTCTAAGTTTCGCGTGTTTTCAGTCGTACTCAAATGAGTGTCGTCGTAACTTAACCAACTATTTCATAGGCACGGTTTCTCGTGTTAACCAACTTTCTTACCGAAGTCGCACATCGTGCGATTCACTTTCATTATTTGCATCGCCTAAAATTTCTATCGAGATCGCAAGTCGTACGATTCGATTCGTCTCGCCCAACGTTTCTACCGAGATCGCAAGTCGTATGACTCATTTGTAAGCTCGAGTATTCTTTTTCCGTCGATCCGATTATTGCGTCAAGGCATAATCGTTTTGCTAGTCTCGGTCGTCCGACCGACTTATCATTCTCGTCCGACGTATCGTTCGTTGATACGAGTCTCGCCTTATCGTCCCAACCGAATTTCGAAGAACACTTGCATCAACATACCGTCATACAAATTTTCAATCGAGTCTCGGTACTTCCCCGTCCGTTGCGGACAAACTTTTTGCAATTCTCACAAAGCGTCGATGCAATTTATCGCACAAGTGCTATACCATATACCACTCAAAATTGAGTCATTCATCGCCTACGTGGTATGGCATATACCACTCGGAGTTCAAGCTATTTCCCTTGCGTTATACTTAGTATAGGCCAACGTTCTCTTCCGACTCACGATTTCCGCAGTGATCGTGCTTGATCACAACCGTAACTTCGATTCTATCAAAATTCGACACGATTCGGTCAATGTTCTCGCTTGCCAACATAAGTTTGGTGTGCAACCGAACGATTCGTTCTATCGATTTACGATTTCAATTCTTTCCTTACGTTGCATCTCGTGCAACAATTTATTTGATATGCGTTACACCCCGTGCAACAAATTTCACTTCCGATACGCGTTGCACATCGTGCTACGATTTATTTTCGACATTTTCATTTCACTTTGTACAACAATTTATTTCCAACTTCCTTTGCACTTCGTGCAACGATTAATTTGATATACGTTGTACCACGTGCAATAATTTTTACTTTCAATATGCGTTGCACATCGTGCAACGACCATTTTCGACATTTACCGCACCACGTGCAACGAATTACTCTCGACTTTCTAAGTCAATGCATAATCCGTTTTAACACATTCGGTATTGGCCTATCACTTCTCACTTTCATTTTAACGCATAATCACCATTACTCGTTGCACTTCGTGCATCATTTTATTTCTCATTCAACATGTTACATTGCCACAGTATCTCAAATCGTATTCCACAATTTGTTGCGCTTGCAGCAACAAACATTTTTACGGCTCGTTTGCATTCAATACAATATACCCTTCGCGACTTTCTTAGCAAACATCGTGTAATTTCCAAAATACATGCGACAAAATTACACGATTTGTATTAGACTTATTGTATGGAACATCCAGTGCGGCATCGAGTAGAGTCAAGAGTGATATCAAGTGGTGGTGGTGGGCAACTTTTCGAATTGTAATGAAGCAAGCGTCCAGAAGAAATTGAGCCTAGAGCTCTGATACCAATTTGTCACGCCCCGACCCGGAATCACCCGAATCATTGTCCTCGCAGGGGGCGTAATGTCGCACGAGCCTGGAGTTGCGCTCGTGCAAGGCAAGATGACAAGTTCTCAAATGGTTATCTTTTGATTCGATATTAACAACGAAAGAAAATAGAGTATACGAAACAATTCTCTTTATTGATATCTGAAACTGAGATTACAATAGCTTCCGATAGCCTAACAATATATGCCAGATTGGCTACAACACTCAGGTTCTCTCTTGCCCACAAAGGATTTCACCGTTCCATACATCATGCCTTCTATATCTCGGCCGCATCAATCCAGCTGCGTAGTCCGAGCGTCAATATGATCGTACGCTTTAATGCGCTTCGGCATTCCAAGCCTCAACACGTTCAAGCAATGCTTCGCCGCGAGCAATCCATTCCCTGCACCCTGCATGAAGCTGGTGGGGGATCAGTACGTTCGTCCTCGCATGTACTGAAGCAAAGATCATCTTTCCAAACCGACATTTTAATCTTTATGTTGAATCATGCAACTTAGCTTATGATCTTGCTATGTTCTCCTTAGGGTCAATTTCATGGCATCTTCGAAAGCGTAAAGCATGTTATCATAGCATCATGTTATCGAATTTAATGTACAAGCAAGCAAGCAATCTCGTGTTTGATTCGTGGCGCAACTTACCAAGTCGACGCACTCGCCCTTGCACCGACGCAAGGTGAATACGCCGTAATCCTTCCCTGTCATGTTATTGTGCATCTCTAAGCAGGATCTCTATGCGGGACGCATATGCGCCTACACTTTTAATCCATCGTTCCTTAACTACATGAGGGCCGTTGGCGTATCCGCGCCGGAATGGACTAAAAGAGTTCCTTTCTTTTCTCTCCTTCTTTTCTCTCTATTTGGTTGGGCTGCCCGGCGTTTCACGGGTTGGGTCACATCCCAAACAACCGAAACGTTCCCGCTACATGCCATCATTTGTGGCTTCTCCCATCTTGTTTAAGGATGTGCGCCTACAAAGATTATCCATCCCTCCGCGGCCAAATCGGTTCCGGGGACCTCCGGCATTTAACCGTTTGGGGGGATACTCGTGCACGAGTTATTATCACATTAATCTCGAGCCCATTCCAATCGACCATACAACGTCCTATCATTCAAGCCATCAAATTCAAACAACCAAACATAGTCTTGAGTCCGAGACTCAGACTTATCATCTCGCGCCTCTTTCGTTAACTTTCTGTGTTCTTACGTTTCTTGCTTCGTTTCAATATTTCAATGGCATCGTGCCTCAACTCAATGCTCGTCAACCGAACGACCCGAAGGTCTTGAACACCTTTCGAGGCACCATGTCATATCCGACAGTTCTGCCACATTCATGCCACAACTGTATTCTCTTGCAACGAAGCCATCTTTTATTATCCCGTACACGTAGGCACGTTCCGACCATATTCCCATGTTCTATAACTTACCCTTCAATGTTCGGGACTTGTGCGCTAGGGCGCTCGCCTATTGTCTTTCAATGTTCTAGCCGTCTAACTCGTGCAGCAAAGGCACGGTATGGTTCGTGCACTAAGGCACTCGCCGATTACAGTTATCCCATGTTCTTGCGGCTTGCGCACCGAGGCGCTCGCCTTAGCGATATCCAATGTCCCATAGCGACTCGTGCATATTGATGCACGTTTCATTTCAATTGTTCTAACTTAGTGTTCGACTCACACTATGATTTTATCTCCGATCGGCCACGCCCGTGGCGTCGATAGGTTAACTTAGCATACAATGATATATTTGACTTATCGAATAAAGGAGTAAAAAGAAGTCAATCCTCCCACCTTGAGTCGATAGGCCTTCGTCGTTTCGCCGAGCCGATGCGGCTCGATTCCCTAACTTTGTTGCACGGCCACTCTCCTGACTTAGCCATTCGAGCACTTCGTGCTTCATTGAGTTATACGTCCGATTTGCCTTAGCGTGCCCAAGTCTTAGCCCGTCGCAAGGCGACGATTTGATTTCGCGGACCCCTTACTAAATATTGCAAAAGATCGACCTCTAATATTTTCCCGTCAAAGTATAACCTGCACACGAAACCAACTAAAATCAATACTTCAACGATTCGGACTTGCGCCTTGGTCGATTCGATTTCTTAGAATCTTCGAGCCGATTCAACGCACTCATCCTTTGGGGTAACGCGGCGCTTCGCATCGATTCAACTCGATGCATTCTTTCGGGACAAGGCAACTCTTCGCATCGACAAAGTTGATGCGTTGCTCGGGACAACGTAACTCGCTTATCGATTTGCATCGATACATTTCCTTTGCGTCAGCGTGACTCGTTGAGTCAACACTTCAGCGTAATGTGCCGTGCGGAGCGGGGCATTACACCTTGAGGCAGTGCCTCGCCACTTACTGACTTACCCATACTTGTTTTATGACAGCGCAGTCGTGCCTCATAATTGAGGTCGTGCCCAGCAACTCAACGTAACTTCACCCAACTTGCCCTACGACCCTTCTCGACTTAACTCGCAACGTCTAATCCAACTTGTGGGACTCGTGTTGAGAACTCAAGTACGATACCACATCGTATGCCGAAGCATGTATCTTACGTATAGCCAAATCTTAGGCCTCATAATACTTTGGGTGCAACCAAGCACACATTTCATAACTCAAGTCATACCGTGCTTACACTTCCTTTGTTACGACCGACACCGTGCATGCGGATTCGCCGCTTAGCACGCCAATTATCTATATGAAAGGTCACTGGCACGACAAGCCATCGTGGATATAGCATGGTAAACGGGACCCTTGTATCGTAGGTAGCGATCCCTGATGCAAGTCCCCGAACTACCATTGCCTATTATCCAGCTCGGCTATACCGTGTTTCTTCCTAGGCCGAGTCGGTCCCGTGGCCCCGGGGTGCCGCTCGAAGAAACAAACGCCCTTGTCGACAAGTTGTCCATGACCACGCACCTATGAGACATCTAGACTCACGTAAATGCATGGCCTAATGTTACGGTACGACTGGAACTATACTTAGCATCTCGTGCTCTAAACCACACTTTACATAACGTGCATCGGAACCGTGAGACTCCCAATCGAGGGACCGTCTCATACTTTTACAACGTGCATAGGAATCGTGAGACTCCCAACCGAGGGACCACCTCATACTTCTTAACGTGCATAGGAACGTGAGACTCCCAACCGAGGGACCGCCTCATACTTTTTAACGTGTATAGAAACGCGAGACTCCCAACCGATGGACCGCCTCATACTCTATGTGACGAGCCTTAAAATCGTGGAAACAAATGGCTATATGCAGCCGTAGAACCGTGGGACCGAGCATGCGCTCAACTTAAACAACCAAGGTCTTTGGGTACCTAAACTCATGCCATAAGTCGTGCGATACAACTTAGCTCGTGGGACGATCAAGGCTACGCCGAGCCTTGCTTCGAGAAAACGTGCATGCTTTATCGAGCATTTACGCGGGCGGCGCCTATGACTTAGGCTAACTCTTAGCTTGTGACGAAGACCAACTTTTCCTTCTTCCAAGCCACGGGACGAAGGACCGAGTATCATTTTCAAAGCACACCGTGCAATAATTCTAAGCCGACCGTAGGACGTTTTCCATGTTCTAAACTCGATTCGATCCGTCGAGATTATTCTTTTAGCTATGTGGATTTGTCTCTTTTATTATTAAGCCTACTTGTGCAAGTTGAAAACACGCGATTTATTATGTGAAGGCTAAGATGGGACAAGTTCACCGAAACTACCCCACCTGAGCGATGTCTCCGAGCAAGCCATTGCAAGGCTAAGTTCGAACGCCGTCGACATTTTGATTCCTTCGATTGACTGAGCGGGACGGGGCACTACAGCCGTGCACAAAATTGCATGTTGAATCGGATTGTGGGCCCTCCCGCAAAACGGCGATCCGGTCAACTGTCTCAGAATCGGACCAAACTTGGTATACAGGACCAAAAAAATGATACGGTCCTGTTGGCGCAAGTTTCGTCTCGATCTGACGAATGTGCACAAAGTAATTGAGAAATTTGCACAGAGGTCGATACGGTGAATTTTGACGGATACGCATCAAATTCGTCGCGCACACGTGACCAATTTGAATTTCGTCAAGGCCCACACGTCAACAACACCCGTATGCGCCTTTCGATGCTTACGGGATGCGACAAAGTCGCATGGTTTGGCGGGACGCACATGGTATCGAAGAATTTTATAATTTTTGAAAACAGTATCATCAAGTTTTTTCTCGATTTTTACTCTGATTTAACTTACTGTATAAACCACTAGAATTAAAACTAATAATTGGGTTTTAATCCCTGTTAGGTTGTCTACAATACTTGTTTAAATAGGTTTCCAATTGATTCGATGGATTGCCAGCAATTTGCCTTCCAAATAGGGCCTTGGGACAGTTGAAACCTCTGTTTTCGAACATGTTTTTTGCCATCTTCGCCTCAATTTTTCGAGCGATCCGAGGCTTTTAAATTCAAAATAATTGAAGGGGCTAAAAAGGGTTATATAGGCTCTAAGTAGGAATTTACGGCTTCGAAAACTATTGAGCGACCAGGAAGAAAATAGCATTTGAATTAGTGTACCTCGCTGTGATATTTCTGTCGCGGCTGCCCTGTTTTCGTGCGTGGGTTGGCCGTCTCCGACGTCTTGTGTGGCGGCACGCGATCGTGGGTGGCCGCCCAGGGTGACAGGGAAGTCGTGGGGTGTTGGCTAGGATCGGGTTAGGGTTTCTCGTTCTCTTCCTCTCTCGTTCTCTGATTCTATATATACTGTACGTCGGTTCTGTGTTAGGCCGAGCGGAGGGGGGGAGGGGTGTTTTACTTGATGTGCTGGGAAGTATGGGCCTGTAGGCCTGGCCCGACTGGGCTTGGGCCCGAGCTCAGCTGGGCTGGGATTTGTTATTTATCTTTTTTACCCATCTATAATTCTCTCCATTTATATATATATATATATAAAAATATTATATATATATATATATATATATATATATATATATATATACACCAAATAATATATATACATAATCAAGATATATTTTCACCATGTAACATATATGTACAACCAAGATATATTATACATATATACAATCATCATATATAATTATTGATTTTAAATACTAAAATTTATAATTAAAATTATTGGGAATATATATAAAGCACATCGTTTACCATTTATGAACATATTTATACACAAGTATATATTTTGCCTATGTAAATCTCCAAAGTCCAAATATCATTCTACGAGAATGCTATCATATTTACAAGAATAATAACCTAATAGCAAGAATATTTATGATATAAATTATACATATATAACAATCATTTCTAAGATTGTCTCCTAATCATAAGAATAAGATACCAACATAACATACATCTAGATGGTCGTCGGAGCAGTCTACATGAGCTTGGGTTTGTTTGGGTCCAGTCCAGACTAGTTTGGTATAACCGAATTTCCTTAAAGTCAAAATATTAATAAATAACTAATTAAATTATTTATAGGGATTAACTCGCAACTTGGTCTGGTTTTCTTAGTTAGAACACACCCATGGCTCGGCATTCCCCTACCATGGCTAAACACTAGTCAAAGCACGCCACTGCACTATCCGTGCCATGATTCCTAGTCGTCTTGTACTTCAAAACTCAACCATGGCTAAAGTCATCTACCGTAATAATTAATTAAATAATTATTTATAAAATTCTAAAAATTACCATTTAAATCAAATAAATAATAAAAATATTTCAAAAAAATTCGGAAAGAGGAGTTACAAATCTACCCACCTTAAAAATAATTTCGTCCTCGAAATTCTAATTCATAACTATTCCTTAAAATTCGAAAGTCTACTTTTACCTTAATCTCCTTAAAATTTAATTCCTCAAAATAGTTTATATCCTTCTCCTAGCCATTTTGTAACTACGAAACCTCGAGAGCTTCTACCCACCTTTGGTCATACTACTCTCTCGAAACACAGGTCACTAAAATCTTATAGTCTTCTAACTAGTTGCTAACAATTCTACCAACAGATATCTAGGGCGTATGACATCTATAATCTCTCATATCTATAAACAACCAAATATTCAATAGTCAAGCAATATTATACTATAACTTAAGAATTTTTGATAGATTCTAGACAGCACGATCGTTCGTCACTCCGAAATAGGAAGAGACGAAAATCAATGGTTCGGAAGGCAAAGAAGAATAATCGAGAACAAATATGAAATTTCAAGGACGTAGAGAAATTTCTAGGAGAATTTTTAAGGCAGTGTGGATTGAGATTTCTAAGGTTTAGTCATAGTCGCAGGCTCGTATCAGTACAGTTACGTAACCGATACGATATGCTCTGACCTGCATGGGCCACCAAACCAGGGTCGCACCTTGATGCCATCACTTGATGTTATATCTCATTATGTGGCATCCGACATGACAAATTTTAATAAAAAAATCATCACCCAGATTTTTTAAATGTTGATGTTAATTTTAATGTTATTGTTAATGTCAATTTTTATATTAATTTTAATCTTGATTCTAATGTTAATATTAAAATTTGTCATGCCAACTACCGTGTCAGCTGCCATGTCAGATGCCACATATGGGATATGGCATCACCTAAAATTTTGAATGACGAATAGCATTTTTGTTGCGCCAAATACAAAATAAGTACATAAAGTTATAATTAATTATACATACATGCATTGTACAAAATATTAAATGTTCCTTAACATGTGCTATGAAGGCACATGTTAGAAAAATCCTTCTTATTTATTCCATTTCTAATTTAATCTAGAGTAACCCTTCCTTCTTCCTTTGGATGAGAGAATGTAAATTTCAAACACTCATTTCTAATTTTTATATAAACGTGTCTCGTACTTACGAGTATACATATCACACCATTAACATGAGAATTGTGATGATTCTATGCCAATGGTTTTGCACTGTATATTGTTTCCCACGAGGACACCACCACCAATGAACTCTTTTATATGTGCTGAACCACTCCATATTAGAACACATATAATATGAACATCCCGAGTCAAGAATTAAATACACGATTAAAACATCATTCCCTCTATGTACTATAGGTACATCACATGGTAACTCCTCGGTGGGTTTCGTTGCACACTAGCTTGACTTAAATTGCTTATACTAGTGCTTTTACCATTAATCTTTTTTAACTACTACTTATACTTTGGACATTGGTTTTTAATGTGACATGAATACATACAAAATATCACTTATCGCTATGTTGTCATGGTAATTTGGATTTTTATTTTGTTCTTGTCATCATTTTTATTATTCGACATTTACCTTTTACCGGCAATCAACCCTGTCACTTTGTAGGATTTGGCTTTCTCATAATCTCATTATTAAAAAGTGTCATTTTAACTTCATATATCTTGAGTCACCTTCCGATAAATGATCATTCTCACAAATGGTCGTACGACCTTATAAACAAAGACATGAGCAGAGCACTTGCTCCTCCTCTGATTTTAGTACTTCTCAGGCACAAAAAATTGCTTACCACCTTATTGAAGTTGTTCAAACGGTATAAAATTTGGGTCTTTATACCTTAATGCTTAGTGTAGATTTGTTTCTTGATATACGACTTGTTTGACAATGTGTTTGTTATATACAAGCTCTCTACCTCAACCATAAACTTGTCACCAAAGTTAATGTCATGACGTTACACATCACCACGTCCATCAAACAAAGTTCTATCGTGCATCATGCCTTCTGTAAAACCCATTCCCTAATTTTATTTCTAATACAAAAATTATATTATTATTGCCCCTGAAATTATTATTTATCTAATATTACTGTTATTGTTAACTATTATTAATTTTCCTAATTTAATTAACTATTTCCTATTAATTCATCTATATGATTATAATGAGGCTGGAAAACACCTCAAAAGTGAGCCATCCAAGTCGTATGTATATCATCATTTATTAATTTATTTTTAATAATTATTTAAAAAAATTAAAATATATATTTGTTATAAGTAACAACATAGAAAATCGAACTCAACCAACCAAGAAAAATACTCTCATCTTAACCACATGAGTTAGAATAGATATTTAGTTATAATTAGATAATATTATTATTTTATGTGCAACGCACATGCATTTATTAGTCTAATTAAATTGTGTCATAATTAAGTATTACGTTAATTAAACTAATTATTCTAATTAATTAGTTAACTAAAATTTTCTAAATAAATAAATCATTAAGACTACCTCTCTCTATCTCTCTCTTATGTACAAGCGGATGATCCCCCATCCCGTTCGTACAAACCCCCCTCTATCTTCTACAAGCCCCCATCGTCGTGCGCCACGGGCGAGCCTCCGACCACCAACCAAAGCATCTAGACTAGGGGACCCCCTTATTTTCTATAGAATACCCATTTTGGACGTGCGTACACTTTCAACTCAGGATTTGGATATCATTCAACAGATTGACAGACATAGTGCAGGATCTGGACAAATCTCAAACCCGCGGTCCGTAGCATTTTAACCTCTACAATTGCGGTAAAAGGAAGTTTACCAGCAACATCACATAACAAGTCTAATATTTTCCAGCTAGATGATGAAATAACGGTACAACGATCCTCTAGTTGTGCAATGGAAATGCGAGGCTCACGTCAATGTCACAAACAAGTATGTCTCGACACGGCTATAAGAAAAACCGAAGTAAAGTTTAGCAAAGCCAATCTCGCTGAACATGGATAGTGAAGCCGCAAGTCTATCCGCAAGACAATATGTAGTTAAGACACTAGTCTTCTAAATACTAGTCATAGTGCACCAAAGCAATGTCCGCAACAACTTACAGTCGCGGCACGACAGTTGACCAGTTCAATAATCGTAGCTCACGCATGATCAAAGCAATCCACACGTGCAACATGTCCCCGCTCCTTGCTAAATGAAGGGGATACACAGGCCATGAAGACCTCAGTTTATGCGATCAGGACCTACATGGCCCACTCAATGCGGGAATAGTAGAGATCATGCACCACTTTTGTCACGGCTGTGGCGGTAACTAAGCAATCTCGCGGCCCCCTTTGGGGTTTTTCCTACAACACTATAAATAGCCCCATGTGTTGGTGGAGGAGGACTTTTTGGGAGCATACAAATTTTTGACTTTAAAGAGAAAAAGAGCACTTAAGAGCATCATAAGAGTATATCTTCTAATAGCATCTCCTTTGCAGTTCAAATCAATTTGACAAAGGAGCATAGTGATCATGTGTTGGTCAAGCTTCCCTCGACACACTTTCCTAAATTATATGGAATTGTGTAGTGACTGTATTGTTCAGTAAAAAGGTAAATACAATTTTTTTTATATTTAATACAATCAAGTTTTTGTATTCTTTTGTGTGAATTTCCATAGAGAACAATATCCTTCCATGCCTGACACGATCAATGTTCAACACATCGACTCTTCTCAAATGCAGACGAGACACGTATACATTACTAATTTTACTTTAGTTTATATAAAATCATGTTTAACTTAGTATTTCTACGATATCATCTGATTATCGATGCCCTGGGCGTCCGAGTCAGACTCAGACGCAATTGACAGTTGGTGTTGATTGGGCTGGATGTTAACATGAATGATAATCGTGCTTATAGGTTACTTGACTAGTAATCTTTAGGACCTTGTTGTATGCCATGGATACAAACATAGCTCTAGAATACGATTACATATGCATTGACTCTGTCACGCCCCAGAACCAGAATACTGGAGAGCGGGGGCAGACATAGCCAGCTACGTATATGAAATGGATTCCATCTCGCTATACGGTCACGGCTGTCTAGATACATGAGGGTTTACTACAAGCCAACAGTCTCCTATGGTCATGAACAAGCCTAGTGTCTCAATCACAAGCAAAAGTAAAGTCACAAGATGTATGATCATTAAATATACAATAATAAGGCATCCCAAATATTACATATTCAGCTGATCATGAAGCTAGTCGTTACAAAATGTTAGGACTAGCAAGAGTTTTAGTCATACATGATCAACCCTAGGATCTGTCAATCATGTTACAGCCCGTAGGCAGACAGTAAGTAAGGTGCAATCGAGCTAAACATGTGCTCGTCGGCTAAACGCCTCAAAAGAATATTTTTACAATAAAGTGGGAGAGCCAAAAATAATCCATTCGTTGCCCTGGTTACGCCTGGTGTTCACCATCGGGCTGAAAGGTCGGTAGATCCTCTGGAGCAGCTCCAAAATCTGGCCATACAAAACCAGCTGGGTCAGACCCCAGAAAGAGCAAGTGCCACAAAGGAATCTTCACTTAGGAACTAAAATCAGCAATTAGCACAAAAATAACAATAAGGTAATAAATAAGACAGGAGTTAAAGAAAAGCAAAACAGGGTGATATACGATGAGATAACCATGGGACTATTCAGATAGCCAGGTTACAACCCGTAAACCAAATAAGGACCGGGGTTGTAACCCTTCGTTTGAACAGAACTTGAAATTCTCACCATTTATCGGTAAAATCAATACAGGCATTCTGGTCATGCAGTAATCTGGAACAGAATCAGGACAAGACTAGACTGGTTAGACTCCATCCAATCATTTCACGGCCAAGCAAGAATTACGGCTTGATACTTTAACTAACTAGGGTTATCACAAGCCTAGTTACTAGCAAGATGCAGTAAGATTATTCCACAGCCACAAGCCCTGCAGACCATCCAGGTTACCCAGGTCAAAAATTAGGGGTTAAATTCAGGTGGGTACACCGTCCAGGAAACGTATATACCCTTAGGTAGCTTAAAGGGTGCAACACATGACAGTGTGCTGGAAATGTGCCCTACTCAACGGCAGGCTACAGATCCCAGGCGTGCCCAGGTAACGGGATTGCCTGTAGCTGGGAAATCTCTTTATGACTAATGTATTAATCTAGTTATTAGCCTTAGTCCATTTCAGTAGGTACTCCTGACCGTGGTACTCAGGAGTTCCCTCCTAGACATGATGTAAAATAGGACTGGATTATTTGTACAAGCACAATCGTCCACGGTGTCCAGGTTATTTATACAGGTCATGTCATGTCAGGTAGCCGTCGTAACAGCTTATCAAGATATATCATGTCAGGTTATCATGTCAAGTTTACTGGTCAAGAGTGCGCCATGACGGGCCACTATCAAGTCATGTCATGTTTACTTGCCAAGAGTGCACCACTACGGGTCACTGTCGTGTTCAGGGTACATATGCAAGGCATCATAGTGCAAGCATTCAATCAGGAGACCCAAATTGATCTGAGGTTACAAGACATGAATTAATAGTAACAACCAAGTAATAATAATAATAATAATCATTAAAGCAAGGTACAGGGAGGGGCCATGCGGCTCAGGGTCCAAGCCCATACGGTTCAGAAATCAAGCTAATGCAGTTCAGGGCGGTTCGGGGTTCAAGGGCTCATACGGCTAAGGAATATGAACCCACGAGGTTGGACTGATGTGGGTCCATGCGGCTCAGGTATATACGGTCAGGAATGATCTCATACGGCTGGGAGGAGAACAGCTCATACGGCTGAATAGGGTCAGGCGCATGCGGCTGATAAAGGAAAAGCCTATGCGGCTAAGGACAAGAGCATGAACTATGCGGCCAAAGATATCAGTCCCCATGCGGCCAGCGGGAAGAGAGGGTGCATGCGACTGAGTCAGAGCATTACATGCGGCTGGAAAGATGGATTCTCATGCGGCTGGGAATGGACTGAGTCCTATGCGGCTAAGGAAGAAGCCCTAGGCGACTGGGAGAAAGCGGGACCACATGCGGCTGAATGATCACGAGCATATACGGCTGCGCCATGCCTAAGTCTTATGCGGCTGCGCCACTGGGTATATGCGACTGATAAGGAATACGAGCCTATGCGGCTACAGGTAGACGGAGTCCATGCGGCTCGGATTATGCCGAAGCCTATGCGACTGAAAGACTCGCCGCATGAAGGTTCATGCGGTCAAGTGCTGCCATGCGGCTAAGGAGGTTCATGCGGTCAGCACAGTTCTTCTTCTCCAGTTGTCCGAGAAGAAGAACCAAGGAGTTCATGGTTCCGAGGCTCATAATTTCTTCATCCCAAGTCCAAATCCAGACTTTCTTAGGTCAAAACGGGGCAGAATGAAATGCTCTACAACATAGAACCATCAAAACTCGGAAATAACAAGATTAAATAGATCAAAACCCAAGAAATTCGAAAATAAAATAAACTTAGATCTACAAGAATCTAGCCATAGAAAGTGGAAATGCCAAGTACTAAGGTAAGTTTCTCTGGTAGGTGAAGAAGTAATGGAGGAAAGAAGAAGAGTACTGAAGAGAGAGAAAGAAGTGGGGTTAATAAATGGTAGTGGTGGTGGTAGGTAGGGGGTTCACCCTTGGTTCATAATAAACCAAAGAAAATCGAGCCATGCCGAACCAACCCAAGGAATAACCAAGCCAAGAAGGAAGCTAAGCAAGGAATCATGCAATACAAGATAAAATACGTACACGTATTCCAAAATATGTAATACGAACCACATGCATTACAGACTCGTAGTCAAAATATTCAAGACGTGAACACGTTATAGAGGCCACTAAACATAATATCCTATTTTGTGTTATTCTCGGACTCGTGGATAAATTGTGGTTACTTTCGGATCTCCCATGGAGTCGAGTTAGTAGGTTCTTGATTTTATGTGTCGTGGATGTGACCCGTACAGTCTTATTGGACGGAAATGATCATTACTAGACACATGGGCTACTTATACACATTTCCTCGATATTTGTTATTATTTCTCGAGCACTACACGATGTTTACTTTGATAGTATCTTAAGATGAATACTACTCGATGTTTATTTTGATAACAAATTTACCCGAGAGAGCCTATGCGTACGAACGTTATCCTCAGCTTCCATTTCACTAGTTAGTCTTAGTTGACCACCATAATCTCGTAGAGTGTGTTATAGATGTAAATTTATTATTTTGAGTTTGACAGACTATTGTGTATGTCACGCCCCGCTCCCGTAGAAGCGATCGTCTTCGCTAAGGCGTGATGCCGCACGAGCCTAGATTGCACTCGTGCAAGACAGTTTCATAACGGCCGATTACATCTGGCGGCGACGGGGTCGTCGCACAGAAGTCCCAAGCAGAAATATTGAATCATGCAGCGGAAATTTAGAAACAAACACCCATGAACACAAGTCATTCAAAAGAAGCTCTTTATTGATATTGAATACAAGATTACATTTGTGGGCGTAAGGCCAAATTACAAGTCTCTCGTGCTCACTTTTCTTTTATTTACAAGTCACTCTGCTCTCTCTCTCATCTCTCGATTACAATGCTTGAGCCAGCGGAAGCTTCGGAAGGCGATGTCCATACATTATGTCCTGTATAAGTCTTCAATCCACGCGGCCGTACGCTTCGAATCGCCAAGGAACTCCGTGCATCGACGCATCCAAGCGAGCTCCGCGCCACGAGCTTCTACCTATGCCTGCACATGAACACTGTGTGGGTGTCAGTACTCAACTGTACTGGTGGAGTGAGCTCCTCGCCCACCCATACAAAACCGACACGTTCATATTTACTTTGTGCAGCTTAAACCCTTTCAATTATCTTTCTAGTCTTGCCTTAGGATCAGTTTTAAGACTTGACGTCTAACCAACTCGACGTGCAACGACATGGTCGTGCTACAATACCAACGTGTATTTCAATCGAGGCAGTGCCTCATCGTGCATGAACTTGACCAAACTTGAACTTTGGATGGCAGGGTCGTGCCATACTCTATTCGGGACCTTAACGTATTCAAGACAGTGCTTTGCCGATGAACAACTTATGTGGACTCGGTCGTGCCAAGACTTTCACTTAAACTCAAGTTCACTAGGCCAATTCTCGTGCCAACGATTCAAATGCCAAAGACGACAACGGGATGATTCGTGCAGGTCGTGCCTCTAGACCTTGCTTAGACTTGTTCGTACTTCAAGATTGAGGCCACGCCTCGCAACATATCAAGACTTATCATGCTACCGCCTTGCGGCCTTCCTGATCGACTCATTTGCTAACTTAGACAAGACTTGTGAAACATAGTGTTGATTCTATGAATATCCCGATGCCATCTATCGTGCCAAGCACGGTGCCTATGCTGCAGCCCATTCTTAGGCCCAGACCTTGTGTTACCGACTAGACCTGCATTCAAGCTCTAGACCCAAATCCAAAGGCATACACGCGGTGTGCCACTATCTGTCGACACATCTACATGAGTGGTCACTAGCAATGTCAAGCTATCTTGGACTGGCTCGTGGGATATCGGTCTCGTCCCTACACGGGTAGCTAGCCCGGAGGCGTCGAAGTCTCCCATGCGGTTATCCAGCATCCTACTTTGAGCCACACTCACTTCTCCCGGGCCGAATGATCCCGGCGCCCCGGCTATCATTCGAGAAGACTACACCTTGTCGATAAGTTGTCCAATGACCATGCAAGTCTCAACTCGATCTAACCAATCCTTCCTTAACATGACCATTCATTCCTTCTTTCTTTCGAGACTTAACGAGACTCCCAAGCCGTGGGACCGATCTCGTGTGCGGGACATATCAAGACTTAGCGAGACTCCCAAGTAGCGGGACCGATCTCGGCGACAACAAGTCGCGTGGACTTCCTTTGATCGTGGTATACTCTTTACTAGATCCAACGTAGCTCTTGCCTTAGACAGACCTGGTTCTATAGGCGACACTATCACTCAAGTCATATACTTATACAACGATCCTTGTTCTCAAGGGACTACGCGACTTGACAACCGCAGATAGAGCAGGACAGTGCTAGAAATGGCTTCGATAGCCCAACACAACACTTTATCTTAACTTATTAGGCAACGACTCGACGAGCAAGGGCTACGCCGAGCTATGCATCGAGGGAACATGCTATGCACGGGGTCGACTTAAACTACCAAGTTCTCGGGTGCCTAGACTTAAGTCAACAAGCCGTACAAGACGACTTAACTTGCGGGACGTGCGAAGGCTATTCCAAGCCTTGCGGGACAGGACCGTGCATGCTTTATTAAGCATTTATGCAGGCGACGCCTATAACTTAGGCTGATTCGAGTGTTGGGACAAAACGACGGGACCGTGCATGCTTTGCCAAGCATTTACGCAGGCGACGCCTATGACTTAGGCTATTTCGAGTGTCGGGGCAACTTAACAACTTAAGCCAACGTCCTTCTCCCAAGCCACGGGATCGAATGATCGAGTGTCATTTGAAAGCACGCTGAGCCGACTTCTATGAAGACCGTGGGACCATTTTCCATGTTCTAAGACATTCCGACGGGTCGGGATTATTCCCTTAGCTATGTGCGTTCGTAGCTTTTATATTAGCCTACTTGTGCAAGTTAAAAACATACGCGTTATTAAGTGAAGGCTAAGATGAGGTAAGTTCACCGAAACTATCCCACCTGTGCGAGGAGTCGCCTCGGCCGAGCGAGCCTTCGAGTAGCCGTTGCATGGCTAAGACCGAATGTCGTCGGCATTTCGATTCCTCCGATTGACTTTGCGGGACGGGACACTACATCATACACCACTCAGAACAAGTCTCGTCCTCGAGACTTTCCTGAAGGTAAGCCATCCTACCATTTCTATGGCCAAGACTTAATCGTACACATTTTGCCTACGTGTTCCTTCGATTCCAAGCTATGCTCGTACGACTATCAATCTTTCCGTTAACATAATTTCAAGATCTCGCCACTCTCCCCTTTTCAAGTCTTGCTTGAACTCATCGTATCACTTGGCTGGATCGTGCACGCATTCCAGGCGTCCCCAAAATATATGCATTCAGCCAAGCCGCATGATAGAGAATTTGCCATTCTCACTCGAGTCGCATCGTGCTCATACTCAGGCGTCCCTGAAATATATGTATGTCAGCCGAGTCTCGTGAGCAGGGTTTCCTATATTCGTGATTCACGCTATCCATCCATGCCAATTCTCAAGATCAATCTTTTCGATTGCTAACACTTGAAACAGGGCGTCTCGCCTAACCGCTAGGCCAATCTTTTCGAGGCTAAGTCAATGTCAGGATTGGAATCATAGTTCCCCAACAATAATGCCAACGCTGACCCCAAACCTAGGGTCAAACCAAAGTTGGTAGTACGGGGTTTTCTATCCAAGCCCGCGTCACTCAGATTTCTAAACATTGAGCACGATCACCTATTCGTATCAATGCATTCGTTGCACATATTCGAATACATTCAAATCACCAATTCTAACCAATTCATGTATTCGATCATGAGATCGTCTAGCTTTGACAATACGTTGCACCCTAATCTCACGCGAGTCTGATTATCCACGGTGGTTCATGAATCACCATGCGACGCACCCGCGGAATAATCATTCTCATCGGGGCGTAACTCTTGTTTGAGTTTTAGACTAACTTATTCTCGATACGCGGATTGGACCTACTCAATCCTCAAATTCAACCATCGAACACGGTGATTCATTCTTGAGTCTACCTTTGCGTCAAACCACAAGTCGAAGCAATCAGATTACCATGCCATCCAAGTTCAATCACTTCCGCTGTATGAATCACCATACCAGCGCTCACGCAGAGTGATCGTCTCAAATCGGTGCGACGCATGTGCGAGGCTGGAGTTGCGCTCGCATAAGACAAGAATGTCAAAGTTGTGGTTATCGACGAAGCAAATCCAAACGTTTCATTTTCATCCAAGCCAAGATTTCAATTTGATAGTCCGACCGTCATTCATTCAACCAGAAAATCCTCGAGCCAAATTTTATCCTTTCTTCGACACGTTTCAATATCCCGAGTATAGCATCCGTCGGAGCAATGATATTTGCACGATCGTTATTAGCCGAGTCAGAGTACCCCCGAGTTATCGCATATCGATCTTTGATACGCCTCAATACCATCGACGATATACGTAACCTGACAATCTTCCTTTACAACCAATTTCGAGTTGTACGACTGATGCTATTGTCCGAACTGGATATACCACCATTCCTCGATATTCAAGATCAAGTTCAGTCGCTCTTCCTCAAGCTCGTTTCAAGATCATTGTTCAAAATTCAAGTCACATTTCATTTGAATCAATCCGAAATCGTACGTGCAATCCTCGAGCTTCCTCGATCAAGACATTCACTTTTATTCGTCATTTTGAATCATTTTCTAACTCACGTTGCTTATTCACAAGTTGTTCGAATGACATCTCGTTCGGGACACATGAAGTCACGATCAACTAAGCGTGACGCGTTCTAAGGCTTTGCGCGATCGCATCGCCTCGCCGATATACTCGTTACTCGAAATCCTCAATCTTGCTCGAATGATTTCCAAGAAAATCTATACACCACTCAGATTCGAGCCATACGATCTAGTCCTCAATCACGTTTGCGTCATGCGCTAAGACATCCTTCAGGTTCGTTTGACGAATCTCTAGCATAATCTCTTACGTCGCCTCGACGTGCTAAGTCATTCGCACTCTTTCTTAAAATCCATATCAATCTTTCGTGCATGCCTAAGGGTGAACTCGATAACATTCCTATCGATATACACACTAAGCGTAGATTCGTTCCCGACCGAGCGGTACTTGATATCGCTCGCAACTCGATTGCACCAGAAGTCGAGGTGCGCGACACGCGGACTAAGTTGTGCCGCATAACCATCCCGTGCGGACTATATTCCGTGTTTCACGCTCAATTGCTAGGATCATCGTAGGACTAGTTAGGAACGCACGCGACACGTTAACTTAGCATGTGTTTTCTATCGAGTCATGTTTAACATCATTCGGTACAAAGGCCGTTGCCTATCGATGCGTTTGATTGAACGCTTGAACGAGCTTTTGAAAATATTTAGACTTATTGTATGGACATGCCGAGGGACATTCGAGAGAGAGTGCATATTTCTTTTTCCAACGACGAGCTTTCAAAACTGAAAAATTCGACGTGAAGTCTAAGAACGTAAAGCCGTGCTCTGATACCATTATGTCACGCCCCGCTCCCGTAGAAACGATCGTCCTCGCTAAGGCGTGATACCGCACGAGCCTAGATTGTACTCGTACAAGGCAGTTTCATAACGGCCAATTACATCGGCGGCGACGGAGTCGTCACACAGAAGTCTCAAGCAGAAATATTGAATCATGCAGCAGAAATTTAGAAACAAACACCCATAAACACAAGTCATTCAAAAGAAGCTCTTTATTGATATTGAATACAAGATTACATTTGTGGGCACAAGGCCAAATTACAAGTCTCTCGTGCTCACTTTTCTCTCATTTACAAGTCACTCTGCTCTCTCTCATCTCTCGATTACAATGCTTGAGCCAGCAGAAGCTTCGGAAGGCGATGTCCATACATTATGTCCTGTATAAGTCTTCAATCTACGCGACCGCACGTTTCGAATCGCCAAGGAACTCCGTGCCTCGACGCATCCAAATGAGCTCCGCGCCACGAGCTTCTACATGTGCCTGCACATGAATACTGTGTGGGTGTCAGTACTCAACTGTACTGGTGGAGTGAGCTCCTCGCCCACCCATACAAAATCGACACGTTCATATTTACTTTGTGCAGCTTAAACTCTTTCGATTATCTTTCTAGTCTTGCCTTAGGATCAGTTTTAAGACTTGACGTCTAACCAACTCGACGTGCAACGACATGGTCGTGCTACAATACCAACGTGTATTTCAATCGAGGCAGTGCCTCATCGTGCATGAACTTGACCAAACTTGAACTCGAGATGGCAGGGTCGTGCCATACTCTATTCGGGACCTTAACATATTCAAGACAGTGCTTTGCCGAGGAGCAACTTATGTGGACTAGGTCGTGCCAAGACTTTCACTTAAACTCAAGTTCACTAGGCCAATTTTCGTGCCAACGATTCAAATGCCAAAGACGACAACGGGACAACTCGTGCAGGTCGTGCCTCTAGACCTTGCTTAGACTTGTTCGTGCTTCAAGATTGAGGCCACACCTCGCAACATATCAAGACTTATCATGCTACCGCCTTGCGGCCTTCCTGATCGACTCATTTGCTAACTTAGACAAGACTTGTGAAACATAGTGTTGATTCTATGAATATCCCGATGCCATATATCGTGCCAAGCACGGTGCCTATGTTGCAGCCCATTCTTAGGCACAGACCTTGTGTTACCGACTAGACCTGCATTCAAGCTCTAGACCCAAATCCAAAGGCATACACGCGGTGTGCCGCTATCTGTCGACACATCTACATGAGTGGTCACTAGCAATGTCAAGCTATCTTGGACTGGCTCGTGGGATATCGGTCTCGTCCCTACACGGGTAGCTAGCCCAGAGGCGCCAAAGTCTCCCATGCGGTTATCCAACATCCTACTTTGAGCCACACTCGCTTCCCCCGGGCCGAATGATCCCGGCGCCCCAACTATCATTCGAGAAGACTACACCTTGTCGACAAGTTGTCCAATGACCATGCAAGTCTCAACTCGATCTAACCAATCCTTCCTTAACATGACCATGCATTCCTTCTTTCTTTCGAGACTTAACGAGACTCCCAAGCCGCGGGACCGATCTCGTGTGCGGGACATATCAAGACTTAGCGAGACTCCCAAGTAGCGGGACCGATCTCGGCGACAACAAGTCGCATGGACTTTCTTTGATCGTGGCATACTCTTTACTAGATCCAACGTAGCTCGTGTCTTAGACAGACCTGGTTCTATAGGCGACACTATCGCTCAAGTCATATACTTATACAACGATCCTTGTTCTCAAGGGACTACGCGACTTGACAACCGCAGATAGAGCGAGACAGTGCTAGAAATGGCTTCGATAGCCCAACGCAATACTTTGTCTTAACTTATTAGGCAATGACTCTACGAGCAAGGGCTACGCCGAGCTACGCATCGAGGGAACGTGCTATGCACGGGGTTGACTTAAACCATCAAGTTCTCGGGTGCCTAGACTTAAGTCAACAAGCCGTGCACGACGACTTAACTTGCGGGACGTGCGAATGCTATGCCAAGCCTTGCGGGACAGGACCGTGCATGCTTTATTAAGCATTCATGCAGGCGACGCTTATGACTTAGGCTGATTCGAGTGTTGGGACAAAATGACGGGACCGTGCATGCTTTACCAAGCATTTACGCAGGCGACGCTTATGACTTAGGCTATTTCGAGTGTCGGTGCAACTTAACAACTTAAGCCAACGTCCTTCTCCCAAGCCACGGGATCGAAAGATCGAGTGTCATTTGAAAGCACGCTGAGCCGACTTCTATGAAGACCGTGGGACCATTTTCCATGTTCTAAGACATTCCGACGGGTCGGGATTATTCCCTTAGCTATGTGCGTTCGTAGATTTTATATTAGCCTACTTGTGCAAGTTGAAAACATGCACGTTATTAAGTGAAGGCTAAGATGAGGCAAGTTCACTGAAACTACCCCACCTGTGCGAGGAGTCGCCTCGGCCGAGCGAGCCTTCGAGTAGCCGTTGCATGGCTAAGACCGAATGTCGTCGGCGTTTCGATTCCTCCGATTGACTTTGCGGGACGGGGCACTACAGTATCTTGCTATACGTCCTTCTGAGAACATGGTTCCCTTTCAGAAATATGTGAGGAGATTTATCCTGAGGAGTATGTCTAATAGTCTATTCATGAGCTTAGGACGCAGACCCATATGAGTATCCATGATCAACAGTAGGACTTCCGCTTTGTGATACATGTATCTTATTTAGATAACACATGCTCATATATGGTTATATTCTTATACTTTGCTTTTATTTAAATAGTTGTATTAAGGGATTTGTTCACATCGGAGTAAGACTTGTATTATGTTAGATTATTTTTTATTAATGCCTTCTATTCCATCACTTATATTTCGATTTTATTTACTTCTCTATGTGATTCTCTTATTACTTTATATGTGAGAGAGATTAGTTTATCTGCCTGGCATATAATAGTCGTGGACTAAATTTCACTTTCTTATATCGGAGTACGCTTCGGTGGGGTTAACAAGGTTGGATCCCTCTGCAAGTCATATTAGCTGGCCTGGTCACATGTCGGTCCTACGTATTTTTAGACTTGGACGTAACGCGTTCTGGTCTTTATCCCATATATTATTTGTCATGTCGGTAGATATTATGTAATCCTTATCAGTAATCACCTTATAAATTGTTCTTTTATGAGAATTATCTTTATTCTTCTCCACCACATTAAGAAGTTTTTCTCACCGTTAAACTTTTCCACCTTGAACTTAGTGTTATTAACTTAGATATCTTTTATCCTTAATTCTGAAGTATAAAACTCACCCTAGAACCTTTTTGAACCAAGAATTTCAAGAATTTCGATCTAAAATGATAGGGAGCTGATTAATGTCGTCACGTACCATTGACCTAGATCAAAATAAAGTAAAATCCATTTCGTTTTTTACACTTTTATACCAACTCTAACAAATAAGAAGAAATTATGGTTCTTTTTACGACAACAAACAAACAAAGCACAAATAATTGAAAATCATAGCACCTATGGGTACAATGAGATCGAAATTCTACAAAATGAGTTCATACAATCTAGAATGTAGAAATTGGGAGACCCAACTTTAACATCTATAGGTAGAATGAGACCGAAATTATAGAAATTAAAATTAAAAATAAAATTTACTATTTTATAAAATGAGTACCTATATTCTTAATCTAGAATAGAGAAAATGGGATGAGTCTTACTAATCATGCTCTAACAAACATGTCTATCTTTAGTTTTCCTTCCAACACTATTCAAAGTCAATGGCACATATGAAACACCTTTTGGACAGTTGATGGGAGCTGACAACAAGACCCCAAGATAAACTACCGCCAAAATGAAGAAACTCAAAAAAAAATAAAAATAAAAAAGAAAAGAAAAAAGCCAGGTATATAGAAAGAGTAAAGCGACACAGTAGACGTGGGTTTGTTGGACAGTACAGTGCGAGGGAGCACGGTGAATCCCAACGCCATGTGTGGAGTCTGAACAAGATGGCTTGGGAGTCAGTCACCGAATAAAAATATATATATATAAACACACTCTCCCACACTTCCAACTCCCCCCTCCCTCCTCCAGACGACGAGAGAGGAAACCAGATCCGACATGTCGGATGACGACGGCGACGGCTCCAAGGAAGACAAATGGGCTCCGGATCTCGACGGCGGGTGCGCCTCCGCCGCCAAGATCCGGAGCACCGGAGCCGCCGGCGAGGGCCCTCCGCCGTTCTCCGACCGGGTCCTGGAGAACGTCCTCGAGGACGTCCTCCACTTCCTCACCTCGCGCCGGGACCGCAACTCGGCCTCCCTCGTCTGCCGCTCCTGGCACCGCGCCGAGGCCCGCACCCGGCGCGAGCTCTTCGTCGGCAACTGCTACGCCGTCGCCCCCTCCCGCGCCGTCGAGCGCTTCGGGGGCGTCGAGTCGCTGGTGCTCAAGGGGAAGCCGAGGTTCGCCGACTTCGGCCTCGTCCCGCCCGAGTGGGGCGCCCGCCTCGGCCCCTGGGTCTCCGCCGCCGCCCCCGCCTACCCCTTCCTCCAGAGCCTCTGCCTCAAGCGGATGACCGTCTCCGACTCCGACCTCGGCCTCGTTGCCCGCTCCTGCCCGGGGTTCAGGGAGCTCTCCGTCCTCTGCTGCGACGGGTTCACGAGCGCGGGGCTCGCCGTCGTCGCGGCGAACTGCAGGTACGTATCGCCGTCCCCCATCCCCACCAGATCCAAAACCCTAACCCGCCAAAAAGCTAAATCGATACGTGCGGAAAATTGTGCAGGAAGCTTCGGGTGCTAGATCTGATCGAGTCCTACTTGGAGGACGATGACGACGGGGAGGAGACAGTGGATTGGATTTCGATGTTTCCGGACACGGTAACTTGCTTGGAGTCGCTGTCCTTCGAATGCATTGCCGGACCGATCAACTTCGAGGCTCTCGAGTCTCTGGTGTCCCGCTCCCCGGCCCTCCGCCGGCTGAGGGTGGGCTCCCACGTCACCGCCGTCCAGCTCCACCGCCTCATGGTGCGGGCCCCACGCCTCACCCATATCGGGACCGGCTCGTTTAGATCCAATGCCCCGCAGGAGGTGGAGAATCTGGCGTCGGCCTTCGCCGCTGCCCGGTCCGTCATCATCTGCCTATCGGGATTCAGTGAAATATCACCGGAGCTACTCCCCGCTATCTACCCGGCCTGCACCAGTCTCACCTCTCTCAACTTCAGCGTTGCCCATATCACTGCAGACCAGCTCAGACCTGTCATCCTCCAATGTCACAATCTTAAGAAGTTCTGGGTATCCATTCGCTTCCGTAGTCAACTCTACTTCTTTGTTATGATTCTTCCTTTTTGATTGATTGAGTGAGTGAGTGAGTGAGTGAGCTCGGATTGGTTTTGTAGGTTCTTGATACGGTCCGAGACGAAGGGCTCCAAATGGTGGCCGGGACCTGCAAGGACCTCCGGGAGCTCCGTGTTTTCCCCTTGGATCCGAGGGAGGGCGCCGAGGGTTTGGTATCTGACATCGGCCTCACCGCAATCTCTGAAGGGTGCCTGAAGCTCCAGTCCATTCTCTACTTCAGCCAACAAATGACTAATGCGGCCGTCGTGTCCATGGCCAGGAACTGTCAGGATCTCGTCGTTTTTCGACTCTGCATCATGGGACGCCACCAATCTGACCGCTTGACCCTTGAGCCGATGGACGAAGGATTTGGAGCCATTGTGATGAACTGCAAGAAGCTTACTAGGCTTGCAGTGTCTGGATTGCTCACCGACAAGGCTTTCGCGTACATTGGCAAGTATGGGAAGCTGGTGAGGACCCTGTCTGTTGCATTTGCGGGAAACAGTGACATGGCGTTGAGATACGTGCTCGAAGGCTGCTCGAAATTACAGAAGCTCGAGATCAGGGATTGTCCTTATGGGGACTTAGGTTTGCTCTCGGGGATACATCATTACTATAATATGAGGTTCCTTTGGATGTCTTCGTGCAAGCTAACCTTGAGGGGTTGCAAGGAGGTGGCTCAGAGATTGCCTCGTTTAGTGGTGGAAGTTATTAGGGATAGAGCCGACGACGATGGGGAGACAGTTGAGAAGTTATATTTGTATCGGTCTCTAGCCGGGCCAAGGAATGACGCCCCGCCATTCGTGAAGATCTTATAGGATTGCAATTTCAGTATGCCTGAAGAGAGAACATCTTGATTCTCATTTCTTCACCGGCTGAGGAACTTATCGTGGACTCAATTCCAGAGAAGGGGCGAGTGACTCTGGTAGGTGGTTTTCATGACCTTTCCGAGAGTTCTATCACTCGGTCACTATCTTATGCGAACACAAACAGATCCAGTATTTTTAGTTGGAATCGAGCTAAATATAAAACCATCTTCCCTGTTTCATATGGAGGATTCAAGGACAGGGGAATTATCATGATGTACAACATCAGTATGCAATTGATTATACACATCTTCCTGCGACATGTGCTGGTCTCGGAATATTGGAGCAGGGACCAAAGGCAAAAGGTGTATCATTATCTACTTCGCTAGTGTACACTGGAGAAGGAAAAATGGATCGCGTAACCATCGGAGATCCATTTCTAGGTGTAGAGATGAAGGTGACATATTTGGAACTTGAAACTTTTTTCTCTTTGGTCATAACCAGGACCTCCTTTCAAGTCTTTGGTCGAAGAGTTTAGGTAGTTCATCTTATTTCCAATGCTGCTTCTTGGTTCTTTTCATACAATGCTGTGATTTTTTAGTCCATACTATGATATATGGCTGAGAGCACAATTTGTTGTAGGATTTGAAGAAGTTATTTTTTTTCCCCTCGTTAGAGTATATTTAGATGCTAGCAATTTGGAATGATAATGAGCACAATAATAATAATATATTATTATCAAACCTTTCTTTTCTTGCAGTACGCATCTAGTACTATTTACTCAACCAGGCACCGGTTATGATTTCCGCATAGCATGGCTGCTAAGGGAGGATCAGCAAAAGTTAGGTTCTGGTCCACAAACAAAAGAACAATTCATTAATTAGATAGTCTCTATCCTCAAATTAGTTATCCTTTCTGAGAGTGGGCCATCATCCTTCTCTTGTACAGTTTGGTGAGCAGGTGAGTTGCATCTATCATCTATGGCTCTTGAAAGTTCAAATGCTCGAAAGGCCTCCCATTTGTCTTATTTTTGTAGAACTTATGTAACCAATAGGGGAAGACTAAGAGTAGTCTCCTAGTGATTATTTTCTGGTTAGGTACATGGTTGCACTCCTTTGAAATTACAAAGATGCTTCAAAATTGAAATTTATGAAGTTGGGGTGCCAAAATCGAGCAGTGAAAAGTTAATGTGCCAAAAACACCCGAGCGTTATAGTTGGGGTGCCATTAGGATAATTTAGCAAGGCGGAATTCTAAAGGGGCCCATTGGATCTTAATATTAAATCTGGAGCTCTCTCTGCTGTGGGGCTTGCATTAACAAACACAAGATTACAGCACATGTTGTGCTATGTATGATCTGGAGGAAATGATTAAGCTAAAAGTTTGTAGATCTTTGTATTTGCTTACACCAACATGGTGTGTCGACATAGTTCCTTTGATGTCTTTGGAGAGCTTGATTGACACTACAGCCTTTTCCTGATTGTGGCTTGGTGCTTATCTTTCTCCAAGGGAGTGAATGACCGAAGTTATCATGAAAAGTCAATTTGCCAAGGGTTGGTTCTATCTACTGAAGGGAAAAAAGGGCCAATCTATTCATGGTTCTACTTTCTGCCATTAGACTTTTGTAAAGAGAAGGAAGGCAAAAAAGTGGCAAAATACTGGTATTTTGGTTTTTGTCCAGGTGTTTATATGACCATTCGAATTCCTCATATTCCTCAGTGGAAGCGTATGTTTAGAAACAGAGATGCAAGTATTTCTGTTGAATTCCAGTAGTGACTAACTAAATGCCTTCTGTTGCTGAAGCAAGGAAAAGAGAATAGTATATTCTGATATGTAATCAAGGTTTAAATTCTGAGTCTGTTTAGAACAGTTAGGCAAGTATCTTCTGAATTTAGTACTGCTGTTTGGAGCCTTCTATTTCTGATGCAAAAAAGAAGAGCGGATTTTTTTTCTTCTAGCTGTTGGAGCTTTTAAGGTCAATTTAATGGATTCTCAAATATATTATCCCTTGATCTAGGTTTTATACAGGCATTCGACTTTAGTGGCTTCTCTTCTATGATACGGTAGTCGAGTATAATATGGTCTATCTCCACATTCAAAGAAGATCGGGATCTTCTAAGAGGAATCCTCCTTTGAAAAGATTGAACATATGGTATTCTTTCACCCACCTTCAACCAACACAACCATTTGAGTTTGAATCTCCAATTTGGCATTGGTACGTCATTTATACCCAATGAGTAATTCACAGGCAATAAGTCGGTGTAATCTACCAAAAGATATTTTAATGCATTTTAACAAATGAGAGAACAGGTTATGCTAAGGATGAATTAATTAAACTATAGGAAACCTAACAAGAGAAATTTAATACACTTATAGAGTTCAACCGCTACCCTCCATTTTCTCTTTTTCCTTGAGCTTAATAGTTAATACTTGAATGTGACATCCATTTTAAGAAAGTGCTGTTTAGGCATGTAAACTTTTGTATGTTTCTCTGGCACCCAAACACAATCTCACAAGAAGATAACACTATTACCGTCTTTCAAACTTGGTAACTCTTGAGGTCTTATCGCCTCCTAGCAACCCTAGTCTCATTTGTCCCCCCAAATGAGAGAACAGGTCTAAGGATGAATTAATTAAACTATAGGAAACCTAACAAGAGAAATTTAGTACACTTATAGAGTTCAACCGCTACCCTCCATTTTCTCTTTTCCTTGAGCTTAATAATTAATACTTGAATGTGACATCCATTTTAAGTAGTGCTGTTTACGCATGTAAACTTTTGTATGTTCCTCTGGCAACCAAACACAACCTCACAAGAAGACAACACTATTACAGTCTTTCAAACTTGGTAACTCTTGAGGTCTTATCGCCTCCTAGCAACCCTAGTCTCATTTGTCCCCCTTTTCTGATCTTTCGTCTTTTTTACCATGCAAGTAGGGCGGTTACAGGAAAGAGGGTTAGGTTGCCTAAGGAAGGATAGAGGAAATCTGGTTGCACCTTCCCTTCTTTGGGATTTGGTGGGCGCAAAAATACACTAACTTCAAAGTTAAGAGGCATATTGTAGAATTTATATATATAAAAAACTCAATCATTTGTGACTAGTTTATAAAGAAACAATAGAAATCATAATGTAGATAACATGTTTTAAACTCTTGATCTCTTAAATATGAAGTTTATCACTTAACCAACTAGGTCACTACTTGGCTCTAATTGTCTGAAGAAAATGAGCTAAATGTAGGATATTCGAAGGCTATGCTATCTACAAGGAAACCGAAAACTCAGGGGAACGGCCGCTTGATTCGTCATAAATTGCTACTCAATACCATGGTGCAACCTGATATCTTGCAGTAAATGAGTGCATTTCATTGGGGATAAGGGTTACCAGTTAGGGGCCCTCAGATTTTCCTGTGCCTTTTATGGAAGAGCCAGGCATTTCTCTAAGACCACACCTGCAGGGTGAGTTGTTTTTGTCTGAAAGCGGGAGGAATCTACAAATAGTTTCTCCTACAACTTGCAGCCACCCACCCATTAAGGACTTTAGCTGTCACATTCCAGATGCTTTTTGAAGGTTTAATGTGAAAATGGTCAAATGACTTTAAGTCCAGCACTCAGCAACACCAATAATGCATGTAGGGCATATTTATGGCCTAACTGAGATTGCAACAATATCACCCTCTGTTATAACAAGCTGCTTTTGGTGATAGATTCAATGTAAACTGGGACGAAACCAGGATTTAATATTGAGGGTTGCCGTAATTTTATTAGAATCGAGTTTTTCCCATAAAAGTAAAATATATTGTCCTCAATATATTAGTATGCATTTGTAAAAAAACCAAAATCAAGTTATACGGATTAGACAATAGAACATGAACCAAGTATTTTTACACTTGGAGATTTACCATTTCATAGTAGTAGGTGACATTTAGATAGGGGGTGGCTTTGGCCCCATTTTGCGCTAGGTAGTTTCATCCCTGAATGTAAATACGACTCCTTGAAGAATAGCAAGGATCTTTTGATCTATAATCTGGCCAAAGGAAATAGAATCCGATTGAAGTAAATCGATCAGTGATCTCTGACTGACGAGAAAATAGAAGGGGGTTGTGCATGCTATTAGTGCCTACTCTAACGATGATCATGTGGAATATGATCGATATAGAGCTCTTACAACGAGCGTAATATATTGAAATCCATTTGTGACTCGAATTCCTGAGAAAAATGATCTCTACTTGATTAGGGCTTTCCTTGTGGCAGCTGATCTAATACAAACCAATTACCTTCAACTGTACACTATTTGGCCATCTTGATGCATGTCCAAACCAAATTTGTCTGTTGTAAACCCTAATATACTCTTTTTTTTATTTGATGTCACAAATACTGCCTATCTATCTCATTAATGCAGCTTAGATAGAGGATTTTAGAAGCATGAATGTTGTTTTGATCATATCTAGTATTTTGGGGTGCTATTACAATGTGCAATTACAGACTACAAATGATGTAAATTTATCTTTACTTGGTAATTTTCAGCATAAAAGATACGGTTGCTTGTATCTGCTTTAGCTGAAATGAAGCAAGTTATTTTCTCTTTTTGGTCTTTTTAGAGAAAAGAGCAAATAGCCTCCCCTGCTTTCGCTAACGACAGAATAATGAAAAGTCCCAAAAGAAAAAGATACTTTAGAGTGATAATGATATAAGAGACATCTATTCAAGATTGGGCAGCTTAATGGTTGAGATTGGATAAGTCTTAAATTCGAAACCTGGGAGGTATTGCTCTGCTTGGATTTAGGGGAAAAAAATAAGCAGTGTTAAGTGGGGTTAAGTTAAAAAAAAGGGTAAGGGAGAGGAAAGTCATTACATATAAACTTGTTTGGATTGGAGGAAGAGTTAAGTGAGGCGTATTTAGTAACTCTTGTTTGGATTGAAGGTTTTGAGTGGGGGAATGATTAATAGAAATAAAACAGTTATCAAAATATCCTTATTACATGTGGCGTAAAATTAGATTTGATTGAGCTTTTAATTAAAACTTCTCAAAATGAGAGATATTTATGACTTTTCAAACAACAAGCCTTTGCTTTTCCTTGTTAACCTCCAAATTTGGGTTTGAAAAAAATGGACAAAATAAAATTAAACTTCCTCTCACTTAATCCTCTATATGACTTATACTTCTAAATCTTCACCCTCAAACCAAGCATCGGATTGTTTTTTTCCCTCTCATTTAATTTTCTTCACCCGTAGACCACACTGACTAGCCATTTGTTGGATTGTATTCCGTTTCTGGTTGAACCCTCAAAGAGGGTGACAATGGTGTTGGTAATTTAGTCTCACATCGGGTAGGAGGTGGATCATGAGGTGTAGATAATTGAGATTGATTGAGGCTTACATGTGAATTTCCTTTTAAGACATGAGTTAATATCGCATCTTATGGGCTAACTCCGTTTCGGGTCACACCGCGTTCCCATCACCATTCTTTAAAAGATATCTTGTCAATCAATCACATAATTTGTTTCTTGTTTGGTAACATGAAATGAAACCAACCTTATCTGCAATAATTTTCTTTTTGAGATCCTCACTATCTAGTGTTTCCAACTGGCAGGCATGATGAACTCCCTCTTTCAGCGGTTTGCTAATGCATCAGGACATTGATTTACTGAACTTTCATTGTTGATCTCCTTGCTAATGCATCAGGACATTGATTTACTGAACTTTCATTGTTGATCTCCTGCGACTCGGCCTTCAGAAGATGTTTTTGTGTTTGTCATTACACCGTCCTGGCCTCAGCTCATCTTACCTATAGTGACATTTATGTAAATGTAGCAAAAAGAGATGCATCCAGAATGAAGCCAGTGAGTAGTTGTATGGTTTAAATTCATATCGGAGCTGCTATGTTGTCTGCGGTTTGTAACCGCAGACATGACCATCAGCCGACATGGCGGCCGGCCATTGGCCTCTGATCCGAGTGGGACCCAGAAATAGCAGGGAGGCCAGTGGGTGGCCGTCACGTCGGCTGGCGGTCACGTCTGCGGTTTGTACAAAATATCATATTCGATTCATATACATTTGATACTGTTCAATTAGGGTCAAACACAGGTTGGGGCCACATCTTCACAATGCTATCCTAAGGTGACAGGTCTGGTGGTTTTAGTGAAGGAGATTTTGGAAAATATGCATGAAAATAGTTACTACATGTCAATCAATCATAGGTTGGGGCCACATACGCACTTCATGCTTGGTCTGCAATCATTTGCCATGAAAGGCGATTATGGGGAAATATAGAAGAAAAATAGTTAGGAGCATATTGATTATTGATATGAAAGAGCCAACCTAAAGTTGAGGGATAGAGCCAGAAAAAAATATTATGGACCACATGTACATGATTGATTATACTTTGTCTGGAGAAAAACTTCCAAAGGAATCTCACTTTCCACCTATTCCGTCCATTTGTTACTACAATTCTACAAATGATTGTTATTACTATATTTAAAGTCAAGGGTCACATGCATGTATTCTTCTTTTTTTCTTTTGGCACCTTGGGATGGGTAATTCAATATAATGTTATTTTCTCAGAGGAAAAAAGAGAGAGAGAGGATATTTTAGCATATGCCTCCATTATAAATGTTAATTCTGTTAGTTGTATGTGTGTTGTATTCACACACACATGAGCTAGCAAAAATTCAACTTCCTTATAATAATTTTGACCGTTATGAACCCATTAAACTTGTAACATCAACTCATGTCCAGGTACAATGTACCACATGATTTTTCATTTGAATTTTGTAACGTTCAGTATTTATGGTCGGATTAAATTGTCTTCATTCTCCTTTATTCTCTAACCTTAGAGAAAAGCCTATATATTGAGGCAAATTTCAATACTTTGAACATACTGAAAATTACTACAAAACACTCTCTCTCGCTCTCTCGAATTCTTGTCACTCCGAAACTCCTTTGTTCTTGGTTTGTTGCTCTGGGCAGAGCCAAGTCAGGGTCAACCTCTCCGAGTTATGTGCGACGACGGGATACCGAGAGAGCGGGGGTTTTACCACTAGGAGCATCCGAAAAAGTCTGCACATAGACCCGGATTAACTCTTAGGGCAGTGCTTCGTGCGCGACTTCCCCGGAGGCCGGTAACTTTAACTTCTTTTATTTTGTTTGCAGATTATTGGAGGAGAAGAGCAATATTTTTCTAACAATCTAAGAGTTATTCCCATGTGATTATTTTTAAATATTTTGGCCTTAAAGTATGTGTTTTAGAATTATGTGAAATCTTTAAAAATAATTTTTCTAACTATTTTTTTTAAATTTTAGTGCTCTCTATCTGGCAAATAATTGTTGTTCATCTTTTTGCTATTATTTTTGTCAAATCAATTAAAATAGCTTAATGCAAGAATCTATGACATCTTTTCTTGTATAATATTGCAAGTTCATGTAAAACTTCACTTCGGCATTTTTTTTTTGCTAATATTGCAAAGATGGCATCTTCTCCATAGTCTGAGTTATGCTACTAGTTTTTCTTTTTGCATAGTTTCACATTTTCATCCTCCAAAACACTTGGATGTATTATACATTTTTGAGATAAATATTAATGATTTGATCTCTTAACCAGCATCATCATTCTAGATTTTTATTGTAGCCTCTATGAATTGGAATATAGATTTAGAATGTTACTTCAATAGATTTGATGGTTGACTTCATGATTGTATCAGATTAGCTACGCTAAAATGTAGAGTTCTAGTATGATTATTTGTTTAGAATTTTACTGTATTTTTATGACATGATTATCGTTATTTTTCTTTGACTTTAATTTTGGATCAACGATTATTGAAGTATGCAATATATAGTTGGTGTCAGGATATAGCACATGAAGCTTGTGTCTTGTACTCTTCCAATTATGTTGATAGAATCTTCGAATCAAATTGAGGTGTGAATATATATATATAATTTAAAGACAAGAATCGTAGTTCCGGAAAGTAAAAAAAATTGGCAATAAGATCTACTTGGTACACATTTTTTTTCTCTGGATACTAGTTTCCTCTCAATAGTACCTATGTCAACATATGTATTCTTTCGTGAGTACGGATATGGACACGGAGACAGAAACAATACCGATATGTACCTCATTTTGATGTGTCCTTGCAACATACGGACTGAGTACAGTTGTAGTTGCCTTATTGTTTTATTTTTTATTATGAAAATATTCATGAAAATATTGTTAAATTATTTTGCTGTTAAAATCCATAACAAAATTGTATTATATGTTAAAATGTATATTATAAGTGTTAAAATCAGTTATTCTTATACCAATAATTCTATTATTAAAATGTGTTTATATTCTAGAGGACAATTGTCTCTGAGAAGGAATTGTTGTATTTTTTTTTAACATGACATTAGATAATTTTACAAAATAGGTGTACTCTAGTGAATTTGGATGAACCTATGTGGACATTAGGACAATACTAATGTTATTATCTTATTTTAGAACATTAGTATGATACTAAAATGGCCAATGATCTACGACCTAGTTCACTATAAATCACGCCTCTTATGATCTTTTATTGTAAGACAATAAGTCATTATCTATTCCTAGACATGATTTGTATTTAAACTTAAAAGATTTGGTAACTGAAATCAATGAGATGTTTTATTAGACAACATGTTTATTACATACAACAACATTGTAGTGCATAGTTGAAAAATAGGACCTTTATAATTCATCTCTTATTTTTTGTTCTCTTTCTCCAATGGGTACTCATCAAATACAACATTGTATAATACAGTTTGTTGGCATATTATATATATTACTATTATGCATGGATGAAAGATGTGTTTTCTGTTGGAAACATATCTGCCCAAATAGAAATGCGCACTACACAACACAATTATGTTGTTCCAAATTGTATTAGTAGTTAAAGAATATGAAGATTGAAATTGTTCATTTCATAGTAAATCATTTACCATGTCGTCTTATAAGCTTTGCTTATTTTTATTTTCAATACTGTTGATGTCATTTTTTTTAAAGATCAACCGAGATAACTAATAAAATATTTATTTATTTTTTAGAAGAACAATGTTAGTCATGATATTTGATTCATTATAATTCTATAGAAGCTCAAGTATATATTTATAATCTTTAAAGCACTTCAATGTCGTGCGCATATAATGTACGTTAGTCAATTTTTATCTCTTGAATCCTTTGGATTCTTTAAACGGACGTAACGTTTTCAATTGAATTCTCCATTTATTTGGGCATTCAATGGTTTAAATTTAATAACCATGAATTCATCTTTATGTCCGAATACAAACATGTCATTGTGGAGTCTTATATTTGTAAGATAGTATAGTCTCTTATGTTGTTGTAAGACCCACATAATCTTGGATATGACACTTCTAATGCATTTTCAAGGATACCAACAACTCATGATGATCTCATAATTTTACATTTATGTTACTTTTAAAGAAACAAATATACAAGATCTAAATTTTGTGTTAAATTATTTCATAAAATGTTGTCTTCCTTAGCATGTACATCTTTCATCCTCGCATCAAAGGTGTAGCATACGGATCGTACGTAAATATTTATAGATCATTGCTTTTGTCAGAGACTCAGACGTATGCTTTGTTATGTTTTTACTTGCCTAAAACTAATAATTTTCTCTTTAGATAATTATTTGATAAACTTATTTTAGTCTACAAAAACTTTACATAATTGTATATGCTAGCTCATATAGTTTCAGTTGTTGTAAAGGACCTTAACATGATCAACCATTGCTTCCCATTAACTAATGTCATTGAATCATTGAACACTATTCAAGTATTTTTTGTTAATTAATTTTTGTCATGTGTTACATGAATTATGCTCACTCCATTGGACATTAGTCCATTTTTTTCATATTGATAATTATTCCACAAGTATATTTTTGGAGCTTTAATCAGAATAAACTAGTTGTGCACTATTTCATTTATACTAATATACAAACTTCAATTTTTGAAGACGTGATCATTAGAAATATTTTAAATATTTAGGAAATAAGAGACATGTTAACGGTGACAATAATACAAATTATTTTTGTACTTTTACTCTTAACATGATATTTATAATATCTCTTTAAGCCAGAAGCATCAGAGATTTTGACTTGATTAGGAAAAGAGCAAACATGCTAAAGGTGAAGGTATATAAAACAAAAGTTCTTTACTCTATCTTTCTGAATGTGTTGTTTTGTAAATCTTATTTTCCAAAGTCTTGGATACTAATGATTATTTAGTGAGAATAATGGAACTACTTAAAATGATATACAAAATCATATTTCTTTTGAAGTGTTATTACTAAGATAAAAATCAAGAAGACAACGGGCTCCGATCAATTGAAAAGGTAATTTTCATATGTACAACCTACATTTTGTAATCATTCTTTATTCCTAAATTTAATTGGAGAAATATATTGTTGAAATATGAGTCAATCTTATTGGTTTATATATATATAGTTCTATATATTGTTGTACTAAAGTGATATTCTTCGCATGTTAGTTTTGCATGTTTGAATCTTATCGATTATATTATCATGATATTAGAATTTCTAATCAGACAAAGAAATCACAACATTGTTCTATCACAATACTTAGAATATGTTAGGCAAACATTGGTTTGCATATAATCCGTGACATTATAATTCCTTTGACACATTCAAACAATTTAGTCAAAAAAAAAAATAGTTAGTGAAATTGCAAATTCCTTTAAATTTGAAGTTTTAAAAGTTGAGATTATTTTGGGTACAAGCCGAAAGGGTCCTTCTGTCAACCGGACGTAAATAGTCCTAAGCGACACGGTACTTAATCGTCCCCCTGTGGACCTCCGCTAGCTGGAAACCGGCCCCTACAGCTAACCCAAGTTAATCAACACTTGATAAACTAAAGATTTTTTAAGGTTGATTAGCAAAATCACTTAAACTATTATTCTAGTACTTTAAACTGTCATTTTTGCAAACATGGCTAGTAAAGATAAATTTTTAGAGCCATGGATACTGTAACAGAGTCAAATGGTTTTTGACTCACTATTCTAAGACTTATATCAGTAATTAGTAAAATCACATGAGTCTGATGTCACTAACTCTGATTTCTAAATCAGCCAAACCAGTTATTCTATTCTATATAGTAATAGAAAAAATATTTTAAGGATATTCTAGGCTATAAATTGTATCATATTTAGATACTCTTATGTCAGAGAAATGTCATTTTAAATACAAACTGGATAACTGATTCATATGACATCTAATCCATTTATGGATATATATATATATATATATATATATATATATATATATATATTTTACTCTATGAAAAGTTGTCATCTCTTGAGGTTTGTGTAACAAATCTATCATAGCTAAGACTATTATATAGTCTGAAATGTTATCTTCAACTACATGCATCTTATACTGAAGCTAGCTGTATGGCTCAACATTTTATACTACATATTTTTGTACATGTCATTTGTTTTAAAATTATGCTAAAAGTATTATCTTGTGAACTCTAAGATGAACAGGTACATGCAGCTGCGTGTCAAGACATGTAAAGAACCTTAAAAAAACAAAATTATAGTTCTTGACTATAAAGTCATAAAAGAACTTTACAGATCTCTTGACGAAGAGTCTGTTTACTCTTGACGAAGAGTTTGTCTAGGACATTGATCCTAGAATCATCGAGGGGGATGGGGTTAAGCCCATAGTATAGTCACCAACAGTGGCAACCCAACCGAGTCTGACTGGAGATCCCAAGAAGCCGGTTCAATAGGTAGAAACAAGCTGGACAATGTGACTATTATGGAACACTGACCTGAGATTAAATTCTCTTTAAAATAAAAGCCCAGGAGGCTGTACATGTGTACATTCATACCCCATCCATATGGTGACAGTGTTCCTTTTGTGATATGGATAGGTTGAGTTTAAACTCTTAATAAGTCCAAGCATGATATGCAGGGTTGATTCCTATCACCAACCCTTAAGGACTTACCTATATGAGAGGTCGTGAGGGCCGCGACTATAGAACAGGGCGATCCTAGACAACTCTCATGAATGTGTAAAAGTGCGCATGGCCAACCAAATGCGCCACCCGATAGACCCAAGTACCTCTAGCGTACTATGTGTGCTATTTTCGAGTCTGGTTCAAGAAGACTGATTCAAGGCGTAGTCCATCAAGCTCTTCTTCAGACAAAGACAATAGTCACTATGTGAGATTTAAGGCTGTAGTCCATCTCATTTATGCATAGTATACAACTGCCCAGACATTCTCTTATTCTTGTCTTACTTTCTTTCCTTCTATTACTTCGGGATTTGACCTTTTGGGGGGGAGGATTGTTAGTTGTATGTGTGTTGTATTCACACACACATGAGCTAGCAAAAGCTCAACTCCCTTACAATAATTTTGACTGTTATGAACCCATTAAACTTGTAACATCAACTCATATCCAGGTACAATGTACCACATGATTTTTTATTTGAATTTTGTAACGTTCAGTATTTATGGCCGGATTAAATTGTCTTCATTCTCCTTTATTCCCTAACCTTAGAGAAAAGCCTATATATTGAGGCAAATCTCAATACTTTGAACATACTGAAAATTACTACAAAACACTCTCTCTCGCTCTCTCGAATTCTTGTCACTCCGAAACTCCTTTGTTCTTGGTTTGTTGCTCTGGACAGAGCTAAGTCAAGGTCAATCTCCCCTGTAGTGCCCCGTCCCGCTCAATCAATCGGAGGAATCGAAACGCCGACGGCGTTCGGACTTAGCCTTGCAACGGCTACTCGGAGACATCACTCGGTCGAGGCGACCGCTCGCTCAGGTGGGGTAGTTTCGATGAACTTGCCTCATCTTAGCCTTCACATAATAAATCGCATGTTTTTAACTTGCACAAGTAGGCTTAATAATAAAAGAGATGAATCCACATAGCTAAAGGGAGTAATCCCGACGGGTCGAATTGAGATAGAATATGGAAAGGTCAAACGATCGGCTTAGAGTTGGTGCACGGCGTGCTTTGAAAATGACACTCGATCCTTCGTCCCGTGGCTTGGGAGAAGGAAGTTGGTTGAGTAGGCGAAGTTATGAACGTAGCCTAAGTCATAGGCGTCGCCCGCGTAAATGCTCGATAAAGCATGCACGCTTCATGATGCAAGGCTTGGCATAGCCTTTGCTCGTCCCTTGGGTTAAGTTGTAGGCTTGATTAAGTTAGGCAAAGTGATGGTGGTCGACCTAAGTCATTCTAAGCACGGTCCTATGAGTTCTACGGCTGAGTATAGCCACGAAGTCCTACGGTTTCAAAGCTAGTCGTATGGAGTATGTGTTGGGCGATATTGTCGCGTAGAGCACGATGGGCCTAAGGCACGATGCACGGACTTAGTGTTTAAGGCATGAACCACAATTGATCTAATAAGTTTTGAAGAAAGGACTATCGAATAGGCATTGAGTTGAATGAAATGGTATGGTAACATGGAAAGAATGCTCGCGAACGTGGGTCATCGAGGGGTCCTTGAGGGGTCTCAAGGATAGAAGACTTGAACTTGGTTTTGGAAGGAGATGATGACACTGAGAGTGCAATGACTGTGTGAGACGTCAGTTTGAGTGAAGGGTCTTGCATGGTCATTGGACAACTTGTCGACAAGGTAGAGTTTCCCCGTAACGGCAACCCAGGGCCATGGGACCGTTTCGGCCAAAAGGAAACACGGTGATAGCTGTGCTGACTCGATAGCACTGGATTAGTCAGGGACTTCCAGGGGGCTAGCTACCTTGCGCTGGAAGGGTCCCGGCAAATCGCAAGCTATGTGTCCATTATAGCTTGTCATGCTAGTGACCTCATATAGATGAGTCGGCATGGGCGACGATCCGCGTATATGCCTTTGGATTGAGTCGAGTATTAGGTGAAGTGAATCAAGAGTCGAGTCGAGTCGAATGCGTGCTCGGTCAGAAGACAATATTTGGGCCTAAGATTTGGCTGCAACGAAGACAACGTGCTTCGGCACGAGAAGTGGCATCGAGTCCTATGTTGTCGGCATATAAGTTGCACAGTTATGGTTTGAGTTATCATGAGTTTAAGTCAGGAGATGCCGCAAGGCAAAGTTGGTCGAGTAACCCTTAGTTCACAAGTTGGATGGGTCAGTGGATGATTTAGTAGCAAAGGGCCACGAGGCGGCGATATGATTGAGTCTTATTGAGTTGCGAGGCACGGCCTCAGCAAGGGTTTGTAGCACGGTCACACGAAAATAGAGCCTCATCACGTAGTTGCGTCTCTGATTTTAAGCCGTAAGGCAAACACGACTCGATAGGTTAACGTTGTTGGCACGAGAAGGGTCTTGAGGCAAGGTATGAGTTAACGTTGTCATTGCAAGCACGAGATGGTCTAGAGACACGGAATAGGCCAAGGCGTCGGTCCTAAAACTGATCCTAAGGCAAGACTAGAAAGACAATCATAAAGGGGACTAAGTTGCACAAAAGTAAATCAAACGTGTCGGGTTTGTATGGGTGGGCGAGGAGCTCATTCCACCAGTACAGTTGAGTACTGACACCCACATAGTTTACATGTGCAGGCACAGGTAGAAGCTCGTGGCGCGGAGCTCGCTTGGATGCGTCGAGGCATGGAGTTCCTTGGCGATTCGAAGCGCGCGGCCGCATGAAGTAAAGGCTTATACGGGACATAATGTATGGACGTTGCCTTCCGAAGCTTCCGCTGGATCAAGACTTGTATTGAGAGATGAGAGAGAGCTGAGTGACTTGTAATGTGTGCTTGAGTGAGCTTGAGAGACTTTTAATCTTGGCCTTGCGCCCTATTGTAACCTATGTTTTAATATCAATAAAGAGCTTCTTTTGAATAACTTGTGTTTGTTCTAATTTTTGCTGCTATTATTCAATGTCTCTGCACGGGACTTCTGTGCGACGACCCCATCGCAGCCGGTGAAATCGACCGTTATGGAACCCGCCTTGCACGAGCGCAATCTAGGCTCGTGCGGCATCACGCCTTAGCGAGGACGATCGCACCTACGGGAGCGGGACGTGACATAATGGTATCAGAGCACGGCTTTACGTCCTTGGACTATCGATTGAATTCTTTAACTCGTTGTTTCCGTAAACTCTGTTGCTTCCGCAAGTTGATAACGTTGGTGCGCTCTCTCTCAATTGTCCCACGTGATGTCCATACAATAAGTCTAACTATTTTGCAAAACATAGGAGAACAGTTTTTGATAAGAAACAAAAAGATGGTTTACGTAAGCACGGTTGGCTAAGTCGGGCTGGGCATATACACCAAGTTGCGTCGACCTTAGAAAAGTCGAGTGTGGAAATTGAATTGTGTCGGACGAGAATGAGTTAAACTCGATTGAGTAAAGTGAGATGACTATCGATAGGGGTGCTATCGAACAACGATGTTATCGTCGCTGCAATATAGATGAGCGTGCTTGGAAATTGAGGAATAGTTCGGACGAAAATTCGAGGAAGTAGATTGTGAATTGAATGATAGTTTTGAGGATTTGTTGAATGACTTCATCCCTGAGTGGTGTATGCGATAGCCTCAGGGATGTCGATCGATCGATTGAGGATGTGGGACGTCGGTGAGTCTATCAGCAAGCGTTGCGTTGTGCAAAGCCTTAGATTGAGTGTCGTTGAGCAAGTTGTAATCTTGAGGATTTTGACGAGTCGATTCGAACAACCTAGAAATAGACGTGCACGGAACGTGCACGGGATTGAGGATTGTGCGAGTATGAAATGCAAAAACGATTGAGTAGGTGAAATCGAATCGAGAAAAAGTTAAGGTGTAACGAATGGATAACTTGATCGAGAAAATTGATATGGATCGTATAGAAAACGTTAGCACGATGAGACGATAGCGTGCATGAAAAATTGAATTTCGAAGTTACGCAAATGACTCTGAGGATTTGAAATGAATGTTGCTCGATGATTTGAGTTAGCAAAGGATCGATGCGAATTGAAGGAATACGTTGGTCGATGACTTAAGATAAACGGATGAACGATACGTGAATTCGGGTTTGAGGAAACTGATGTTGTGAATGATTCGAGGGATAATGATCAAACTTGAATTGAATGTCGATGAGATTATCTAGTCGGACGATAGCGTCATTCGCACGACTCGGAACTTGTCGCAAGGGAAGATCGTCAGGTTACGCATATCATCGACGGTATTGAGGCGTATCAAAGATCGATATGCGATAACTCGGGGGTACTCTGACTCGGCGAATGACGATCGTGCAAATGTTATTGTTCGGTTGGATGCTATACTAAGGATTTTGATTGAGATGAATGTTGGATGAAAATGATCGTGTCTTGATGGTTACGTTGATAACCACAACGTCGACGATCTTGTCTTGCACGAGTACAATTCCAGCCTCGCACATGCGTCGCATCGGATTTGGGGCGATTGTTCCGCGTGAGCGCTGACATGGTGATTCATGTCGCGGGAATGATCGAACTCGGAAAATCAGGATGCGGTAACTTTGATTGTCTCGACTTGTCGGTTTGATGCGAAGAAAAATTTTGAGGATGTTAGGACTTGCGATTGATGAATGAAATAAACTTGAGAATTGAGTAGGTCCAATCCGCGCATCGAGAATGAATTAGTCTAGACGCAAAACAAGAGTTACGTCCCGATGAGGATAATTATCCCACGGAAGCGTGCATGGTGATTCATGCCCACCGTGGATAATATGACTCGCGTGAGATCGGGGCACAACATATTGTTAAGCTAGACGACCTCATGATCGAATATGTGAATTGGGATGAATGACTTAGGAAATATAAAATGTGAATTATGGTTTAGCGATAGATTGTGTCGTAGCGTGCTTGACTTGAGAATGATTGATATGCGAACTATATTAAATGTGTTCGAAGAGATCGACTATGCGAAGATGGTTTGTCGAACGAGCGATATTGAGATGTCGTAGAATTGGTTGAACGTAAGTTATCGTAGGATGGCTTTACTGAATGACTCGGACCCCGTGCGACAAATGTTGGGATGTGCGTAGGGAATCGATGCTCGATGTTTAGAAATCGGAGTGATGCGAGCTTGGGTAGAAAACCCCGTACTATCAACTTGGTTTGACCTTAGGATGGGGTCAGTGTTGATATTGTTGTTTGGGAACTATGATTCCAATACTGACGGAAAGACATAGCCTAGCAGTTAGGTAGACGTTTCGGTACGGAGCGATAGGAATTGTGGAGGCACCACTCATGAGGTTCGGTTGACATGTATGTATATCAAGGACGCTTGAATGCGTGCACTATCCGACACGAGTGGTGATGGCGGGATTCACTATCACGAGACTTGGTTGAAATGCATGTATTTTGGAGACGCATAAGATATGTGCACGATCCATACTAAGTGATACGTGAAATTCAAGCGAGACTTGAGGAACGAAAAAGTGTCGAGGATTTTGAGATCGGGAGTTTTGAAGAAAAGATTGATAGTAGCACGAGCGTGGCTCGGATTTGGGAAACGCATAGGCGTAGTGTGTGCGAGAGTCCTTAAATGTTGAGAAAGTAATAAGTCGATAAGTGTACTCAGTTAGTTTCGAGGACGAAACTTTTTCTGAGTGGTGTATGATGTAGTGCCCCGTCCCGCTCAGTCAATCGGAGGAATCGAAACGCCGACGGCGTTCGGACTTAGCCTTGCAACGGCTACTCGGAGACATCACTCGGTCGAGGCGACCGCTCGCTCAGTGGGGTAGTTTCGGTGAACTTGCCTCATCTTAGCCTTCACATAATAAATTGCATATTTTTAACTTGCACAAGTAGGCTTAATAATAAAAGAGATGAATCCACATAGCTAAAGGGAGTAATTCCGACGGGTCGAATTGAGATAGAATATGGAAAGGTCAAACGGTCGGCTTAGAGTTGGTGCACGGCGTGCTTTAAAAATGACACTCGATCCTTCGTCCCGTGGCTTGGGAGAAGGAAGTTGATTGAGTAGGCGAAGTTATTGTAGGAACCCTAGAGGGGGGGGTGAATAGGGTCAAACTAACTAATCAAGCACTTAGCACAAGCTAATTGGCAAATTAAAAAATATAAGTGCAAGAGAAGAAGCAAACACAATACCGACACCCGATATATCCTGGTATCCTCCTAAGAGGCAGTCCAGTCCCGGAACTCTCTCCGACTTTAATCCACTATTTGAGCAAATAGTTACACACGAGTTCGGATCCGAAGAACTCGCCAACTTCTTACACAAGAGCTTTAATCCGAAGGGCTCTCCGACTTCAACCGAGAGTTTGGATACGAAGACTCCCCAACTTCAACCGAGAGTTTGGATACGAAGACTCTCCAACTTCAACCTTTCACAATAGGTTTTGATCTCCTTATACAATAGGATGAAGATCTCACTTTTCAACTCAATAACTCTAACACAATTTGTAGATGGCAAATGAAGGCTTTGTAGAGTTGTATGTGGATAAGCTTTGGTGGTTTGGAAATTTTTTAGGCTCAAAGCATCAACCTTGAATAAAGAGGTTCAAGGCTATTTATAACCAAAGCTTGAAAAGAAGCCAAAGGCAACTTTTCAGTCACGAACCGGCATACCGCCGGTATGATCCGGCATACCGGCGGTATACCGGTCTGGGATTGTAACGGCTAAAAATATAGCCGTTGGGATCATTAATGGCTGGAAATCCGACCGTTGGAATTTCAACGTTTCAGAAGCGGTATACCGTCGGTATGGACCGGTATGCCGGTGGTATGCCGGTTTTGTAAATAGAAACTTTCTGTGAACAAAAACCGGTATACCGTCGGTATACGCCGGTATACCGTCGGTATGCCGTTTTTCACCAAAAATGATCCTGGGCTTATTTCTGCCCTAGCTTTCGATTTTGCCATCCATTTCTTGTGTTTACAATTATTCCTAAGACTTATTACAGACTCCAGATATACTTAGGCATGTGCAGGCTTCTTCAGAGTCGTGAAATGATGATGGCATGGCTTGGCTTCTTCCTTTGATAGGTGCTGGCTTTTTCCCTTGGCGGCAGCTGTCCAAAGATATCCAGTTTGTGAAAACTGAATACCTTTCGGGGGCTTCGCCCTCGAACCCCCGACGAGGGGCGCTGCCCCCTCGACCCCCGTCCGCTGACCGGGCAGCGGAACCCCCGAGTGCGTGGCTCCAGAGATGTCGTCGGGTGGTTCAGAGAAATCTTGTGGGATCCGTCGTCTTTGGCCCACCATGATTTCTTTATTGCATATGTCCATATTGATCTTGCTTATTGCTTTTCTGCATGTACATGTTAGACGAACAAAGCAATATATATAGTAGCAAGTATGATAAGTTTAATGCACATTAGGACAATGTTGAGTTTAAGTATAAGTGCTAAGGTGATAGCATAAATGTTAGTGATATCATAATGATTAAACTTAATTGAATAACCACAATCAAAAATATAGTTTTGATTTTGGCAACCCGATTAAATTTAAGATAGAAAGCTCATATCACTAATATGTAAACCAATAGGCACATATCACCAAAGGTATAAGTATAAGTAGAAATGCTATAGCGATAGTATAAAGATTAGTGATAATGAAATGCTAAACTTAACATATTAACCATATTCAAAAATATGATACAATCATTGGGCCAACAGTTATGAACGTAGCCTAAGTTATAGGCGTCGCCCGCGTAAATGCTCGATAAAGCATGCACGCTTCCATGATGCAAGGCTTGGCATAGCCTTTGCTCGTCCCTTGGGTTAAGTTGTAGGCTTGATTAAGTTAGGCAAAATGATGGTGGTCGACCTAAGTCATTCTAAGCACGGTCCTATGAGTTCTACGGCTGAGTATAGCCACGAAGTCCTACGGTTTCAAAGCTAGTCGTATGGAGTATATATTGGGCGATATTGTCGCGTAGAGCACGATGGGCCTAAGGCACGATGCACGGACTTAGTGTTTAAGGCATGAACCACAGTTGATCTAATGAGTTTTGAAGAAAGGACTATCGAATAGGCATTGAGTTGAATGAAATGATATGGTAACATGGAAAGAATGCTCGCGACCGTGGGTCGTCGAGGGGTCCTTGAGGGGTCTCAAGGATAGAAGACTTGAACTTGGTTTTGGAAAGAGATGATGACACTGAGAGTGCAATGACTGTGTGAGACGTCAGTTTGGATGAAGGGTCATGCATGGTCATTGGACAACTTGTCGACAAGGTAGAGTTTCCCCGTAACGGCAACCCAGGGCCATGGGACCATTTCGGCCAAAAGGAAACACGGTGATAGCTGTGCTGACTCGATAGCACCGGGTTAGTCGAGGACTTCCAGGGGACTAGCTACCTTGCGCTGGAAGGGTCCCGGCCAACCGCAAGCTATGTGTCCATTATAGCTTGTCATGCTAGTGACCTCATATAGATGAGTCGGCATGGGCGGCGATCCGCGTATATGCCTTTGGATTGAGTCAAGTATTAGGTGAAGTGAATCAAGAGTCGAGTCGAGTCGAATGCGTGCTCGGTCAGAAGACAATGTTTGGGCCTAAGATTTTGCTGCAACGAAGACAACGTGCTTCGGCACGAGAAGTGGCATCGAGTCATATGTTGTCGGCATATAAGTTGCATAGTTATGGTTTGAATTATCATGATTTTAAGTCAGGAGATGCCGCAAGGCAAAGTTGGTCGAGTAACCCTTAGTTCACAAGTTGGATGGGTCAGTGGATAATTTAGTAGCAAAGGGCCGCGAGGCGGCGATATGATTGAGTCTTATTGAGTTGCGAGGCACGGCCTCAGCAAGGGTTTGTAGCACGGTCACACGAAAATGGAGCCTCATCGCGTAGTTGCGTCTCTGATTTAAGCCGTAAGGCAAACACGACTCGATAGGTTAACGTTGTTGGCACGAGAAGGGTCTTGAGGCAATGTATGAGTTAACGTTGTCGTTGCAAGCACGAGATGGTCTAGAGACACGGAATAGGCCAATGCGTCGGTCCTAAAACTGATCCTAAGGCAAGACTAGAAGGACAATCATAAAGAGGACTAAGTTGCACAAAAGTAAATCAAACGTGTCGGGTTTGTATGGGTGGACGAGGAGCTCATTCCACCAGTACAGTTGAGTACTGACACCCACATAGTTTATATGTGCAGGCACAGGTAGAAGCTCGTGGCGCGGAGCTCGCTTGGATGCGTCGAGGCACGGAGTTCCTTGGAGATTCGAAGCGCGCGGCCGCATGAAGTAAAGACTTATACGGGACATAATGTATGGACGTCGCCTTCCGAAGCTTCCGCTGGATCAAGACTTGTATTGAGAGATGAGAGAGAGCTGAGTGACTTGTAATGTGAGCTTGAGTGAGCTTGAGAGACTTGTAATCTTGGCCTTGCGCCCTATTGTTACCTATGTTTTAATATCAATAAAGAACTTCTTTTGAATAACTTGTGTTTGTTCTAATTTCCGCTGCTATTATTCAATGTCTCTGCACGGGACTTCTGTGCGACGACTCCGTCGCAGCCGCTTAAATCGGCCGTTATGGAACCCGCCTTGCACGAGCGCAATCTAGGCTCGTGCGGCATCACGCCTTAGCGATGACGATCGCTCCTACGGGAGCGGGGCGTGACATCCCCGAGTTATGTGCGACCACGGGATACCGGTAGAGCGGGGGTTTTACCACTAGGAGCATCCGAAAAAGTCTGCACATAGACCCGGATTAACTCTTAGGGCAGTGCTTCGTGCGCGACTTCCCCGGAGGCCGGTAACTTTAACTTCTTTTATTTTGTTTGCAGATTATTGGAGGAGAAGAGTAATATTTTTCTAACAAATACTAGCATATACTCCCACTATTTTTTTAACTATCAAGTACCCCCATTTTTTGGTACGGAAGAGTAAAATATTTAAGATATACCCCCACTTTTTTTGAATTTTTTTTGTTGTTTACACGAGGGTGGGGGTATTTGCTAATTAAAAAAATAGTGGGGGCTTATGCTAGTTTCATCATTTGGAATGGGACATTTGCTAAAATATCCCAAAAAAAGGACTGCCATGTAACGCCTTCCGCTGCAATGAAATGAAATGAATTCTTCTATAACCCTAAAAAACTATATAATTTTTTTTAGAGTTATTTAGTTTTAGGATCTCACATATATATGGATATTAGAATTTGGGTTGAACAGTGAATTTGAGACTCAAATTCTAACATCGGTCAATTTTGAGTCCCAAACCTTGATATCAATATATATGTGAGATCCTAAAGCGATGGGTGCAAGGGCGGAACCAGAAATTTGAACTGGGGTGGGCTGGAGTAGATTAGGGTGGGCTAGGTATAAAATAACTCATAAAAAATAGCAAAAAAAAATATATATATAAATAAATAAAAAATCGGGTGGGCTGGGGTGGGCTCCAGCTCACCCCAGCCTTTACCATAGTTTCGCCGTTGGATAGGTGTTCATATAAATTCACTTTCCATTACTTCCACTGTTTTTCCACCGAAAATGAATTCAACATTTCCATATCCTTGGTTAGGTTGAGAATATACAACTAGAAAAACTCAAAATTTTCATTTTTTATGTTTGTTTCAGACAAAAGTAAGAATAATGAGAATTTTTTTTTTTAATTTTCTATAAATACTTTTTTATTAATTCAATGATGTTGTTGTTAGTTAAATTTTTAAATTCAACGGGTGTCATTGAACGTATTCATTAAATAGTTATAATTAATGCACTTTCAGGATTGTAAAAAATATTGAGAAATTTTGAGTTACCCCCCACTTTGTTTATCCAAATTAAGGGTGCACCCCACAGTTTTGCATTAATTAAGAACGGCCCCCACTTTGGATGGAAACCGTCTAGGACTAACAGTTAGAGACTTCGACCAAAAAAATGGGACGAAAATACCATTCACATTGTCTTCTTCCTCTCCCCTCTTCTCCTCCTCGCCGCCACCGCCCCCCTCCTCCTCCCCGCCGCCACTGCCCCCCACCTCCCTCCCCGCCGGCCGCCGCCCTCTTCCCCGCCACTGCTACTGCTTCCCTCCCCCCTCCTCCTTCCCGTCGCCGGTCGCCCCCCCCCCCCTTCCCCTTCCCGCCGCTCCCCCTCCCCGCCCCCCCCCCCCTTCCCTCCCGCCAGACTCGTCCTCTTCTCCGGTGGACAGCATGTAGAGCAAGGAGAGGGTCCTCCCGCACCTCTCCGTGGTTTCGAGGATCCGGTCCACGAAGTCCTTCCACATCACCATGCGGGCGCTGTCGGCACCGGACTCCGGCAGGATCGCCCTCCCGATCACGACGGGCTTCGCGATCGCCAGGACGGTGCCGGCCTCGACGTTCTTGGTGAGGAACATCCCCCTCCTCCCGCTCCCCTCTGGTCGTCGGATCTCCACGGGTCCGACGTACTCCGCGAGCTCCGGCGGCTTCCCGGCGAACCCGCTGTCCAGCCAGTCCGACAGGTCGACGGCGCCCGTCCCCGACTGGAGCTCGAGCCTCTTGCACCGGTCCAGCAGCTCGCGGAGCGAGGGGTCGGACCTCTCCAGGGCGAGGGCCAGCTGGAAGCACTCGGAAGCTCCGGAGTAGCAGTCGAGGTCGAAAGTATCCTTCCTTTGGAGACGAGGGACTTGAGATGGCTCGGGTCGAGGTCGAGGGCGTTGTTGCAGTCGCGGAGGGCGCCGGGGAGGTCCTTGAGGCGGTAGCGGGCGTCGGCGCGGTTGGAGAGGGCCGAGGGGAGGGACTTCGAGTGCTGGGGAGCGCCGCCGGCGGCGGCGGAGTTGTTGATGAAGTGGGTGTAGAGATTGATGTACTCCTTCCAGTCTTGTTTGAAGAGGAGCTCCGTGGCTCTGGATCTCAGCTGCTGGAGCTCTTCCTCTCCTCCCGACATTTTCTTCTTCTTCCTGATGCTTTTTTTTTTCGTTTTTTTTTCTTCTGAGATTTGTTTAGATTTGGCAGCGGCGGTGACGACGGGGAGGAGGGGGCAGTGGCGGTGGGGTGGAGGAGGGAGACAACACACAGGGAAGAAGGGTATTTTCGTCAAATTTTTTGGGTCAAAGCTTTTGACCGTTAGTCCTAGACGGTTTCCGTCCAAAGTGGGGGCATTTCTTAATTAATGCAAAACTGTGGGGTGTACCCTTAATTTGGGTAATCAAAGTGGAGGGTAACTCAAAATTTCTCAAAAATATTTGCAAGGGAGGTCTCACGACTATAGAAAACTGAAACCTTCCATATTGTTTTCTAATTCTTAATTCCATTTTAAAATCTCCAAAACTTAACCTAACAACACCTATATGTTACTTCCGTTGCCCATTGGTGAACCAATTCAACTTGTAGTTTAGAACCACCATTAGGGGGCGTTTGGTACGCGGTATTTTTTTTTATTTTCGGAAAAATTTAAGATGAGAATCTATTACCACGTTTGTTTGGCTTATAAAAAATTATTCCCGGAAATTATAAATACCTGGGTAAATAGTTTACCCACAAAACATGGGAATTCTATCCCTTAAGAATAGGTGGGTATTTTTCTTTTACCCGGACAAAAAAAAATTGTTTAAATTTTTTTCTTCTTTTTTGATCAATTTTGATTAGTTTTGAACATTTTTTTCTTTTTTTGTCGTTTTTATCTTTTTTTGTCATTTTTTGTCGTTTTTACCATTTTTTTTGTCGTTTTAAGCAATTTTTTTTCGTTTTTACCCTTTTTTGTCTTTTTTGTCACTTTTTGATTATTTTTTGTCGTTTTTATCGCTTTTTTGTCATTTTTTTGTCGTTTTTACCATTTTTTTTGTCGTTTTTAAGCGATTTTTTTTTTGTCGTTTTTACCCATTTTTTTGTCTTTTTTGTCTCTTTTTGATTACTTTTTGTCTTTTTTATCAGTTTTTGTCATTTTTTTTTTCGTTTTTTACCATTTTTTTTGTCGTTTTTAAGCAATTTTTTGTCGTTTTTACCCTTTTTTTTTATCTTTTTTTGTCACTTTTTAATTATTTTGTCATTTTTATCGCTTTTTTGTCAATTTTTTGTCGTTTTTACCATTTTTTTTTGTCATTTAAGCGATTTTTTTTTGTCGTTTTTACCCATTTTTTGTCTTTTTTGTCACTTTTTGATTATTTTTTGTCGTTTTTATCGCTTTTTTTTGTCATTTTTTTTCGTTTTTACCAATTTTTGTCGTTTTTACCAATTTTTTGTCGTTTTAAGCAATTTTTTGTCGTTTTTTACTCATTTTTTGTCTTTTTTTTGTCACTTTTTGATTATTTTTTGTCGTTTTTATCGCTTTTTTTGTCATTTTTTTGTCGTTTTTTATCCAATTTTTTGTCGTTTTTACCCTTTTTTTGTCTTTTTTGTCACTTTTTGATTATTTTTGTCGTTTTTATCCAACTTTTGTCCTTTTTGTCGCTTTTTTTGTCAATTTTTATCGTTTTAAGCGATTTTTTTGTCGTTTTTTGTAGTTTTTTTTTGCTGTTTTTACGATTTTTAGTCGTTTTTTTTCGCTTTTTGGTCATTTTTACTTATTTTATGTCTTTTTTATCATTTTTGTCGCTTTTATCGTTTTTTGTCGTTTTTTGTCGCTTTTTGGTTATTTTTTGTCGTTTTAACCGATTTTTTTGTCGTTTTAACCGATTTTGTGTTCTTTTTTGTCGTTTTTATCGATTATTTGTTTTAACCGATTTTTTGTCATTTTTTGTCGTTTTAACCGATTTTTTTTTGGTCGTTTTTGCCGCATTTTGGTTTTTTTTTTTGTCGTTTTTACCGATTTTATGTCGTTTTTGTCGTGTTTTGGTTATTTTTGTCCTTTTTACCCTTTTTTTTGTTATTTTTTGTCGTTTATACATTTTTTGTCGCTTTTTGGTCATTTTTTTCGCTTTAACCGATTTTTTGTCGTTTTTCAGCGTTTTTGTCGTTTTTTGTTATTTTGTCGTTTTTACGATTTTTTTCGTTTTTACCGGTTTTTTGTCCTTTTATCGGTTTTTTTTATATTTGTTCATTTTTTTTCGTTATTATTATTTTTTATTTTTTTTTCCGGGAATATTTATATTGTCACCAAACATGGGAATATAATTTTTCCGGGAATTTAATTCCTTGGAATTTGATTCCCGGGAATATAGAATTCTCGGCTATATAGTATTCCGCATACCAAACGCCCCCTTAATAGCATCTTTTTCCTACGTAAAGCTCACATGACGGGCATCATAGTCTATCATTATTTATGATGTTGTCATGTAAACTTTCCTTCTGGTTTTATTTATTGGATTTTGTTAACATGTCTCCTAAAGATGTATGTTAATAAATCGATAAATACATAATTTATATAAGTACTTTCACAATCAAAGTACCTTTTAAGTAAAAAGTGCATTGATAAATGCGATAGTAGGAGTAATCATATAAATTACGTATTTATTGATGTATTAACACGTGTCCTTAGACATGTTAACAAAACCAGGGACAGACCAAGCATAGTTGGTGAGCCCACCCAATTTTTTTTTAAAAACTTTTTTCTCCCATTTTTTTGATTTATTTTATATGGGTTAGTTTATTTTTAGCCCACCCAAATTTATAATAGTCTATCACAACTATAGTTTATGGATCCTCCCTGAACAAAACCCTTATTTATTTGTCATCTTCATTCATTTTTGTATATGTATTTGTATTTGTATTTGTATTTTATGATCACTTAGGCTGTGTTTGGTAGGAATGATGAAAAAATAGAAGGAAGGAAAAAAAATAATGATACATTTTTTTTTTTCCATATGGAAATGAAAGATCATTTCCTTCTTTGTGTTTGCTAGCAAGGATGAAAAAGATAAGAGATGTATTTTCCTTTGTTTGGTATGAAAGAAAAAAGTGGAAGGAAAGAAAGTAAAAAAATATAGCGTTTACCAATTCTACCCTCAACTAAAAACATATATTTACCATTTGACTTCATAAATAATTTTTAAATAATACATTCATATGGGGTATAATTGTTATTAATACAAGCCTCCACTTTTCCTCCCACTTTTGGGAGGATTGGATTTCTTAGGTTATGAGGGAAAAATAATTCCTCCACTTTTTCTTCATTCCTATTTTTTTTTCATACCAAACAAGAGAAAATAAATTTTTTCTTTCACTTTTTCCTCCTCTATTTTTTTTCTTCCACTTTTTCCTCCTACCCAACACGCCCTTAGTCTCCAAACCCGTAACCAAAGATTATTACAATACTTTCAGTAATCTTAGTTCCACCAAGGCTGGCTCAGTTTCTTAAGATGGTCTCTCTCTGCTATGATTTCAACCATGGAACTTGAACAAAACTGATGCCATGCATGCACTGGAGAACAAGGAGAGAGCCCGCAGTATGTATGTATATATGCGACCATGAATGTATATCGAGAGGGCAGTCAATATTGCGCTTGAGGACAAATGTCCAGCTCAGAAGGGGGCAATGCCAAAAACAATTGAAAACAAACCAATCATTCACCAAAGATATTGTTTTCATTTGGAGTGCAACTCGGACGGACTAAATTCAGAATCCGAGTTCGATCGGATAAATTCGTTAATAAATTAAATTAGTGTTGAAGATATTTGAATTCGGACTCGGATTAAAATATTTAAATTCGATCAAAAATCAGATTAGATTTTGGTTCATGTGACGATTTACCCAATCTGAAACCCAACTTTTATTTATATATATATATATATATATATATATATATATATATATATATATATATATATATATATATATACTTTTTAAATAATATATACTTCTTAAATAAAAAAATATATATATATACTTCTTAAATAAAAAATTTAAATTCTAATTTTTTTTACCTAAACTCTTCAACTCCTTATCCTAAATCTTATTTCAATTTGTATTTTGTAACGATCATGACTTGATTGTTTTTTGATTATGTATTTAATATTACTTTTGTTTAAAATTATTTTAAATATTATATTAGAGCCCAATGGACCTGATCCAATCCAATTCTCCAGACTTGATCGTGGGTTTCATATGTTGAACCAGATGTCTGATCGGACTCGGATTCAGACTATATGATTCATCGAGTTCGACTCGGATTGACCTCAAGTCCGATCCAACCCGTCCGAGTTGCACCCCTAGTTTTCACACTTTAACATTAGGACATATTTGGCGACAGAAACTACAACAAACTTTGGAAACTTGAGTTTCCGTGGACTTTTTGAAAACAAGTGAAAGTATATTTTCAAACATTTTAATTATTGCAACCAATAATATGTGACATCAAGTGTATCAAATGAACAATTGATCGTGGAGAAACCAAATACAAACCGAGGCCAACAGTAATTCTTACCAAGTTGAGGAACAGTGTGGCCCTTGGGGTGATAAATTATCACTGGTTCGATAAATGATTCTGATAGGAGCTGTGAATTTTATGTCATGGTTTGAGTTTCTACCCAGCAAATGGAGGCAAGCTTTGACTCGGAAGCGCGGGTGACTAACGCGTGATCTCAGTCAGGGCCAGTCCGAAGGATTGAGTTGTCTTAACCGAAACTAATTTTGGTTATAGGTACAACTCGGACGGGCTGGATCGGACTTGATGTCAACTCGAGTCCAATCCGATGAATCATAAGTTTGGCCTGAGTCCAAGTCCGACCCGACCTCGGGTTCAACATATGAAGTCTAAGACCAAGTCCGGATGATCGAATTGAGTCGGATCCATCAATTTTATCGAACTCTAATATAATATTTAAAATAATATTAAACACAGTCAAATAGCTTGATTATATATATTCGGATTTTGGGTTCTTTGGGTAACCCGAGACATGAACCCGTCTCCAATCCGATTTTTAATCGGGTTCAAGTATTTTAACTCAAATTCCAGTCCGAACCCGAGTATATCAAACTATATCTCAATTAAATCCGATCATGCTCGGAATTAGTCCGTCGGAGTTGCACCCCTAATTTTGGTTACCAGAACGACATGCCGGGTCCGAAGAGGCAGAAAAATTCACATAGCCCTGATGAGAGGAACAAGTTTCACAGAGTTTGAGAAGCGTTTGCTCGGCCTTGTCACGGAACAATGACATTGCAGAGTTCTGCTCCAACACTTGTTTGCTGGTTTTATGATAGGATGATAATGGGCCTGGCCGGAAAGATCCTTGGCCCTACGAGAGCTAGATCCCTATCTGGTTCTTCGTCATTCTCTCCGGCCCATGGGCTGTTCGTGTTCACTTGCTATGTGAGCTCCTCTTTCGAACACTACACCAATTATTGAGATCATGAACATATTATAATCATTTACATGAGCAGAAATATGAATCTTAGGAGATTTGTTTCTAATAATTAATGCAAAGATTATAACCTTCTTCATGCCTCCTCTAGTGCAGTGATAAACACTTTAATACGACATCAAGGGATCCAGACTCAACATCTCTGGCGCATTTTTTAAACGACTTTCACAAAAAGTATATAATAATAATGCATGAATTCAGGTCTCAATTATAAAACAGATTTTGATCAGGAGAGACATTGAATAATATAAATATATATGACTTTTATCCTCCATGAAAACATAAATATTTCAATAGTTGTCATTTTTTTGGCAGGTTGATATTATGTAGCATATTTCTTTTTCTTTTCTTTTTTAAAAAATCAATGCCCGTGGACAATGCCACCCAGTCAGCTTTGGGCCGGAGGCCGTGGACAACGCCACCCAGCCGTCCTCGTGGGAATGGAGGCTCGAACCCGCGACCTCACCCCCGAGTGCCAGCGGTCTTACCGGTGTGCCACCGCGCCACTGGTACGTAGCATATTGTTGGAGTTTTGGTTTTTCCTTTAGAAAGCTTTAGTCCCACATCGAAAAAAACAAAGAGATTGTATCTCTATATATTAGCTTTGGCTATTATTGGAGATGCACATGTGGTGTGGAGGTGCACATGGGTTTGCCATGTGGGGTTATTTTCTAATGGAAAAATCAACAATTAAAGCATTCATGCTTTTTGCTCTTGGAAAATTTATTTCCATGGGAGCTAAGTCCCGTAGGGGCTTAGCGACTCGGACTCGGGCTCATGAGGCGTAATGTGACGTTTTGTTGGCGCACTTTGCACTTAGCCGTGCGTGCAGTGCGCGCAGTGTGCGCACTCTGTCGCGCAAAGTACAAGGAGCGCGGAGTGTGCGCAGTTGGTGCAACTTGCAGCAGAACGTGAGTTTGCATGTTCTGGGCGGTTGCTACATGTTCGGGGTGGTTATTACCACGTTCCTAACTTTGTGGCAACCGAACAGTTGCTGCAGTGCCTATATAAGGCATCTTCTCTCTCTCAAGGCTTAGTATATACAGAAGAAAAAAGAGAAGCCACCACAGAAAGTTTACGAGTGTTTTTTAGCACAAGTAAACAGAGTAATCAGAAGTGTTCTTTAACACAGTTCTGATCTTCCAGTAGCCTTCGAGAGAGGAAAGACGCCGCACCAGCATTGCTTTTGCACGGGAGTTCGTGTCTGTCCGAGGAGTCAGAAGAGTAGGAGTGTTCCAAGTTCTCCGACGAACTTGCTGGTTCCTGGAAGCTGTTCGTGTAGGGCGAATAAAGCTTTGAGCAACGGTGATCATTCACCCCAGCAGGCCATCTTCCATCTTTCGCCTGTCATCTTCTTCGCTGCTGTGATTACGAAATCTTTTTAGATTCTCGTAATATCATAACGATATCTTTTTAGATCTTCGTTATACTTACGCAACCTTCCTAGAAGTGTTGCGTTGGAACATTGTTTTTACAATTGTTTCATATTCTCAGTTTTCCATCCAAAAATTGTGCCCCGGCACTAACAATCTCAAAGCTTTATTGCTACGATGGAAAACGTTAATGCTTCACTCCTCAATACTGACTTTTACAAATTAGAAAAGTTTGATGGAGAGCATTATCAAGTCTGGAAGAGGAAGATTTTTCTCACTCTTCAACTCAGAGACGTGGATCACGTGCTTCTTGAAGAGGAACCTACCGTTCCAGATACTGGGTCTGCTGCCGCAATCTCTGCGGCTGCTAAACTTCAGGTCAAGTGGAGAAGAGAAAATAGCATTTGCAGGCTGCTTATCCTGAATGCTTTGGAGGATTCCCTTGCAAAATCATATTCTAAGAAGAATATCGCTAGAGACATATGGGAGTCTCTAGAAAAACTCTACGAAGAAGACAAGAACCGCAGTAAAATATTTGTGGTTGAAAAATATCACAAGTGGTTCTTTGAGGACGAAAAGTCTATGCTGCCGCAGGTGATGGAGTTCTTGAAACTGCGACAGAAGCTGGAAGACGAGGCGATGCCCCTCCCCGACAAGTTTGTTGTTGGAGGGATTGTCTCAAAGCTCCCCGCTGGATGGAGCAAGTTCTATGCAAACATGCATAAGAAGAAGCTTGAGATCAGCCTTGAAGATCTCTTGCAGGAAATATATGTTGAGGACCAGATGCGGGCTCAACTGAAGGTGGACACACTGTCCAAGCAATTGGCTAACGCCAATCTGGTTCAGACCAAGAAACCAAGGGGAAAGCAGACGGCTTTCCACAGCAAGAAGAAGGACCCTGACAATCTAAAAGTCAAGGGAACTTCTATCAAGAAAAAGAAGCCAAAGTCTCAAATGCCTTGCTTCAAGTGTGGCAAGAAGGACCACTTTAAAAATGAGTGCAAAGCAAAGACCAAGCAATCAGAGCAAGGAGAGCCTAGTAAGGTTTCTATGATCACTGATATTGTTGCTATGATTGCACAGGTTGATGCGATAAGGACTGACTCTGACTGGTGGGTAGACACTGGAGCCTCCTGCCATGTCTGCTCCAGTAAGGAGTGGTTCACCATCTATACACCTACTTCTGAAGTGATTATGATGGCGAATCAGACACAAGCTGAAGTGCTCGGGATCGGGACGGTGGTGTTGAAGCTGACTTCGGGGAAGTCTCTGACGCTTCAAGGCGTGAAGCACGTACCTGCTATCGCCAAGAACCTGATCTCAGGAGGCCTACTCTGCAAAGCAGGCCTCAGGATGGACATCAATGCTGGCCAGATGGTGATGTCTATCAAAGGAACATATTTCGGGAAAGCTTTTTATACCGAAGGAATGTTCAAAATTTAGCTTGTAAATCAGTCCAATGTAATTAATGTGATTAATGAAGTCACTCATTCTGCTTATACTCTTGAGTTGTGGCATAATAGGCTAGGACATGTTCATTGTAAACGAATAAACAGAATGTCTAGTCTAGGACTTATCTCCAAGTGTGGGAGTAAGGTAGAGAAATGTGAAGTTTGTGCTCAAACAAAGATCACAAGGAAACCCTTTTCCTCGGGTTTATCGAAGTACAGATCTTCTGGAGTTGGTACACTCCGATATCTGTGACTTCAAACAGTTCTCTACAAAGGCCAGGATGAAGTATTTCATAACCTTCATCGATGACTTCTCAAAGTATGCGTTCGTCTACTTGCTGAAGGCTAAAGACGAAGCATTCGAGAAGTTCAAGGAGTTCAGAGCCGAAGCTGAGCGGCAGACTAGACAACAACTCAAAAGGATAAGAAGTGATCGAGGTGGGGAGTACAGGTCTCATGAATTCGCATCGTTCTGCAAAGAACATGGAATTGTCAATGAGACTACGGCTCCGTACTCTCCTCAATCAAACGGAGTAGCAGAGAGGAAGAACAGGATGTTAACAGAAATGATTAACTCTATGTTGTTGACTGCTGGTCTTTCTAAGTGCTACTGAGGAGAAGCTGCATTGACAGCCACTTTTATTCTAAATAGAGTGCCTCATGCAACTTCAGACGTTACTCCTCATGAACTCTGGTTCAAGGTCAGACCTAACTTGAATGTCATTCGAGTGTGGGAGTGTCTGGCATATGTCAAGCTTCCAGATCTGAAGATTCAGAAGCTTGGGACAAGGACTACTAAGACGATCTTCTTGGGGTATGCCGAGAAGAGTGATGCTCGGAAATTTCTTGATATTGATTAAAATCATATCATTGAATCTCGCGACGCAGAATATTTTGAAGACAAATTTGCAAGGCACAAGAATATTGTTATTGCGGATGTTCCGGAGAACAATGAGGGTGCGCAGGTCTTCAATAAAGATGTGGTCCAAGAAGATGTTGTTGTTGAAACAACGGTTGAACCAGATCTCGCTGAGCCGTCAACGAAACGAGTGAGAAGGCCGAAGGACTTCGGAAGTGACTTTGTCACCTATCATGTGGAAGCAGATCCGCTTACCTATGATGAGGCGATGAAGACCAGAGACACAGTTTTCTGGAAGGAGGCGATTGACAATGAAATTGATTCCATCACCTCAAATAACACTTGGGTGTTGGTTGATCTTCCTGAAGGAGCGAAACCCATCGGATGCAAATGGATCTTCAAAAAGAAGATGAAAGCAGACGGAACTATTGACAAGTTCAAGACTAGGTTGGTAGCCAAGGGGTTTTCTCAGAAGCAGGGGATTGACTATTTTGACACGTATGCTCTAGTAGCCCGGATGACCACCATCAGAATGTTGATTGCTCTCGCAGCAATACATAAAATGGTGATACATCAGATGGATGTGAATACAACTTTCCTAAATGGCGACCTGACCGAAGAGATTTACATGCAACAGCCAGAGGGATTTGTCATCTGGGATCTTAAAGACAAAGTCTGCAAGTTGGTGAAATCTTTGTACGGTCTTAAACAAGCTCCTAAGATGTGGCATGAGAAATTTGACAAAGTTATAAGGTCAAATGGCTATATGGTCAGCGATACGGACAAGTATGTTTATACGAAGTTCGCTGATGAAAGAGGTATGATCGTTTGTCTGTACGTGGACGACATGCTTATCCTGGGTACGGATATTAGCTGTGTTACGGAGACAAAAAAATTCATCTCAAGTAAGTTCAGTATGAAGGACTTGGGGGAAGCTGATGTGATCTTTGGGATCAAGATCATCCGAACAGACACTGGACTAGCGCTTTCACAGTCTCATTATATTGAGAAAATGATCACTCGTTATGGGTATCAGGATCTTCCAGGGATCGATACGCCGTACAGGTATGATCTGAAGCTGAAGCCTAATTTAGGGGAAAGCGTCAGGCAGCTGGAGTATGCAAGCATAATCGGAAGTTTGATGTATGCTACTAATGCCACAAGGCCTGACATAGCTTTCGCCGTGGGAATGCTGAGTCGTTTCACGAGCAACCCAGGTGCTGAACACTGGAAAGCTGTGAAACGGGTTATGAGATATCTCAAGAAGACTCAGACATATGCACTGTACCACAGCGGAGATCCGCCGGTAGTGGAAGGCTTCAGTGATGCCAGCTGGTGCTCAGAGGTGGAGAGCGAGAGGTCCACAGGTGGATTCATTTTCACAATGGATGGAGCTGCTATATCGTGAAAGTCGAAGAAACAGACTATGCTCTCGCGATCATCCATGGAATCTGAGTTCTTTGTACTTGATACCGCAGCCGAGGAAGCAGAATGGCTTCGGGAGCTCATGTATGATCTTCCAATGGTTGGGACGTAAATACCGGCGATACCGATATACTGCGACAACCAGGCAACTGTGGCGGTGGCATCAAATGACCTCTTCAACGGGAAGAAGAGGACTGTGCGGTTGAAGCACATGACAGTACACGATCTTATCAAGAGATGTGTTATTGCAGTAATTGATGTTCAGAGTCAGGAGAACCTGGCAGATCCGTTCACCAAGGGCCTCAAGCGCCAGCTGGTCGATGACACAGCTTGTAAAATGGGCTTGAAGGCATTCTGATATTGTATTATTGTATTCCTACCATAAAGTTTTATGCTATTAGTTCAAAGATTTATCTACTAAGCATCTAGCTTTTGGTTCAAGGGAGGACCACTAATCGGAAGAATATTAGGAACGGTGGGTACATGTTCTATTGGGCATGGAGAGGTTACGGACCTATAACCACTGTTGTCTACTGTTGTTTTCTACGAAAAACAGTTCCCGTGGGAAGGTTGGCTTAATTGCCTTAATGAGTTCTCAGACAGAGTGAATGCCTGGTGTACTTTACAGGAGGCACGGTAGAGCAGTACTACAAGGAGTGAAACTCCATGCTACATTGGGGTGACTCCACAATGAGGTTCATATATGTGGGGTGCTGCCCAGTAATAGGATAAAGCCTCGGTTTTGCAGGCCAAGTCACAGCGACGTAGCACCGCAAATAGACAGTTAGCCTAATGCTGTATGTTAAAAAATAAAGAGGGATGTAACACCCAGTTTTCTAAAATAAGGGTAATTTTAAAATTTTGTAATTTTAATCATTTATTGATTTGATATTTAAATCATGATATAATTTTTGGTAATTTTTAAATTATTATAAAAGTATTTAAAATTATGACTTGTGATTTTGATGTTTTGCTAGTGAAACCCTAGAGACTGTTTGACCTAGAGCCTAACCATGTGATTAGGATGTTTTAATGTCATTTCTGGCCTAAGGATATTTTGCATTTGGCCTCTTTGAATTATTTTGATATTTATTGCGTTGGTGATTGTTGATTTTGATCTGTGATAGGTGTGATTTTGTGATGGTTTTGTGTCCGTAGCGGACACGTATCAGTTTTTATTTACAAATGTTTGATGTGCCTCAAAGAGATTTTTTTTATTGCTGACTTTTTTTTGAAAAGTATTTGAATGAGATTATTTTCTGCATGTGTTTCCTGTGAATTGCTTTGTTTTAATTTCGAGGACGAAATTTTTTTAAGGTGGATAGATTTGTCACCCCCAGTTTTCAGAAACAGGGATATTTTTGTTATTTTATATTTTTGAATATTTCTGAAATTTATTTTATTATTTATGATATTATTTTGGGATTGAAATTTATTTTATTATTTATGATATTGTTTTAGGGTTATTTGAGTCGGGTTCGAATTTCAACTCAATCCGACTTGAAACGGGGACCCGGGGGGTAGTTTGACTCTAGTGGGACCCACACACTAGTTAGACATGGCCCACATGATATTAATTTTAGTCCACATGATATTAATTTTTGTTAGTAGTTAGACTAATTATTTATGGATAGGTTTAGTTTAATTAGAGACTTAAACTAGACTAAATTGACCTCAACCTTTAACCCATTCCTAATTTAAATCAAATAGATTAGTAGAGGACATTTTGGACATTCAAATAGGGGACACCTCACCCTTTTTGGGCAGCCACTTATGGGGGGGGGGGATAAGGAGTGAGTCACTCCTTCATTCATTTGTTTTCATCCACTTTCTCTCTCTTGTTCTTCCCCAAATTAATTTAGAGATGAACCTCCATTGATTTCATCTCCAAATCAACCCCTTCTTCCACCAAATCTTCTTTATTTCTCTTCTACTCCATGGTTAGAGGGTGCTAGCCAAGTTTGGGAGGATTCGGAGCTCGTTCGTGTCCTTTTGGAATCTCTACGTGTCGGTGCCGTATCGGAAGGCTTTTCCTTTGAATCTCTCTCCCGGAAGGTATAATCTCTCCTCTAATCCATCCCTACATGCATATAGAAATATTTTGAACCCATAGGAATGACCTCCATGGTTGTATCTCCATTTGTGTCCATTTCGTATCCATTTGGAGGTCATAGGAGTGTCCTTTGTGTTGTGGTTGTGTCCATGTGGAAAAACCCCAAATTTGGACACACTATGTGTTGTTGTTATGTATGAATGAATTATTACATGTTTAATCTCATATTTTTGTATTGGAGATGTGTTCTATAGTGTCTCATATATATATATTAGTGTAGAGAGTGAGTTCTTGATATATTATGTTATATACTTATGTTTCTTTTGTCTCAAACTACCTAAATTCGTCATAATTTTTATCCACGTTTTTAGTAGCCAGAGCAACTTAGAAATGCCATAACTTTTAGCTCATAACTCTAATTAACCTTCCGTTTTTTTAAAAGAAGCGTATCGAAGTTAGCTTTCCAAATATATATTTTAATAAGCCAAATTCGTTCTAGAACTTTCTGTAAAATTATTTGAGTGTCAGCTGTACGAAAGACGAACGTGTTTCGGTATTTTTGCGATTCCGGGAGCTTCCGGACACGAAAATGCGATCCGTTTAAAGTTTCGAAAAGCTAACACCTAACATATTTTAATCCTAGAATTTAGTGAATGCCCAATTGGTACAGTATTGGTTTTAAGTAGAAGAGTGACTATACGATATATGCATTTTATGTAACCTATGAGCCTATGTAGTATGAATATTAAATGAATATAGAGTATGTAATGCATGATATGTTAGATGAATGAAATGATATATATATGATATATATTCTCTTTACATTAAGGTATATATATGGTTGAATGCAAGCATGTAGGAATGCAATTAATATAATACATATGAGCAATGCATGAATAAAAGAATGATATGCAATGTATGCATAAAAGTATATAATGAATGCTAGATATGAATGCAAGATATATATGTAATGATAGATATGAATGCATAATGTATAAATATTATAATGCAATATATAATGATAATATGTATGGTAATGTAGAGTATATGATACAAGCATGAATGAATGGAGGAAATACATGTATATAGGTAATATAGAATGTAATATATGAATGCAAGCATGCAAGATAATGTAATATATGAAAGAAATGAATGATAATATATAACATGATATGTAACGTAATGCAAGGTATGAAATATATGATGTGTGCATGTTTGTATGTCTCTATGTTAATGTATGAAATGATATGAATATACAATGTATGCATATGTATAAAACACGTAGGTAATGCATAGATGCATGAATAAAATGAATGTTTGCAATATGTTAATATAAATACAAGATTCTAATATGCATGAATGTAAGTATAATATAATACAAGTATACATGTATGTATCATGTAATGTAATATACATGATATGTATGTATGCATGTATACAATGTAAATATGTATGTATGTATGCATTTCTATAAACTGAGTTAACCTATAACCTTTTACACACATTCATTCATACACCCTTTGACATCATGTATCCCATGTCACATACACCTACCTATTCCTAAATTTTAGAACATTAACACATATCCTTTCACACATGCCAAACACACACATACTCACTTACTCTTTTACCTCTCTTTCTATATATATATATATATATATATATATATATATATATATATATATATATATATATATATATATATATATATATATATGTGCCTATATATATAGCTTTCCTATATATATCTATGTATATGAATATGTGAATGTGAATAATATATATACATTTATGACTAAGTTTGTGTGCCTTGTTAGCTTATGGTTTAGTTTTGTGCTTGGTTTAGCAAGTGACTTAGGCTATGAGTTAGTAGCTATCTTGGATACTTGATTTGTATATACTTAGTTTGTTTAGACCTAGAATTGACTAACTAGACTAGTTGACCATTGTTGACCCAACCCTAGCTAGTTTGACCACAGTTGACTAGAGTTGACCTAGTTTGACTTTATAGTTGACCAAGGTTGACTTTAGCCTAGATTGACCCCAAACTTCATGTAGATGCATTGTAGCAGTCTATTTCCTTATTTTAGACTTGTTATGACTTATACTGTTCTATAGGAGACAGACACCACTCCTCGGACAATATATTCTCTTCGGACATTCAGTATACCAGACGAGTACATTCTCTGATCATTTCATATTCTGCTTAGAATTATTTCCTGTATTAAATTACTTTACTTGTTACTGTCACGTTGGTCACGCGGATTGGTACTATATGGATCCCTTCTTGAGATATTATTCTTAGGGAGCATCGGGTACTTCATGTTCTGTACGTTTCACTTACATGACGTATCACTATGCTTCATTGGTTCATTGATCACTTGTGACATGTACTCTCATGATCACAGAGTCTTCCTTGAATCCTTATCCCATTTATTGGGTCTCCTAGAATCCCCATTTATGGGACATCCATGTACCACCCTTCGGGGGCTTTGCATGGAATCATAACATAACCTGGTTGGATCCTTGTATATTGATTGGGGGTACGGGAGAGTAGAAGTGGACATGTGAATAATACACCAGTAGTATCTTATCAGAATCATTCCGTAGTGTCTTATCAGAATCATCCCATGTCATTTACATGTCCATGTTGTACTCTGACTCACTAGCCACATGTTAGTTCTCTATTTATAGTAGATATTTCTATTACAGTTCTCTCTCTGTTTACATACCGCATTTCTTTCAGTACCTGTATCTTACTTTACTGCATGATTATATTTTCTAACCTGCTATGAACTGTTGAGATGTACTGTGCTCGCTCCTGTCCTGACTGGACCTGTTGATAAATTTTACAGATAGCCTGGAGGTTGCCTGCTGCTAGCCTAGTGGAGACACTTTAGAGGTTGACTAGATAGTTAATTTAATTGTCTGGAGTTGTATTTACTTTAAGGATTACTGTATTTTGAGATTTGAGATGTATTTCTGGATTTGTGTATCTTAGACACTTAGATTTCTCTATGTTGTATCTCTTTTGGATTTCATGTTTTATCTATCCTTATCATGCTCTACCTTAGATGTGATTGAGACTGTATCTGCTATGTCACCCCCATTCGGGGAGGATAAACTGCTTAGTATTATATTGTTAGATGTTGTGACCTAGGACAGCGTTCTACCGCCGACACTGCGGCGTAGACTGGGCGTTGTTACGTTCTCGTACCTCAATAGTGGGTGCGGATCGTGACAAGGGGTGTAGTCAGCACTACAAAGAGGAGGAGTTCCTCATGTTACAGTGGCACGACACCACGATGAGGTACCCGGTTAGGGATAAAGCCTCGACCTTGCAAGCCATGTCGTTGCGGTGTAACACCGCAAGGGAGCCTAAGGCTTTATGCTGGGTAGTTTGGCACTACAAAGAGGCGGTTGCCTCATGCTACAGTAGTATGACACTACGATGAGGTTCCCGGTACGGGGTAAGGCCTCGGCTTTAAGCCATGTCATGGCGGCGTAGCACCGTAAGGGAAGCGCAAAGCGCTTTATGCCATGTCTCTTTATAATGAACTCACCTATAGTGTTTGGACAAAGAGATATCAGGCCGTCTCTTGAGGGTAAACTTGTAGACGCCCAAAATTATATACTGAAATCAGGCTGGCACAGGGCCTTTAATGTGTAGCCAGAAGCACATGAAACTACATTATGTGAGTGGAAAGAATTTCAGCTATAATGCAGAATTCAAGGCTTAGTCAATTCTTGTATTATAGTCTGATTTTTGACCCATACGGGAAGATTCAAGTCGTCAGCGACATCTCTCCTAATGCATGATGGACAGTTACTGTGGGGAACACTTATACCCATATATATAGAGATATATGGGGGATTGTTGGAGTTTTGGTTTTTTCTTTCGAAAGCTTTAGTCCCACATCGGAAAAAACAAAGAGATTGTATCTCTATATATTAGCTTTGGCTATTATTGGAGATGCACATGTGGTGTGGAGGTGCACATGGGTTTGCCATGTGGGGTTATTTTCTAATAGGAAAAAGGCTAAAATCAACAATTAAAGCATTCATGCTTTTTGCTCTTGGGAAATTTATTTTCATGGGAGCTAAGCCCCGTAGGGGCTTAGCGACTCGGACTCGGACTCAAACTCGGACTCGGACTCGGACTCGGGCTCATGGGCTCATGAGGCGTAATGTGGCGTTTTGTGTCACGCCCCAGAACCAGAATACCGGAGAGCAGGGGCAGACATAGCCAGCTACGCAATCCCAAAGTACGTTAATACTCTGAAATCACGTATAAGCTGTCAAGACATGGGGGTTACTCTACAAGCCATCAGTCAATCCTATGGTTTAACAATCCTAGGTATCTCAATCACAGGCAATTATACAAGAGCAAGGAGTACGATCATCATACATACAATAGTAAGGCGTTCCGAACCATATATACATGACTGATCATGAAGCCAGTACCACAGAACTGAGGACTAGCTAGAGTATTAGTCGTACATGATAAGGACTAGCTATAGTCTAGAATACACATATCATGTTTATGCCCGTAGGCTACAATATCAAGAAAAATACCAAAACACGAGCTAAACACGTGCTCGGGGCTAAACGTTACAAGATGAGAATTTACATATCAGTGGGAGAATGAAAAAGAAACCCACTGAGGCACTCTGGTGCTCCGGCTGGTCACCGTCGAGTAGATGGTGCGGTAGATCCTTCGGGCTCTTCTATTAGAACCTGGCCATGCAAAACCAGTGGGGTCAGACCCCAAATAGCAAGTACCACAAAGGAGGCCGAACTATGAACTTAAAACCAGCAGTCATAGGCAATCAACAAGCAAATAAGTAAAGGAGGATCGGGATTTGTGCAGTACCAATGCACTCGTCCCGATCATAGAAAGACTGTAAGTAAATCATCATTTGACATAAAGTAAACTGGAGAACATGTTAAATAAAACATAGCTGGACAACATATGAAGAGAAAACGAAGGTACTATTCCGGAAGCCAGGTTACAATCCTTAAACCAAACAAGGACCGAGATTGTTGTCACGCCCCGATTCATAGAGTCATTTATTCACATATTTTATCTCTTGGAATCGATCGTCCTCACTTGGGCGTGATGCCGTACAAGTCTGGTATTGCACTTGTACAAGGCAAAGATGGTACATAATCGATTATTCTTCAAATAGGAACACATCGCAGCGGCAGAAGCAGATAAATTGAATTTAATGAGGACAATCTCTCTTATTGAATAGAAGTACATCACTTCTTTATAGCAGCGGAGAAAAAGAGTAACTTGAAGCCACACAGAGATATGTAGAACTTTATTCTCTTTATTGATAATTGAAGAAGAGTACAAGACTTGTATTGAAGTACAATGATTACAGCACATCTCACTTTACATTGGAAACCAACTGAACAAAGCTATACAGCTTACATTTGATATTTGGATACATTGGATTACCACTCGATATACTGACTTGGCTCACAATCTCACTGATACAACTGATTACAATGTTCCATACATTATGCCCTTTACAAACAGAAGACATCATCTTGTACAAGGAGAGCTTCTGTATGCCCAACAAATCTTCGATGCCGCGGGACCAATCAAGTCAATCTTCGTGTGTAGAACATTCCAAGCACGAGCACCTGCCCATAAAATGTGGGTCAGCACTGTCACGCCCCGACCCGGGAAATCGCTCGTCCTCGCTAGATTTAACTCGAATCATCGTCCTCGCTGGGGCGTGATGCCGCACGAGCCTGGATTTGCGCTCGTGCAAGGCAAGATAACAGGTTCACGTAGAACTATCTCAAATCGATAACATAAGCAGCGGAAGAAAATAAGTGAAACATAAGAATCTCTTTTATTAATATTGAACTGAAGGTTACAAAGGCTCTGAATAGCCCAACATAAAATGCCAATTGGCTACAACGCTCATGATCTCTCTAGCTCACAAAGGATTACATTGTTCCATACATTATGCCTCTGTATAGCCACCAAGTAGTCCTCGGCCGAACATCTTCATGTCGCAAGTCCGAACGCATATGCGGAAGCTCCTCTTGAACGCCAAGGACTCCATGCCTCGGCACGTCCAAGCCAAGCTCCGCCCCGAGCTGATCATAACCTGAACCTGCACATAAACTAGTGGGGGCTTAGTGCTTTCGTCCTCGCTTCGCACTGATCAAGACCCGCTCACACCCAAACCAAACACTTAATCATTTAGTGAGCATGCATCTTACTTTGTGGTCTTTCTATTTAGCCTTAGGATCAATTTCATAGCAATACTCATGCATAGCAACTTATCTTAAATGTGTCCCGTACCGTGTTCCTGCAGCAGATACAGTTAGCCATAACATGAAACATAAACATAGTGTTCATGCTCATCTCCGTCCCGTTACCTTAGCCTGCAGTGGTTAGAACCTAACATAAAATCATCTCATTTACGTAAGCGACCATTCATAAACTTAGACCAATCATAAACGTAAACATATGCATAATGGGTGACAGGCCCTGCGCCTGTACCCAGCTCTCATACTCAGTCCATCGGCCCTATCTATATGAAGGTCACGGTGTTTCACACCGTAATGGACTTGGCATCTCATATGTGTAAGCCTACAATCGCTTCGATACGGGTTGCTAGCCCAGTATCCGAAGAATCCCAAACTTACGGATATCATAGCTTATCACAGCACTGGACGGTCGCAATCCGTCCGAATGTTGTGCACCATAAATACCACACATAATTCCCTCCTAGGCCGAACGGTCCCGGCGCCCCGGCGTAACCGTTCGAGGGAAGCCACACCCGTGCACGGGCAATCCGAGTCTATTGACCATGTAATACGTTCCATAGCATACAATCCATAGCATACCAACCGTTCTCGAATTCCATAAACATAGTGTCGCACATAAACGGTTTTCTCGTGCCATAAACATAATCCACCATTCATATGGGGAGCTCCGTCGGCGTTATGCCCCAACACATCCATATTGATGCACGATGCCCAACGGCCTAGTCATCTCATACTATTATTCACGCGTCTTATTCATAATGTTATTCGTATCGCCTACCTCCGTATTTACTTAGTCATTTCGTAGCTTAAGTGCACAAAGGCACGCTCAGCACCGTATTCAATGTTCTACGCCTAGTGTTCAATGTTCTCGGAGCCGTGCACATGGTGCACATCTCATTATCATCTTTCAATGTTCTACCATCATTGCCCTACTACGACTCGTGCACTCGATGCACGTCGCTTCAATTGTTCGATTGTTCAATGTTCTACCTTAGTGTTCAACGCATACTTAGACCTTTCGTCGCCGAGCCACGCTCGCTAACTCGATAACATCTTACGCATACCATAACATATTTTATTAGACGTGAAGGAATAGGGAGAGAGAGTCGAGAACCCGCCCACCTTAAGCCGGTACGCCTTGCCGCCTCGCCGATTGAAGCGTCTCGCTTCCATAACTCGATCGCATAGCTAACTCTTGGACTTAGCCATTCATTTGCTCTACTCGGTTGATTTAGCCTATCGCGCCCATGCCACAATCCGTTGCAGGGCCTCGATCTGGTTTCGCGGATACTTCATTGCATAAGGCAAAATGCCGACCTCTTATCGTCCAGCGTAGAAGCATAGCCTTTGGCCAACGCAACACTTGCATCGATTCGTATCGATACCTTATCGGGTCAACGCAACTCTTCGAGTCAACGACTCATCGTAATGCACCGATGCGGAGCGGGGCATTACATAATATACCACTCAAAATCAGGTTCGTCCTCGAACCGAAACCAACACTTAATCCAAGTGCCTCGCATAGATCGCTTCACGATCTCGTGCTACCATCGTTGAATCATACAACTCAGTCTGGATCATACACATATTTTAGGCGTCCCACCAATATATGCATTTCAGCCAAGCTCAGTTGTAGGATATCGGGACAACTAACAAGTTCAACTTAATCCTCAAGCACCCATCGGTCCGTACTCGACTTAGTCATATCTTAGCGCCTATTCCCAAAATACTCTTGGCATCTTCCCATAACATGCGATCATCCTCCAACATCTTGTACATAACTTAATTCAACCATAACTTCGATCTCATAAGTTTCTTGCCGGCCACCTAACACTCGCATTGCATCGAGTCATTGTGCATCCGATCACAACAATTCTCTGCAACGCCTATTCGCCCAACCGTTTCCTATCTCTCGCATAACTTAAGTCTTTTATCCAATCATTCATAACACTTGGCCATAACGACATGGACTACGTCCACATGTCACCAACTCTTTTGTCTACAATCCGTACTAAGTCTCGCACACAACTATCCCAACACGATCTACGTTCTCGAACTACCCGCGCATCGAGTCTGGGGCTACCCCCGCTAGGCAACTTATCCAGACATCATGCTCGCGCTCTTTCGACACAAGAGGTCAACTTGAGTCTACGATGCTCAAAGGCAACAATCTTTCCGACCCAAGGTCTCTTACGATACGCTCATCCCCGATTCTCGACCGAGTACAAATCCTTTACTCAAACTTCGATTCCATCCCGACTAGTTCGTTTCGTAGCATAGATCGCGCGCTCAATATACATAGCCTAATCGTTACTCAACCGATCTACGACACACTCTTAGGTCGTTCTACTATCTATTGCTCTTGCGCATTGCAAAGCCCTTGCAATCGCCTTACCGCATCGCTATGCTAAGCACGTTCCTCAACATCTACTCGATCCAACATAACTTTTCTTGACCATATCGATTCTAGTACTCGCTAACTTTCGAGACGCGATACTCGCTCGCTTTTAGACTTATCCTCAACATGCACTACCTCATTCCTTATCCTTCTTACGCGATTTCATTAGGGTCGTCCTATGGGACTTCAACATTTACTTGATTTGGCGGTCAAGTCTTCTAGGGTCATCTGCCCCGAAACTACGCTCGATAATTGAAGATCATCAACGAGGGACAGTTACAACGAACCATGCTATATCCTATCACGGAGCCAAATCAATTCCCGATATTTCCTATACGACTTTACCCAATCCGACATATTTTACTCATCCACATTTCATCCACCCCCGCGCAACTGATGCGCCGTTACTACTCGAGTCACTTAGGCACTACCGTTGACGATATCGCACAATCCTCAATTCCACCTTCGCATCAAACCACAAGTCCATATCAAATTTGCCACGCCTTGCAAGTTCGATCATCCCCACTGGATGAATCACCATACCAGTGCTCACGCGGAATGATCGTTCTAATTTTGACGTGACGCATGTGCGAGGCTGGTGTTGCGCTCGCTCAAGACAAGAATGTCAACATAGTGGTGATCCGCAAAGCAATCCAGACACTCTCATTTTTATCCGAGCAATATCCATCGGCTCTCAAATTCTCCGAAGCGTTCCTACCGTTATCATCCAAACTGCCATCAACTTAACCTGCATCTTATTCGTCCAACAACAATGCTCAACATAAATTTTCGTTCATTCGATCAGAGTATCCCCGAGTTATTGCATATCGTCTTTGATACGCCTCAATACCATCGTCGACATGCATAACTTGAACATCTTCCTTTCTCATAAGCTCAAACCCGTTACAATCATTGCCATTATCCGAACTCGAATACGAATCAAGTCTCGCACTTATCAAGATCCATTCCGTTGTAACTACTTAACATCGTCGCGACACAATTTCGATTTCACATATCCATTCTCATATCCCTACTCGTACTTCCAAATCGTGCTACCGACTCATTGCATTAACCCAAATTCGTTCGCATGATTTCCTCGTACCTACTCAACACGTTCCAAAAAGTTTTCGTACTAACTCAACATAAGTTCGACCGGGTCGACTATTTCCTCAACATAATATTCTTCGTATATGCTCGGCCTATCGTTCAACTTATACTTAACGAATCCTTGTCCGACATATCATCCGTAGGTACGACTTCGTACATAATCGTTCAACTCAATTCACCGAAGCATTCTCGCATCGACTTCTATCAAGTCATTCACACTCAAGTCTCGGCACTACTCCGTCCGTTAAGGACAACATATCGTATCAACATAATTGTCTCGACGTAACCTATCGTAAGTCTCCAACCGCCTTAACATAGATATCGCTAAGTGGTATTCCATATACCACTCAGGATCGAGCCTATCGTTATCGATACAATACTTCACCACGCTTGCTCGCATAGTTGGTATTGCATATACCACTCGAAATCGAGTCATTACTCGACATCACACTTCGCATAGGTCCGACTTCTATCTCAACTTAACCATCCCGTATGGCGATCCTTCCGATCCCAGCTCTAACGTTAGCTCAAGTTTGACACACATTCGATCTAACCATACCATGGCGATCATCTCGATCACACCCGCAACATTCGCTTATTCAAAGCTCAACGCAAAATATGGCCAACATACACGTTCGCCAACTCAAACTCGACTTAGCGACCATCTCGACTCGTTATTATCGCATCCACGATCTTCGAATCCCGCTCGTTGCAGCTCGTGCAACAACTTAGTCTCGATACTTAAGGTCTTTACTCAATCTCGCATAACATATCGCTATCCACCCGCATAGCCATACAACACGCACATCATACCGTATCGACTCGTTGCACCGATGCAACAATTGATTCACGACTTGCTGCACATCGTGCAACCGACAACACATAGCCATTTCCGTAGTCACATAACACGTATCGTCTCACATATCGACCCGTTGCACTTCGTGCAATCAACAAAACATATCTCTCGCACTTCGTGCGACCGCCAACACATAACGCCTCGCACTTCGTGCGACCGATAACACATAGCTCCTCGCACTTCGTGCAACCGACCACACATATCGTTGCACTTCATGCAACCAACATCACCATATTCGTTGCACTTTGTGCGATCAATATCCCATAACCCGTTGCACCTCGTGCAACCAACACTCTCCGATGGCACCCGGAGATCACGTAATAGTCACGACATACTTGTGGCAGACGTATGCAACTTAATATAGACTTATTGTATGAAACATCCAATGTAGCGTCGAGCAGATCCATGAGCCATGCGGTTGCGGAAACAACTTAGAGTCAACTGAATTCGATAGCAGCAACTGAGGGTCAAAGAGATTCACGCACGGTCCAAAGGATGGAACCGCTCTGATACCAACTTGTCACGCCCCGACCCGGGAAATCGCTCGTCCTCGCTAGATTTAACCCGAATCATCGTCCTCGCTGGGGCGTGATGCCGTACGAGCCTGGATTTGCGCTCGTGCAAGGCAAGATAACAGGTTCACGTAGAACTATCTCAAATCGATAACATAAGCAGCGGAAGAAAACAAGTGAAACATAAGAATCTCTTTTATTAATATTGAACTGAAGGTTACAAAGGCTCTGAATAGCCCAACATAAAATGCCAATTGGCTACAACGCTCATGATCTCTCTAGCTCACAAAGGATTACATTGTTCCATACATTATGCCTCTGTATAGCCACCAAGTAGTCCTCGGCCGAACATCTTCATGTCGCAAGTCCGAACGCATATGCGGAAGCTCCTCTTGAACGCCAAGGACTCCATGCCTCGGCACGTCCAAGCCAAGCTCCGCCCCGAGCTGATCATAACCTGAACCTGCACATAAACTAGTGGGGGCTTAGTGCTTTCGTCCTCGCTTCGCACTGATCAAGACCCGCTCACACCCAAACCAAACACTTAATCATTTAGTGAGCATGCATCTTACTTTGTGGTCTTTCTATTTAGCCTTAGGATCAATTTCATAGCAATACTCATGCATAGCAACTTATCTTAAATGTGTCCCGTACCGTGTTCCTGCAGCAGATACAGTTAGCCATAACATGAAACATAAACATAGTGTTCGTGCTCATCTCCGTCCCGTTACCTTAGCTTGCAGTGGTTAGAACCTAACATAAAATCATCTCATTTACGTAAGCGACCATTCATAAACTTAGACCAATCATAAATGTAAACATATGCATAATGGGTGACAGGCCCTGCGCCTGTACCCAGCTCTCATACTCAGTCCATCGGCCCTATCTATATGAAGGTCACGGTGTTTCACACCGTAATGGACTTGGCATCTCATATGTGTAAGCCTACAATCGCTTCGATACGGGTTGCTAGCCCAGTATCCGAAGGATCCCAAACTTACGGATATCATAGCTTATCACAGTACTGGACGGTCGCAATCCGTCCGAATGTTGTGCACCATAAATACCACACATAATTCCCTCCTAGGCCGAACGGTCCCGGCGCCCCGGCGTAACCGTTCGAGGGAAGCCACACCCGTGCACGGGCAATCCGAGTCCATTAACCATGTAATACGTTCCATAGCATACAATCCATAGCATACCAACCGTTCTCGAATTCCATAAACATAGTGTCGCACATAAACGGTTTTCTCGTGCCATAAACATAATCCACCATTCATATGGGGAGCTCCGTCGGCGTTATGCCCCAACACATCCATATTGATGCACGACGCCCAACGGCCTAGTCATCTCATACTATTATTCACGCGTCTTATTCATAATGTTATTCGTATCGCCTACCTCCGTATTTACTTAGTCATTTCGTAGCTTAAGTGCACAAAGGCACGCTCAGCACCGTATTCAATGTTCTACGCCTAGTGTTCAATGTTCTCGGAGCCGTGCACATGGTGCACATCTCATTATCATCTTTCAATGTTCTACCATCATTGCCCTACTACGACTCGTGCACTCGATGCACGTCGCTTCAATTGTTCGATTGTTCAATGTTCTACCTTAGTGTTCAACGCATACTTAGACCTTTCGTCGCCGAGCCACGCTCGCTAACTCGATAACATCTTACGCATACCATAACATATTTTATTAGACGTGAAGGAATAGGGAGAGAGAGTCGAGAACCCGCCCACCTTAAGCCGGTACGCCTTGCCGCCTCGCCGATTGAAGCGTCTCGCTTCCATAACTCGATCGCATAGCTAACTCTTGGACTTAGCCATTCATTTGCTCTACTCGGTTGATTTAGCCTATCGCGCCAATGCCACAATCCGTTGCAGGGCCTCGATCTGGTTTCGCGGATACTTCATTGCATAAGGCAAAATGCCGACCTCTTATCGTCCAGCGTAGAAGCATAGCCTTTGGCCAACGCAACACTTGCATCGATTCGCATCGATACCTTATCGGGTCAACGCAACTCTTCGAGTCAACGACTCATCGTAATGCACCGATGCGGAGCGGGGCATTACAAGCACATCATCTATGTACTGGCGAGCAGAATCCAACCCACTCGCATAAACCAACATTAAAGTGATCATTTAAGCAAGCATTTCTTAGGATGATCTTTCTACTTGGGGCCTAACATCAGTTTACAATTCATGGGCAATAATCAGAGTGAAGCATGTAAACATATTCTTAGTAGCATTCATGTGGACATATCATTTATCATTCTTGGTGTTATCATGCAAAGGCATCATTGAGGCATACTAGGTATTATCATGAAAAGGCATCATTGAGACATCGTTAACATTAACATTTTAAACATGTTATAACAGTTCTCACTTCAAGCATCACTTAGCATGTATGTTGTGTTTGAGCAATGATTATAGCAAGGCATCTTTCTAGCATACTAAATGGAACATGTTAAGCAGGCAAGTTAAACCAACTTATACAATATCACAATTATGTGATTTCTTACCGATAGCCGACTCCTCGTACCTGTATCAATTACAGGTTATCTGATATACTTACTCTGCCTACACAAAACATTCATTAGCATGCATCCTGACTACATGGTCACTAGTGTTGTTAAACCATATGGACTCTTCTCATTTCATTTCATTTTAAGATAATGCGGTCAGCATAGTAGGTGGCGAGCCTCTATGCCACCCCGCCTTATCCGTGCTCCCATAGCACTCATCATTATTTCCTCCTAGGCCGAATCGGTCTCCAGGGCCCTAGGAACCGTTCGAGGAAATTATTACTCAAACCTTGTATACAAGTTGTCCATGACCATGCGAATGCGTGTCCGACTCGATTGTGAACAAAATCGCATGGTAAAATATATTAAGGAAAGTAAAGGCAACAGTGCATCATTAGTCATATTCAATGACTTATTCATTTCGTCATTACCATCATTTCATTTGGTGATCTCAACGATCCCAGCTTTATCATATCTCATTCATTGCTTCATTGCAATGTATCTCATATCATTCCTTTCTTAAGAGGAACTTAACATACATTCATTTCTTATAAGGGATAGGTAGCATTTCATATTCTTGTAACAGTTATAGAGAGAGTACATGATTCTAGTGTTTCATTCAGTTCATTGGGTCGATAGCACCGCCAGTTCACTTCTTATTCTATCATTCACAAGGCATCTCATTAATCAAGTGTTTTATCGTTTCAGCAGCATTAAGCATAAGGAACAAGGTTATCAATTAAATCTCAGGCATCGAATCACATTAGCAGTTCAATGTGTTGTACATTTCAATAATTCTCAGCAAAAGCATCTCTATTATTCAGCAACTAACATAAGGGACATTTAGGGGCAGTTCATAGCATTTCAATACTTCATCTATTAAGCATGAAGGAGTAAGGAGGAGGAAGGACAGTTCCACTCACCCAAAATTCTACTAAGCGTAGCTCCACCAGCGAGCTACGTTCCAATACCCATTCCGTCTAGCCAGCTAAGAGAGACTGCATCAGTCTCAATTCTTCTCATTCCCAACATAAGTCACGGTCCAATATTCTGATCCCATCCAATAAGCCAACCAAATGCCTCGTACGGAGCGGGGCATTACATAATATACCACTCAGAAAAAGTTTCGTCCTCGAAACTTAAGGAACAAGTCTTCCACAAGATTCACTTAATCACCATGAGTTTACTCATTCAGCTTCAAATCAATATTCATTTCAGCCCACTCGGCCATTTCAAAATATATATCCTACTGTACCATTTAAATCCATCAACGATTCGATCTGTCTATCTTTTTTTTCAATTACTTGTAACTTCTCATTGATTCACTAACATTTTCCTTGCATTCTATCTTGGTCGCAATACATCACTTCATTTGGATCCATACACATATTTTAGGCGTCCCCAAAACATATACATTTCAGCCAAATTCTGTACTAGTACGATAAATTCTTTCCATAATGTTATCTCAGTCGCAACCAATCACTTCGGCTGGATCCATACACATATTTTAGGCGTCCCCAAAATATATGTACTTCAGCCAACTTCCATGTTAGTGCGATTCGATCAGCCACAATATAATTCTCTTTTCTAAATCCGACTTAGCATCCTTTCATTTGACTTATTGCTTTATTCATTTTGCCACAATCAGTATCTTCCCGGCCACAATATTTAATATCAGGGACAACTTGGTTAAGTTTTATACCCAAGCATAACATTTCTAACATTCGATCAAGGGTCTAACTTAGAGCCAACCATATCAAGAGTTCACAACATGCAATCATATTCCTTCCCAAATCCAACAATATTTTTCACCGAGGCAACTCATCTTTTCTATAAGACACAATCCAAGGTCACCTACTATCGATTACCCGAGTCAGGGTATAATTCTATGCAACAGTCAAGGTTAACTTAGCTACCCGACTATAGGTATACTCAAGCCTTACCTTACGGTTGCAATTCCCACTTATAGCCGACATATAATCCTCAAGGGTCAAACATCTCTTAAGGCTCAAGTTGAAGCATACATTCCCTTAGGTCAATACTCATTATCGTTGTCTCTCATTCAATGCCACAAGGTCATCCTATGGGTCTCCAATGGTCACCTATTATTCAGTCAGTCTCTAAGGTTAGCTACACTGATAGCTAAACTTAATCGTTCAGGTGACTTCCCTAGAGTGGACGGCTACTAGGGTTATACTAGTTTCTTATTCTTAAGGCCAACAAGCAACCAACAGTTCTAAGGAACTCTACCCAAACCTATGGGTTTTAACTCAGTCTGAATAACTAATCGCCATTGTTGGTTATGCCAACAATTGGTCATGCAGCCCATAGTTTCTAGGGTCAAGTCTATCTATCTAGTGTCTTCCTCAAGGAATAATTCCCACAGAGGCTCACTCTAGACTTACCCAACGATCGACTAAGATCGATCTATCAACATTACGGTCAAATTCTAACTCGACATACGATTCTCATCGTTCTAATAATCCATCAAGTAAATTCCTAATGATCCACATTTCTATTCAAATTTCTTTGTACCCACACGAACCCATAAGCCAATGCTAACTATTCAAGGGTCATCGATTCCGATAGTCTTAACATAATTATGGAATCATACTATTCGGTCCGTATGACAGAGTCAAACCACTAAGTCATAAGCCAACAATCTATATCCCAACCAACAATCACCTATACCGACATTATCTAACATGTTTGCAATTTCTCGTTTCCATTTGTTTCTCAATCATCAACTATCTTACGGCATTCTTAATCTCATGCAGTAATGGTCAAGTAGTTCATCCCATTCAATCCGACAATTTATTTATCACTTAACCATCCTCTAGGCAACAACAGTATTCTGAGTCACTACTTGTTATTTTTCTAGTACAATTCAATTCTTCAGCATCATGCATCTATGCAATGACTATCCTTTGGTGATCAAGATGGATTGACATCTATTACACCTTAGGATCAAGGCACAGATTTCTAATATCCCTTTGATTCACCGACAATATTTTTAAACTTTCAGCTTAGCAACCAACTTTGTATTAGCCACATTTGATTTGTATCCAACCAATCGAAGTCAACATTCAGATGTTCTAAGCCACAATATTCTCTAGCCAAGTCTATTTACCCGTAGCATACTAACTGTCTTACTAGCTCGAGTCATCACTCGACTAAACAATTTCTAACCAAGCCAACCGTTATCATTTCTACAATCTCGCTACCCAACATAGCATCACTGTCAGGGGACACTCGAGTCATCTAGCAATAATACATGACTCCCAGCTAAGTCTCGGCACTACCCAGTACCCACAGATAGTCTCATTGCTATTCTATGGAAAGGTCAACATACATTTCGTTCTGAGGTGGTAGAGGCAATATACCACTCAGAAACGAAGCCATCCTTAAACAATACCAACTCAATCCATTCCGGACATTCGTGATCTATAATGGTCACAACACTTAGCCAACATCTCGGGGTCTCAATATCACAAGCCAACATTCTTAGGTCTCGAAAGTACTAGCGAGCACATATGTGTCAACTCACTAGTTCTGCTGAACTCATTCATCAATTATTCATTCCCAAATCTTTCTGCATCACATGCAATTCTCAACTTGTTACAGCATACCCAGCCACTTTTTTATATTCCCACATTTCTAACAGCATTCACAATATAGCATACTATGGCATCGAGTCATTGTTGGGTTATTTGTGTCCCAAACCAACAACAATCATTCTTTCAGGGGTATCACAATGTATATAGACTTATTATATGGAACATCCAGTGAGCAGCCAAGAGGGTCAATGATCTTTCAGACACGAACAACATAGGATGATTACAGAACAACAACAATATAATCGCGGAAGCAATCTTTGATTTAATCGCGGAAGCAACGTTGAGTGATCGCGGAAGCAACTTTGGTCAATCATCGATGCAACTTTGATTTGAAACGAACCAAAGAAGAGACCAAGGACGTAAAGCCGTGCTCTGATACCAATTTGTCACGCCCCGATTCATAGAGTCATTTATTCACATATTTTATCTCTTGGAATCGATCGTCCTCGCTTGGGCGTGATGCCGTACAAGTCTGGTATTGTACTTGTACAAGACAAAGATGGTACATAATCGATTATTCTTCAAATAGGAACACATCGCAGCGGCAGAAGCAGATAAATTGAATTTAATGAGGACAATCTCTCTTATTGAATAGAAGTACATCACTTCTTTATAGCAGCGGAGAAAAAGAGTAACTTGAAGCCACACAGAGATATGTAGAACTTTATTCTCTTTATTGATAATTGAAGAAGAGTACAAGACTTGTATTGAAGTACAATGATTACAGCACATCTCACTTTACATTGGAAACCAACTGAACAATGCTATACAGCTTACATTTGATATTTGGATACATTGGATTACCACTCGATATACTGACTTGGCTCACAATCTCACTGATACAACTGATTACAATGTTCCATACATTATGCCCTTTATAAACAGAAGACATCATCTTGTACAAGGAGAGCTTCTGTATGCCCAACAAATCTTCGATGCCGCGGGACCAATCAAGCCAATCTTCGTGTGTAGAACATTCCAAGCACGAGCACCTGCCCACAAAACGTGGGTCAGCACATCATCTATGTACTGGCGAGCAGAATCCAACCCACTCGCATAAACCAACATTAAAGTGATCATTTAAGCAAGCATTTCTTAGGGTGATCTTTCTACTTGGGGCCTAACATCAGTTTACAATTCATGGGCAATAATCAGAGTGAAGCATGTAAACATATTCTTAGTAGCATTCATGTGGACATATCATTTATCATTCTTGGTGTTATCATGCAAAGGCATCATTGAGGCATACTAGGTGTTATCATGAAAAGGCATCATTGAGGCATCGTTAACATTAACATTTTAAACATGTTATAACAGTTCTCACTTCAAGCATCACTTAGCATGTATGTTGTGTTTGAGCAATGATTATAGCAAGGCATCTTTCTAGCATACTAAATGGAACATGTTAAGCATGCAAGTTAAACCAACTTATACAATATCACAATTATGTGATTTCTTACCGATAGCCGACTCCTTGTACCTGTATCAATTACAGGTTATCTGATATACTTACTCTGCCTGCACAAAACATTCATTAGCATGCATCCTGACTACATGGTCACTGGTGTTGTTAAACCATATGGACACTTCTCATTTTATTTCATTTTAAGATAATGCGGTCAGCATAGTAGGTGGCGAGCCTCTATGCCACCCCGTCTTATCCGTGCTCCCATAGCACTCATCATTATTTCCTCCTAGACCGAATCGGTCCCCAGGGCCCTAGGAACCGTTCGAGGAAATTATTACTCAAACCTTGTATACAAGTTGTCCATGACCATGCGAATGCGTGTCCGACTCGATTGTGAACAAAATCGCATGGTAAAATATATTAAAGAAAGTAAAGGAAACAGTGCATCATTAGTCATATTCAATGACTTATTCATTTCGTCATTACCATCATTTCATTTGGTGATCTCAACGATCCCAGCTTTATCATATCTCATTCATTGCTTCATTGCAATGTATCTCATATCATTCCTTTCTTAAGAGGAACTTAACATACATTCATTTCTTATAAGGGACAGGTAGCATTTCATATTCTTGTAACAGTTATAGAGAGAGTACATGATTCTAGTGTTTCATTCAGTTCATTGGGTCGATAGCACCGCCAGTTCACTTCTTATTCTATCATTCACAAGGCATCTCATTAATCAAGTGTTTTATCGTTTCAGCAGCATTAAGCATAAGGAACAAGGTTATCAATTAAATCTCAGGCATCGAATTACATTAGCAGTTCAATGTGTTGTACATTTCAATAATTTTCAGCAAAAGCATCTCTATTATTCAGCAACTAACATAAGGGATATTTAGGGGCAGTTCATAGCATTTCAATACTTCATCTATTAAGCATGAAGGAGTAAGGAGGAGAAAGGACAGTTCCACTCACCCAAAATTCTACTAAGTGTAGCTCCACCAGCGAGCTACGTTCCAATACCCATTCCGTCTAGCCAGCTAAGAGAGACTGCATCAGTCTCAATTCTTCTCATTCCCAACATAAGTCACGGTCCAATATTCTGATCCCATCCAATAAGCCAACCAAATGCCTCGTACGGAGCGGGGCATTACAATTGTAACCTTTCGCCTGAACAGAACTTGGTCTCTGATCATTTATTGCTATAGGTGACAATCATTAAGGTGAAAAGGAGATAGTACAATGATAAAAGTGACAATGAAGAGTGCAATACGCTAGAGTGACAATAGAGTACAATCGTTATAGTGACAATCTGGAGTGACAATCATTATAGTGACAATCTGGAGTGACAATCATTCAATCATTCTGGTACAATCTTGCAATCAATCAATTCTAGACAATACTATACTGGACTAGACTCCATCCAATCAATCACGATCAATCATTGCCTACGGCTTTCTACATTAACTAACTAGGGTTATCACAATCCTAGTTACTAGCAAGATGCAATGAGATGCTCCAAGTAGCCACAGGCCCTGCAGCTATCCAGGTTATCCAGGCAATCATTATAGTGACAATTTAGAGAGTACAATGCATTAGAGTGACAATAGAGTTCAATCATTTAAGTGACAATGGTGGGTGCCCCACATAACAGTGGGCTGGAAATGTGCCCTACTCGTCGGCAGGCTACAAGTCCAAACATTTGCGGCCGGGATAACGGGATCGCCTGTAACTGGGGAACATCTCTTCATGACTAGTGAATTATTCTAGTCATTAACCTTAGTCCATTTCAGTAGGTACTCCTGACCGTGGTACTCAGGAGTCCCCTCCTAGACATGATGCAAGACAGGACTGGATTATTTGTACAAGCACAATCGCCCACGGTGTCAGGATTAATTATACATGTCATGTCATGTCAGGTAGCCATCGCAACAGCTATTCAAGATTATCATGTCGGGTTGCTTATCAAGATTACTTATCAAGGCAAGGGTGCGTCACAACGGACCACCATCAAGAATTATCATGTCAAATTACTTGTCAAGAGTGCACCACGGCGGGTCACTAATCATGCAATTCCATCACTAAGCCTTGTTCCGATTAACATTCATAAATAATGTCATGATCACATCGGGTTCATGTCGAGTTTACATCAAAAGGCGTAAGGATATAAAATGGACGTTAAATATCTAATAAAATATCAATATACAGGGCTATAGAAGATCCAGGGTAAGTAGGGTCAGGTCCAGTTGCGCCTAAACATCAGGTTGCGCCTGAGTCAGACTGCGCTCAAGTCAGGCTACGCTCAAGTCAGGCTACGCTCAAGTCAGGCTGCGCTCAAGTTAGGCTACGCTCATGTCAGCGTATGCAAGACATACGCCTCCAAAAGGCAGCGTATACACTCCATACGACTCCTCTTCAAGGCAGCGTATGAGGTCCATACGACTCCTTGTCAAGGCAGCGTATGCAAGACATACGCCTCCAAAAGGCAGCGTATGCACTCCATACGACTCCTCTTCAAGGCAGCGTATGTGGTCCATACGATTCCTCATCAAAGCAGCGTATGTAAGACATACGCCTCCAAAAGGCAGCGTATAGGTCAGACTGTGCTGCGCTAAAGAGCGCGCGCAACTCAGTGGCGCAAGCTAAAAAGCTCGCGCACACTGCTCACTGTCTTCTCCAAATCAGCAAGAACTCCATGGTTTGAACCCAAAGCTTCAAAAGTCCATAACTTGGTCAAAAAAAGTCCAAATCCAACTTTTTAAATGTCAAAATTGGGTAGAATAAAATTCTCTACAACATGGAACAATTAGTTTTCGAAAATAAGTAAGTTTGGTAGATCAAAACCCAAGAAAACCGAAAATGATATAAACTTAGATCTACAAGAATCCACCCGGTAAAATCGAAAACTCCAAGTTCTAAACATGCTTAGAATCATGCAAGGAAGAAGATGGAACAAACAAAAAATAAATTTGCTCAAGGTTCGGCAAGGTGTACTTGCCTTGGGCTGGAGGAAGAAGATGAAGATGGAAATAAAAAATGAAAATAATGGAGGAGAGAGAGTGGTAGGTGGCTTATATAACAAGCCCAAGCAATCTCCACCATTCATTCCTCTCCACTCAATCTAAACCATACACCTCATCTCATGAGAAACCAAACCAAACCAAGTCAAAGTGGAACCAAACCAAATAAAACCAAATCCAAGTTAAACCAAGTCATGAAATCCTATACTTATGAAATTTTAAAATATCACGCAAATCGATAAATACGAAATACGGCTCAAATAAACACGTATCCGTATAAAATATCGATACAGTGAGACGGGTCTCACATTTTGTTGGCGCACTTTGCACTTAGCACGTCAGCATCGTCGCTAGGCGCATAGTGTGCTTTAGTTGCGCTCGTTGCGCGAGCCACTTGCGCTGCCATGTTGCGCAAGTCCAGTTGCGCATGCCCAGTTGCGCAAGCCCAGTTGCGCTGTCCAGGTGCGCGTCCAGGTTGCGCTCAGGTTGCGCTGGGTTGCGCTGAGTTGCGCGGGTTGCGCTGGGTTGCGCTGAGTTGCGTGGGTTGTTCGGATTGCGCGGGCGCGCTGGTTGCGCTGCGTGCGCCGTGTGCGCAGTGCGTGCAGTGCGCGCAGTGTGCGCAGTTCAGTGCGCACTCTGTCGCGCAAAGTGCAAGGAGCGCGGGGTGTGCGCAGTTGGTGCAACTTGCAGCAGAACGTGCGTTTGCATGTTCTGGACGGTTGCTACATGTTCGGGGTGGTTATTACCACGTCCCTAACTTTGTGGCAACCGAACAGTTGCTGCAGTGCCTATATAAGGCATCCTCTCTCTCTCTCTCAAGGCTTAGTATATACAGAAGAAAAAAGAGAAGCCACCACAGAAAGTTTACGAGTGTTTTTTAGCACAAGTAAACAGAGTAATCAGAAGTGTTCTTTAACACAGTTCTGATCTTCCAGTAGCCTTCGAGAGAGAGAGGAAAGGCGCCGCACCAGCATTGCTTTTGCACGGGAGTTCGTGTCCGTCCGAGGAGTCAGAAGAGCAGGAGTGTTCCAAGTTCTCCGACGAACTTGCTGGTTCCTGGAAGCTGTTCGTGTAGGGTGAATAAAGCTTTGAGCAACGGTGATCATTCACCCCAGAAGGCCATCTTCCATCTTTCGCCTGTTATCTTCTTCGCTGCTGTGATTACGAAATCTTTTTAGATTCTCGTAATATCATAACTATATCTTTTTAGATCTTCGTTATACTTACGCAACCTTCCTAGAAGTGTTGCGTTGGAACATTGTTTTTACAATTATTTCATATTCTCAGTTTTCCATCGAAAAATTGTGCCCCGGCACTAACACATATTTCATACAATCTAGATGTTCTTGTCATTAAGGATTCAGTTGTCATTAAGTCGACTCAGAAAAGTATACAAGGTCTAAAGAATCTTCTTAGAAGTTTGTGTCAGGTTAACCATATGAATTAGTTTCATGTTCATTTTTTTCTACTTAGGTCGATCTATCAAACACCTGACTCTCTTCAATCGTAAGTTTTGATATCATTTTGATGGGAATGGAGCTTAGAACTTAATCGAATAGTACTGCTTACCGAAAGAAAACCCTCGAGGGGTAAACTAAGGATCCTACAAATGCACAATACCAGGATACAATCAGCACAATCGAAAAGTACAAAACTACGGAACGATCGGAGTTCAACTCAGCAAATCTCTACTACCGAAATATAGAAATATCACTGACTTTCAAACTTCTCCAACCGATCAAATAATGGATCGGCATAATTCATTAAGGACGAAATCAATACAACTAAGAGTACAAAAATACTAAAACTGAGAAATCGAATACCACTACTAAGAAGTGCCGGATTAGCTACGTCGAAAAAAGTCGACTAACCTCGCTCACGGCGTAGCTAAATGGCGTTAGCAACTCGTTTAGCACAACGACGAAATTGAATCACGATATAGCTACCCAGTGATCTAAACAACATGGTTGGGCGTCGCTAAAGTGACGTCGAAAGAAGCCACAATAGCGATGTATGGGCGCCATTACATCGATGCATTTTTACTAACTTTTGGCTGACGTGCCAGTTTTTTACTGATACAATCAGCGACACGGGTGTGACATGTACACTTTGACGTGTCAAAAGGATTTGACGACGTCTAACAACACTCAACGACGCATGTACCTGACAATTTTAGCTTCCAGGTATCACAACGTTAGCGACATACAACGACGATTTCTCGCATTCTGATACCAATTAACGACGCTTCCTTGAGTCGCTAGGCGTTGCTAATACGTCACTAACATTTGCAAAAATGTCGCTAAAATAGAAAAAAAAAATTGCTAAAGAAATTTATTTGTTAGTGAGCCTCTTCCAAATACAATACATACACTACACACAGAAAGAAATAATAGAATAGAATGATATCACCACTCACCACATCATCGGATAAAAATTACAAAGCAAATAAGTGTTTTACAACACATAATTCGATAGTGTTATCAAAGAAAAGTCCAATACAACACCAGAGTAGGAGGGTGAGGCAGCATCGCACGGACCCGGGGGGGGGGGGGGGGGGGGGGGGGGGGGGGAGGAGAGGAAAGAAAAGTTCGAGAGAATAGTTGAAATTTTCAGCAGGTTTAGCGATGTATTGCGACTCCACTTCGCTACGTGTAACAACAACGCTACACGAGCGTCACGCCAACAACAAACTTAAGTTCAATGATGATCTGGATTTGCGACATATCAACGACAAATAGCAATGTCACCTTATGAATCCGATGTTGACCTGACATGTTATGTACTTTGACGTATTTTCAACCAAAACATGCGTCGCTACTTTGTCCCTATGATATCGCTCGTATATTACTAGTTTTGTACTCTTTTACTCGCATAACTCAGCGACGTCGTGGCGACTCTTTCTAGTCAGTTTTGTCGTCTATGCTTTTTTTTGTGGCCCACTACGTGCCAATTCTGTATTACGTAATGTATTACGTAATTGCTATTTTTCTTGTCATCTTCATTTATTTTTGTAGTGGACAAACCGATACGGTCTCCACGAACGATCTTCTCCAAAACGATCTCCCAACTCTCTCCCGATTCCTTCTTCCTCTTCTAAAAGTTATACAATCTCCTTCTGAAATTCTTACAGATGAAATTAAGTTAGGAGATCAAGTCATGTCACTTTCTAATCTCGCAATATTTAGGAACATTCGTTCCGATCAAATTAAACACTCGATCTCAAATCCAATTTTTGCTTAGCCCGCACAGAACAATGTACTGCTGGTATGCATGCTTAGTGTCCACAAAAATTGTGCCGAAACTCGTTGGACATATTTTTCTACTTTCTGGCATGTTGTTGGCATATCGTCGGCATGTTATTGGTATACCGATGCCTGAAACTCTTTAGATAATCACTGATAGTGACTCCAGATTAAGTCTCATACGTTTCCTTCGACTCTTCGAACTTCCCTGGCACACACTACTAATGGATGTTCTACACATAGGAACACAATCCAACCCCAACAAGATCAGCTAGTACAGAATCACTATTTCAAGTTCTTGGTATCGGACTTGTTTACACCTGCCGTGTCATTTCTTGTAAAACATTTTGTTCAGAAAACATTAGTATCAACCTACACATGTTAGGCTCTGCTGTGTTCATTCATCATCAGTAATTGTATCTTCACTTACTGTAACCTAGCCAACCAACAGCCACTTTTTTGTTTGCAAATTATGGAAAAAGTTTGTCGCCACAATTTGTTTTGGCCTATGTTTTGTTGCCAACGGATCTCCATTGTTTTTCGATACCAAACTTTGCAAACACCAAATTCTATAAGTTTGTGCATTCTTTGTACAGTGAGTGAGATGTTCACAATCAGAAAATGCTGCCAATTCAAAATCACGCTTGCAGCATTCCTTCAGAGGATGAACAGACTGTAAAATGCTGCAGGTTGTGTTCAAGTCTTAAGAGCTTGGTTTTCTTATCACTATAGCGATAAGAGTAATGCTATTCGTACCTCCAAATTGTCCCTCCAATACATTCCTCTATATGTGACAGCTAGCGTGACTTGTTAAATAATATTATGTTTCATCTGACATAACCGATAATATGGCAAATTTTAACCCAAAAAGTTAATTACCCAAATTTGTCCATATTAATTTAATGTTAATATTAATTAATGTTAATATTAATATTAATGTTAATATTAATAATGTTAATATTAATATTAATATTATTGTTAATGTTAACGATAATATTAATTTTAATGTTAATATTAATTTTAATTTTAAAATTTGCCACGTCAGCTGCCTGCCACGTAAAGAGAGACGATTTGGAGGTACAAATAGCATTATTCTAGCGATAATTATGCAATCACAAATTTGATTTTTAAGAATACTAGTAAGTTCCTAGCTCAAGAGCACCTGACTGAGAGACCAACCAAAATTTCATTAATGACTAGCAATGGCAGAACTACCTAGCAACTAGGGTGGGCTTCAGCCCATCGAATATTTTTTATATATATTTTTTAATTTTTTATCTCCTCCAGCCGAACTTGAATTTCTGGTTCCGTCGTTGAATCCAGGTCCGGAGTCCAAATAAAACAAACTCTCACTTAGCCAACATATGATACAGTGATATATATTAACACTTTTGAATCTGAAACAACGTTGGTAGAGTTCAAGATACATTTCCACCAAAAAAAAATCATCTCTACACATTATACAATAACGCACATTACCCACAACAAAAATTTCGAGCATGCAAATCAGTAGATGTTCGATGCTACTAATGACCAATTTGATACAGTCTGATACCAATTGTTGTAACCATGAGCTCACTAAGCAAGACGAGCTGAATGATGTCAACATTACGAGGACAGAATATGGAGAACGACAGACATCATTAAACACAAATACTCAGAAATGTCTATAAGACAAGGCTGTGAACTTTACCCATACGGAAGCCAATCAAACACTCGCACAAGTCATACTGAAGCCATAAAACTTGTGGCAACATCAGTCCTGCCATGACACTTATAAATGGTAGAAATTCTGTTTGGAAGACTTTGAAGTTTTTTTTTTTTTTAAATATGTCCAGTGATACGTATGGAATTCTGTAAACGCTGTTTTGTATGTTTTTTGGGTCTATTGCTCCTAAATTTTACCATTTTTATAAATGAAAGAATAATACGCCTTCATGTCTCGATCCACTGATCTTCCGCCATCCCGACAGAATCTTATACATCTACTCGGTAACGACAAGAGCCACTCAAGTTCGGTACTTTGAAGTTTTCAAACGTTAATAGTTCTTCAGTTTCCAACCATCCGCAGGTTGGTCAGTACTGAGGACACTCAAATTTATGGTGAGGTTTAAGTGTTTTAATCAGAAAATTAGAAGGTAAAGCATATGAGAAAGATTTTTATGAGTAATGCTATTTGTTGAGACTTGAAGTGATTTTATTGAATGGAGTAACAACATATATATAGGAGAGGCTAGCCTCCTCTCCTATCATTCTAGCCAATGTGGGACTAAAGCCCAATAACACTATATATATATATCAACACTCCCCCTCAAGATGGGCGAAAGATATTCACTAAGCCCATCTTGTCACATCCTCTCATCATGTTGATAGAACTAAGCCCCTTTGTCAGTCCGTCTGCTACCTGATCTTTGGTTGGAACATAGCCCAGCTCTAGTTCTCCTTTATCCAGTTTCTCTTTGATGAAGAATCTGTCAATCTCAATATGTTTGGTCCTGTCATGCTGCACTGGATTGTTGGCAATATTAATAGCTGACTGGTTGTCACACCATAGCTTCATCTTTGTTCCCTGGTCCAGCTTTAGCTCCGTCAGCATATTCTTCAACCACAATAGTTCTGTGACTCCCAAGGCCATCGCTCTATACTCTGCTTCAGCTGTTGATCTGGCCACTACTGACTGCTTCTTACTCCTCCAAGAGACCAAGTTGCCTCCTACAAATATGCAGTATCCCGATGTGGATCTCCTGTCGTCAGCACAGCTAGCCCAGTCAGAATCACAATAGCCCTCAATGCCTACATGATTATTTCTTCTAAAGATCAGTCCCTTCCCGGGGGCTCCCTTCAAGTACCTCAGAATCTGGTACACTGCGTCCATGTGACCCTTCCGGGGGTCATGCATGTAGCGGCTTACTACACTTACCGCAAAGCTGATATCAGGTCGAGTGTGGCTTAAGTAGATTAACTTGCCCACCAATCTCTGATATCTATCCCGGTCAACTGGTTCTCCAGCTTCAGCATCCAGTTTAAACTTCTGGTCTATCGGTGTCGTAGCTGGTTTACATCCCATCATCCCTGTTTCCGTAAGCAGGTCCAGTGCGTACTTCCTTTGAGAAAGAACGATTCCCTCATTATCTCGAGCAATCTCAATCCCAAGGAAGTATCGAAGGGGGCCAAGATCTTTCACCTCGAACTCCTTGCCAAGTTTTACTTTGAGTTGGGCGATCTCCTGCTCATCATTGCCTGTGATAATCATATCATCTACATATACTGCAAGCATGGTGATATGGCCTCCACTCCGTCTGAAGAAGACAGTGTGATCAGCATTGATCTGCTGATATCCCATCCCTATCATTGCTCTCCTGAACCTGTCAAACCATGCCCGAGGAGACTGCTTCAGTCCATAGAGAGACTTCTTCAGTCTGCAGACCTTGCCTTCTGTCTGTTTTGTGCCGAATCCTGGTGGTATCTCCATGTACACCTCCTCTACTAGATCTCCATGAAGAAATGCATTCTTCACATCCAGTTGGTGTAGCTTCCACCCTCCATTGGCTGCCAGGGAGATCAAGGTCCTGACAGTGCTCATCTTCGCCACCGGTGCAAAGGTCTCGTCATAGTCGATGTCGTACGTCTGACTGTATCCTTTTGCCACCAGTCGAGCTTTATAGCGCTCAACCTGTCCATCTGGGTTCTGTTTCACAGTAAAAACCCATTTACATCCAACTGCTCTTTTCCCTTCTGGCAGTCTCACCAGCTCCCAAGTGTGGTTCTTCTCAAGAGCTCCCAACTCCTCGTGCATTGCCGCTTTCCACTTTGGATCGTTCTTGGCAACCTGCCAATTGTTAGGTACAGTAATACTATCCAAAGATGCTATAAATGCTCCATGAGAAGAAGATATATGATCATAAGAAACAAACTTAGCAAGATCCCAACCATATCTGTCCGGAGGATTTCCCGCATTGCTGCGAGTAGTCCTTCGTGTAGGTAGTGGTATGGGAGGAACGATATCACCTGAGGAGGGTGGTATGGGAGGAACGATATCACCTGAGGAGGGTGGTGGTGTAGATGAGGAGGATGGTGGTGTAGATGAGGAGGATGGTGGTATAGGTGTCTCAGGAGTTGGGACAGGCGCAGGCAAGGGACTTGGCACTGACACTGTAGGTACCGGTCCTGTAGTCTGCTTGTTGTTTCTCCTGTTGTAGGTCAGTAACTCCCCCTGAGCCGTAGGTGTAACACTTCTCGTCTCCTCCCTCTGTTCCGCTTCACCTTCATGTTCCTCCTCAACCGTGTCTCTATGCCAAACTTCTAAATCGGTTACCACCAGGTTCTCCAAGTTCTCTATCTCCCCCTCTCGCCTTATACTTGTAGTATGAGGCGTGTTATACGAAGTTCCATCCTGGCGGTAATATGGCTCATGCTCCCGGAAGTGGACGTCCATACTAACAAATTTCTTCTTCTCTACTGGACTCCAGCATACATACCCCTTCTGAGTTGCTGAGTAGCCCACGAAGATGCACTTGACTGCTCTAGGGTCAAGTTTTCCAACGAATGGTCTGTTGTCCTTCACAAAACACACACATCCAAACACCTTTAGTGGAAGTATTCCACTATTATTACCTTGTAATACTTCACATGGAGACTTCCATCCCAGGACTTTTGAAGGCATCCTGTTTATAAGTTGAGCTGCTGTCAACACCGCATATCCCCATAGGTGTTGTGGGACATTCATGTCGATCATCATACTTCTTGCGGTCTCCAGAAGATGTCGGTTCTTCCTTTCTGCTACTCCATTTTGTGCTGGTGTATATGCACAAGAGGTCTGATGCTGTATTCCATGTGCTGATAAGTACTCTGCAAGTGTCCTATTGGTATACTCCGTCCCATTGTCAGATCTCAGTATCTTCACCACTGCATTATACTGAGTCTGGACATATTTATGAAAGTCCCGAAAACAAGCAAATACATCACTTTTGTTCTTCATCAAATACAGCCAGGTGACACGAGATGCACAATCGATAAACGAAACAAAATACTTATACCTATTCATAGTGTTAGTAGCACATGGGCCCCAAACATCAGAATGAACTACCTCAAAGACTGAAGAACTCTTATGACCATTTCCAACATATGAACTCCTAGTAAGTTTTCCTAACTCACATGCATCACATACTAATTTCCTTTTATTTGATTTTGCATACATATCTGGATACAACTTATTTAGAGTATCAAAGGAAGAATGCCCCATCCTCCTATGATGAAGTATCAAAGTGTCTTCAGTCTTCTGCTGCAGCTCCTCCATTCCAGCCTTCTCTGCCATAGACACCAATGCTGAGTCCAGTCCGTCTTGATCTAGGTACCACAGTCCATCATGCCAAGTGCCAGTCCCAAGTCTTCGTCCCGTCCCTTTCTCCTGGAAGATCACCTTAGGAATATCAAAAGAAACAATGCATTTTAGTTGGAGAATTATAGAACTAATAGACAAGAGACTGACTGGGAAGGATGGAGCATGCAAAACATTGGATAACCTTACTGAACCCGTACAATTAACAGTACCCTTACCGACCACTGGTTGGAAAGTACCATCCGCAGTCTGAATGGTGTCTGTCGATGCTAGGTGAGTGTACGAGGAAAACTTACTAGCATTTCCGGTCACATGCCGAGATGCTCCTGAGTCGATAATCCAGTCTGACATTTTAAGGGAAGACATAGATGCAAGAGCGTGAGACTCGTCAGTACCTTCTGATGGATGGGCATACATAGCGGCGTTGAAGAATGGAGTGGATGCCTCCTCTGCTACGCTCCTCCTGTCTCCTTCGATTGACGCTTCTTGCTTTCTCTCCAGCAGATCCAGTAGCGCCTGATCCTCCTCAGTAAAGGCGCCGCCAGCTCCTCCATTCCCATCTGCCACTAGCAGGTTTGCCCGATAGCCTCCTCGACCGCCTCGTCGGCCTCCTCGACCACGTCCACGTCCAGCATATCCTCGTCCACGTCCACCACCTGAGTCTCCCTCCTTAGGTGGTTTGGTACAAGCATATCGATGGTGGCCCATCTCCCCACAGTTGTAGCACTGCCGATTCTGTTGCCAGAGCTCTCCCTTGGATCCTGTATCCCCCGAACCGGTAGCTGCTAGTGCTGACTTCACTTCGGGTAAAGCACCTGTCGATGATGCGCCTGTCCCTGTCTGTAATCTGATCCGCGTCTCCTCTTGAATCATGGCTGAGATAGCCTCCTCGAGACTAGGGATCGCTGGCTGGGCGAGGAGTAAGGCTGTTCTCTGTGTGAATGCTGCAGTCAGTCCCTTAAGGAATTTCATCGTCCTCTCCTGCAGACACACCTGTCTCTCCTTGCACTTTGGGTCCCCGCAGCTTGCCCGTTTGGAATGGTGATCATAATCCAGCCAGAGGCGTTCCAACTCCGTAGCGTACTCCTGCACCGTCTTCTCGCCTTGTACGGTGTCGTCGATCTCCCCTTTTATCTGGAAGATCCGTAGATTGTTACCTATGCCATCATAGGTTCTTCTCAATTTCTCCCATACGTCTTTCACCATCTCAATGCCATCTACTGTGGAAGCAATAGACTGGACTAAGGAGTTGAGAAGCCAGATATAAATCACCATATGAGTGGATTTCCACTCGTCGCGTCCTGTCGAGCCCTCTTCCGGCTCTGTCTTCTCGCCTGTCAAGAATCCCTCCAGGTTCTTACCTGCAAGGGTTCTTCTCACCCGCCGTGACCAACTCAAATAGGTGGCTGGTCCATCCAACTTCAGATCGATGGAGGGTAGTTCTAACTTTGGCGGTGCTCGTGTCGTGCTTTCACCAGCCGACACCTTTATCAACTTCAGCAATGTCGCCACATCGTCAGCATCCAGCTTCTTGAGAATCTCCTCCATCGATGCTTCTTCTCGATCACTTCACACTTGCTCCACGACTCACGCTCGTCCTTGCCGTCCTCTCCTAAATCCGAATATGTCTGATTTCATCGGATCTAGGGATTATAGGCATCTCCTTGAGATTGATCTCAAGAACGAGCGTGAATCTTGTACCCGCAATAGCGGTACAATGAATCCTGCAGCCGTAAAAACGGTACAGAAACGAGCGTGAATCTTGTACCCGCAATAGCGGTACAATGAATCCTGCAGCCGTAAAAACGGCAGCAGCAGCAGCAGTTGCAGCCGCAACAGCGGCACAGCAACGGCAGCAGCGCGGCAGCGGCGGCGGCGGCGCGGCAGCTGCAGCAGCAGCGGGGCGGCGCTGCGGCGGCGGCGGCGCGGCAGCAGCTGCAGCGGCAGCGGGCGGCAGCAGCTGCAGCGGCAGCGGGCGGCAGCGGCGGCGTAGAAGGGGGATTAGGGTTAGGGTTTGTGTGGAGGAGGGGTCTCTAACGGTATGCTAAGCAATTTTTAGGCTCTGATACCATGTTGAGACTTGAAGTGATTTTATTGAATGGAGTAACAACATATATATAGGAGAGGCTAGCCTCCTCTCCTATCATTCTAGCCAATGTGGGACTAAAGCCCAATAACACTATATATATATATCAACACTATTCGTCCCTTAAAATTATTTCGCCAAATCATCACTCTTTATGTGGCAACTGACCTGACATGAAATAATATTATGTGTCATCTAACATGGCAGCTGACATGACAAATTTTTATCCAAAAAATTAATTATCCAATTTTTTTAGTGTTAATACTAATTGTAATATTAATATTAAAGTTAAGTTTAATATTAATTTTAATTTTAATTTTAAAGTTTGTCATGTCAGCTGCCATGTCAATATGTCAAGTCAGTTGCCACATAAAAATGATTGATTTGGAGGATAATTTGAAAGGACGGATAACATTATTCTTATAATTTTATTTCTATTTTCCTATATATAACAGGCTTACTGGTGTGGTGCACTGTTTTCTTCTTCTTCTTCTTCTTCTTCTAAATTTCTGCAGATATTTACCCAAGTGATTTTTTTGTTAATTTAATTCTTTTTAAAGTCTTGTATAATATTAAAAATTAACATGTAGGTTTTCATATATTTTCTGAAGCGTTTGGGCTAACCGTCAAAAAAATAAAGATTTGAATATAAATTTTAAATATTATATGAGACCCTAAAATTAAATAGAAATATACGAGAGTTATGTGACTCGTTCGATCGTGAATGACATTTTTTTATTTTTTTAATGACATTTATGATAACTTTAATCTCAGCACACAATCTCTCGTGATTCATCAGTTGCGAGTATTCAAAAGTATGCCCGAAACGAAAGTCGTCTTCATCAAAACTGCCGCAAGGGAAGGTTGTGATTATTTTAATTAATGAATTAAGTGAGAAGTGACTATTTTAATCAGCGCAGACTGCAGACCCTGTACTCTGAACTGTTATGCAGGGCTGTGTATGTTCTGAACTAATGAATACTTATATATTTCGAACATTTGAATTATTTATTATGATTCCTTAATTTACCTAACCCATGGATTCTAGCGAACACGAGAGCAGACTATAGCGCAACACATATAAGTTGCATCACAGCATGAGTTGTTGTAACCAATCTTATACTAGGGTTGTATGGTTAAATGGTGGAGTTATGCTTCAATTTGCAATATTTTCTGTGTGTTAACAATGAACTTTTTTTTTTTAAAGTGTCCTTTTTCTCCACTTCGCAAATATTAAGGAAGAATTCGGATCTGTGTCTTCCACACCAGGACCTTCATTGCTACCACTAGACCACAACCCACGGACCTGTGTTAACAATTAACATGAATTACAAGTTATACAACTTGAGTTAGCAAGAGGCCAAGTAACCAACAAGAAACGGGTACACGCAAACTCTCTTATTTCTTCCAAAACTCGAACATTAACAGTTGTTGGATTATATTCATCTGATCCATTAATTTAGCTAAAGATTAGGAAGTCATGAGTCATTCGAGAACTCTGTGAGATATACAGGAGTCTTGCTACGTCGAACTGATTGATTCAAACTTCGATCCGACAACTTATCAAAAAAAAAAAAAAAAGTAAAATTAAGTGGAGTTGAAGCAAAAAAAAAAAGAAGTTAAGCCAGGTATTTAACTCTTTTTTTTATTTGAGAAAGAGTTAAGTGAAATGTGTTTAATAATTATTAGAGGTTTTGAATGTGAGGGAGGATTATTAAAAGAGTAATACTATTCGTACCTCCAAAATATTCGTCCAAACTCTCTTTATGTGACAGCTGATGTGGCATATCAAATAATATTATGTCTCATCTAATATGACAGGTGACATGGCAAATTTTAAACCAAGAATTAATTATCCAATTTTTTTAATTCTAATATTATTGTTAACGTTAATATAATATTAATATTAGTGTTAATATTATTTTAATGTCAATATTAATTTTAAGGTTAATATTAATTTTAATGTTAAATTTTAGCTTTAAGTTTAAAATTTTTCATGCCAGCTGCTACATCAACATGCTACGCTATCACGTAAGAAGAAATAGCTTGGAGGAATAATTTGAAGGAACAAATAATATTATTCTTATTAAAAATACAATAGTTATCAAAAAAAAAAAAATTATATGTGGTATGAAATTAAATTTAATTAAACTTTTAATTAAACCAGTCAAAATAAAAATATTCAGGACTTTCTAAAGAAAAAAATCATCATTTTCCTTCTTATTTGTTAACTTCCTATGTAAAGGTTAGAAGAAAAAAAAAATCAAAACAAAGTTAAATTTACTTTGACTTAACCTTCTATAACTTCCTATTCTAAATATCTCCACCATCAAAGCAAACTTTTTTTTCCCCTCACTAAATTCTCTTCACTGTAAGCTCAAAAGCAGTCGATGCTTAGAGCATCTCCAACCCTTCTATGAGTTTGAAAAAAAATGGTTGCCACATAGGAATAGCGACTATTTTTTTTCAAAAGTACTTCTCCAATGTAAATGTAAAATAAAGTGTGGAATTGACATGGCAATGACATGACAAATACTATATGAATTGGTTGTCTAGATCTAGACAATGCACTTCACAATATCTTTATGTTCACATCATCATTTGTGAATAAAAATGTTTATAAAAGAAGTAGAAGAGTAAAAGTTGTCTTAAAATTTGTAAAAAATTACTTTGTATTGTCTTCTCAATACTTTTGCATTGGAGATGACTTTTTAAACTCATTGTCATTTATGAATATAATTTTGCCACATATACAAGACATTGTCTTGTGTCCCATGCCACCTAAGATTCACAACACAAAATAAGACAATAGGGTTGGACCCTATTGTCTTGTTTTGTATTGTGATTCTTAGATTAGTAAAACTTTGATACAGAAGGATGTATCAAATTTTGATACCTTCTTTGTATGACAAGTGGGCCTATCCACTAACTTTATGTCCACACGTTTTACGAAGTGAGAGGGAGGTCCACTTGTCATACAAAGGAGGTATCAAAGTTTTGATACCTCCTTCTGTATCAAAGTTTTCTCCTTCTTAGGTGGTAATAGATCTAGACAATGCACTTCACAATGACTTTGTCACTACATCATCAATTATGAATAGAAACTTCTATAAAAAAAATGAAGAAGTGGAGGAGTTGTCTTGGAAGTTGAAAAAAATACTTTTTATTGTCTTCTGAATACTTTTGTATTGGAGAACACATTTTTTTATCTCATTGTCTTGTGTGTATCATTTTGCCACATAGAAAAGACATTGTCTTGTGCCTCATGCCACATAGGAATCACAACACAAAATAAGAGCATCTCCAACCCTATTGTCTTGTTTTGTGTTGTGAATCCTATGTGGCATGAGGGACAAGACAATGTCTTGTATATGTGGCAAGGTTATATTCACAAATGACAATGGGTTTAAAAAGTCATCTCCAATGCAAAAGTATTGAGAAGACAATACAAATAATTTTTTATAACTTCCAAGACAACTTTTACTCTTCTACTTCTTTTTTATAAATATTTTTATTCACAAATGATGATGTGGACATAAAGACATTGTGAAGTGCATTGTCTAGATCTAGACAACCAACTTCACATTGTTTTTGCCATGTCATTGCCATGTCAACTCCACACTTTATTTCACATTTGCATTGGAGAAGTACTTTTGAAAAAAATGGTTGTCATTCCTATGTGGCAACCATTTTTTTCAAACTCACAATAGGGTTGGAGATGCTCTAAGACAATAGCCAACACCATATTGTCTTTGTCATGTCATTACATGTCAACTTTATATTATTTCACATTTGTATTGGAGAAGTACTTTTAAAAAATAAACTTGTTATTCTTATGTGACAACTATTTTTTTTAAATTACAATAGGGCTGGAGATGGTACGAGGGATTCACTTTTGACATGCACCTGCATTGTGCCCATGATCCTTCCTTGAAGACCGAGCAAACGCAAAGGGGCACGCCTGTGCCTTTTCTAAAATCACAATTATAAGCATTTGGTTGTAGGCATAAGCAAAGCTCAAAGAAAGAGATGAAAGCAGCAGCATCTCAAAGTCCTTGATTAAGTACACCCTTCACTAAACTAATCACATCGGCTGGCTTGTTGGTGAGCAAATGACATGAAAGCCACGTGAGCGCGGTGGAGGCCTCTGCACGGAGATTTCTTTGTTTATTCACACTTGACAGTGTCTAGCTGACCACCACCCTTCCCCCTTCACCTTGAAGAAGCAAACTTAATTTGAGCACATCACTCATATATATGTATTACCAGTGGTTGGTTAGTGTAAGCAGGGCCGACCGGAATAGATTATTCTAATCGGAACTAAATTTGGTTATCATTTGTCTTTGACATCAAAAAAGATGTTAAAAAAAATAATGATGAGCAGAATTGGCAGCGGCGTCGAATTCTCCGGTTCTGATGATGGCGTGGAGATCGGATTCCGAGTTTCTTTTTTTGAGCTATTCGAGACATTCTTAGTGGGATCTCAAAACATGGACCTAGTGGACTGCTAGTTGAATTGACATAAAGAACTTGGGATGGACCGCACAGATCTATTAGCGGAGAGGTAAGGACATAGGGGTCTGGAGGATTGTCCTAACCAGAGGAGTTGTCTAAGCCCGACGGTTTTGTCTGGTTTATCCAGGGCCAGCCCTGAGTGTAAGCTGTTGATTTCTGATCGATCGCAATGGTTTGGTGAACGGGACAAACTCTGAATTCTGAAATCAAAACGATGTATACATACATATAAGAAAATTAAGAGCGGATGGAATGTGAACAGGACAATTGGCTAGGCTACACTCTATTTTACATGCATTTGTCATAAAATTACTATTGTACTAGCTTGTGTTAGTGTTGGATGGAGTTTTAAATATATAGGGAGAGCGTCACATAATACTACCAGCGTCATTCTTGTACCGGAGAAGATCGAAAAGTCAAGACGACGAAAGAAACTTGATTTGTACGCGTATCAAAAGTTATTGGAGAAACAGTACCGGAGACGATGATATACCGTCTGTATACCGCTATCGGCGTACTGTCTGTACACCACCGGTCTGATAGATTTTTATTCCAGAATTGTTCTGACAGAAAATGATAATTTTTCGGTCTGAAGGTCGAAATTAGATATTTTATTTACACCGTTAGATTATGATCAACAGTCCAGTTTCAAAATTAAGTTATTTTAAATATATATTTTTTAACCATAAGGTCCATAACTCTGGTATATTACTATCAAAGATGATTACTTTCTCAAGATTGTAACTCTATACAGAGAGATGAAGAGAGATTCGGAGTTTCGGAAAAAAAAAAAATCAAAGAGAAGAAATTCATCGTTTGTAAAGTATTACTCTTATAACCTTGAAGTATCGAGAGGATGATTAGAGATTAATCTCTACCATTGTTTGATAAGAAGAGCAATGTTGAAAAAATTGAATATCCTGGAATTCCTACAACTACAGCACGTAGTAGTCAAACTGTCAAACTCCCCATCATCGATCCCTGGCTTGCGTGGATCTCAATGTGTTAAAGCGAATTACAATTGAGAGACGGTTGCCCCTGTGTGGTGTGTGGGGTGGGGTGGGGTGGGGTGGGGGGGTGGTGGTGGTGGTGGTCGTGGGGTGTGTGTGTGTGTGTTTGGGGGGGGGGGGGGGGGGGGGGGGGGGGGGGTGATGCGAGGGGGGAGCTGACACGACATCTTGCAGTTAATGCTTGGTCCTAATAAGTAATTCAAGCAGTGAGACACAAGTGGGAGGGAGGGAGGTGGTCCGTGGAGACACGGTTGGGTTGTGGCGACACAGAAGCAGTGGATAATGCTGTCCATTAAAATCGAACCATGTTTGGCTCTAGTTACATGTGTAAAATTTATTTCATTTTTAATTATCTGTGAATATGCATACCATTTAAGTTCGTTTTCAAGGCTCTTTCATATATACTAGTTACTTTTTCGTGTATTGCACATGAAAACAAAGAAGAACAAAAATCTATAATATGATTGAAATACAAAATTTAAATTATATTAGCATATTTTAAATATAATTTGAATATACTTTACTTATGAATTATTATTAATATATTTTTAAATTTTTGGATATATGTATAGTTAGATAATATCATGTAGTTAGTTTAAATATAATTTAAATTCTAATATTTTAGTATTTGTACATATTCATGTACTTAGGAGGATTTTAGGTTTTAATTTTATTTTAAACAACCTGAGAAAATAACTACGGTTATTGGACTTATTTTTAAAAAACATTTAAAACGAAATGGTTAATGAAATACACACGGAGCTTGAGCCGTTTTGAAGCTCCTTTATATATACTAGTAAATGTATGTACTTTGGACGTATAATAAGAATATTATTCAATTATAGTCAAATATTTCTTCTAACTCATATGGTTAAGCTGGGAGGTATTCTTCTTATTTGGTTGAGTTCAATTTTCTATGTTGAATATATATATAACAATTTAAAACTTTTTTTAATATTTTTTTACATAATTTATTTTTTTAAATAAAATCGACCATGATATACATACGGCTTACACGACTCACTTTTGAGCCATTTGAAGCCTCATTATATAGTAAAAGAATAGTAAAAGCACGTGCGTTGTATGTAAACTTTTTATTCTAATCTTATCAAAATATAATCTTAAATTTTAAATTAAAATTAAGATTTGTATTATATATATATATATATATATATATATATATATATATATATATATATATATATATATATATATATATATATATATATATATATATATATTGAACTATAATTGAATTATAATTTGTTATGGATATATGTGAATAAAAGAGAGGGTATACAGTTATGCGGAAGAAAAATAAAGAAGAGGATAGTCAGTTATGCGGAAGAAAATCATAGAGTTCAAAACTTTTATCTTATGTAATTGTTTAAAAATAAAATGGTCGATGATATACACACGGCTTAGACGGTTAAATTTTGAACCATTTTGAGACCCTCTTATACAATGGAATATATATATATATATATATATATATATATATATATATATATATATATATATATATATATATATATATATATATATATATATATATATTGCAAATGAGGTCGCAAATGAGGTCTAGCCAAGTGGTTAAGAAAAGGTATAAATCTATTATCTGTAATCTTCCAATCTGGATGACCACAATGAACTTGCAAGTATCAAGGAAAATGCTTCAAAAACTCATGAAATTGTAGTTTAGTACGCATACACTTACAAATATAAAAGTTTATTTACTTTTAAGTTTGTATTTAGGCCTCCATATTGTTCATAAAAAAGTTTAGGTTTCGTCCTAACGGTTGACTTAGACTGACCTTTAGATCTCGTTTGGGTTTCTATAATATAAGTTTTAGAATCTCGTATAAAATTTAAAAATTATATTTTAGTTTTCAATTTGAACGATCATCCCAAATCAACAGTCAAGACGAGACCTAAATTCTATTTTAGATAATAAAATAATTAAATATAAAATTGAAATATTATAGGACTTCCTAAAACTAAATAACCCTAAATATGACTCCAAACTCTGCAAATAAGCCCTAAGAATGAACTCATTGGCATTCTCATCACAAGATTCAACCACTATCTGCAAGATTAATCCACCATTGACTGGTTTTTGTAAATTTGATGGAGAACTTGTTCATTCCAAAGGTGTTTATGTGGGTGTCATTTCTCTAATGTAAATGTTATAAATGGAAGAATCACATAGTATATATCCAATCAATTTACTCTTCGATATGTGCTTCCTACAATCTAAATTTTGTAGCACTTAAGTATATATGCAAATAAGCCCTAATTAGAATGGGTAGCAGCATTTGTGTCTGGAGAATCAGATATGCTAAGAGCATCCATAGTGATAGAGATTTCAAGTGTTACATTTTAACTTTAGCAAAATTTTGTAACACTTAAGGCTGCAGGAGCACTTGTCCATACTTGAATATTACTATAAAGCTAGAAGACACTCCAGATTTGGAGCGTGTCATAGCTTGCTACATTAATTTGGGGCCCACCAATTTAACCGTTCTTACCAAACAGGAAAAAAAATAAAGAAAAAAGAGGGAGAAAAAAATCTTACAAAACAAGGAAGAAAAATAAATAAAAAAAAGAAGAAATATGCTAATTTGGATTATTTTTTTGAAATGTACCATTGTGTGACAATGAGACACTCAAAAAGTAATAATTTACACAATTTTACCCATATATTTATTTAACATTGTTCTTAGTGGCACGATATGTACATGCATTTTCTCTTTATTTTTTTTTTCCCAGAATTTCAGCTGATATACTATAAAAAGAACAGTTCTAATTTTCCATCTTTGATTTTGTGAGAGATTTGCTATAAAAGGATTTTAGTACTTACATACTTGCCATAAAATCAAGAATTATATAGTGTGGGATTCTCCTTGAAAGTCCTCTTATTTTGGCGCAGAATAGCTTGATTTATTAATTATGAATGATTCTCAAGAGATGGTTCCAAGTCCCGGCCAAAATGAATGTATGATATGGCAAATTAGAAGTATTAAAGATTTTTGTATTATACCACGTTTTGCTTATTTAAAGTGCATTAGTAATCTGCGAAACTTATATTTGACTTCTTGATTTCTTATACTATTTGCTTGAATGATTTATTGTAGTTGGCATGTATGGTCATTCATGTTGGAAAAGAAGCGCGGAAACCTTTCCCCAAACCGGAGAGTACCTGCGAGAGGACTCGAACAATATAACGCACGAACCCAAAAACAACCACACAAAACAATCCACGCAGACACAGAGAATTTTTGACGTGGAAACCCTTGCGGGAAAAAACCACGGGACGATCGGAGTCCAACCCTGAGAAGCCTCCACTAATGGAATAGAAGAATTACACCCTCTACAAAATCCTCCCGATCCAAATCGGATCCCCACAACACTCAGAGATAAGAACAATGATTACAAGGCTACGAAGAGCGAGAACGACGAGTAGAGATTACCCGAACACGATCTCCTTCGAATAGCGACCTTCAATCCTCCGTCTTCTTCTTCGAAGTTGTAATGGCACTCTTGCCTCCTTCTCTCTCCAAGTTGTGTTACGTTTGCGATATTGTTGCGTAATGAATTAGGGTTGGGAAATCCCAATATAACTCCCTAATCCCGCAGCAAACCTGAACCGTTGGATTAGATCCAGTGGTGAAAACTCACCCGAAAATCCGCTTCAGCCACGACGACACAGAGTTCGGCCAGAACTCTGTGTCGAGCATCCAGCACCTACTCGCCAAACCCTGGAGGAGCCAGACCGAGTTCGGCCAGAACTCGGCCTGGGACCGAGTTCGGGCCGAACTCGGCAGGCCCAGGCCAGAAACTTCTTCAGGAGTAGCAGCAGCAGTAGCGACTCCGCGTCGCCTACTTCCCGAGCTTCTTCGACACACGAATGGCGTTCGTCGCACTCCGGGGTCTTCTCTGTAGCGCCCCGCTTTCGATAGGCGACGGAACTTCATAATATGCTAGCGTCGAGTCAGATCGGCCGGGAACTCAGATGGCCATCTGACTCGATCGCTAAGCTTGGTAAACGTTAACGCCTTGCGGCATCGATTCAATTCGATTTGGACGGAAGATACGAGAATCGATCCAACTAATGGAACGACTTCTGTTGGAACAAGTCCTAGATGCAGCGGGCTGCGTCTCGGCGCGCGAGCTCTCTATAAGAGTCCCTCCGACGGGACCGGACCGCTGTATGATTTTCTTGGAGCTTTGCCGCTTGGCTTGATTGAAGTGCTTTCGCGTCGTTTTCATGGATGCAATTACAAATTTCGATGCAAAGGGAAAAGAAGGAAATCTAACAAAGTGTTGATGCATTGCAGGAGCTCGCGTAACTAAGGATTGACGTTGCGTAGCGCTTCGACGACCTGCACAAAGCAAAGTGATCGGTGGGTGATTCGGCCCCTTCTTTTCTACTCTGTCCCGCAAACTTATTCCTTGCTTCGAATTCATTCAAATCGAACGATGCCAAGTTAATTGCATGCCAATCCACTAAGTCCAAGAACTCGGGAAAACGTATCGATTTAGAGAAATTTACTCTGAAAATACAAGTCTATCACATAAACCAGAAAGTTTAAGGTTCTAGTAAAAAGATAGACTATTTTACGTGCTGCAAAATATTATGAAACGTCGATCGTGGGTTATGATGCCTCGGACAATTTGGTGCCTACGGGACGCTAAATCGGAGTACGGCTTGGGGAAAATGAAACGTTGCATGAGTTGGAGGAAATGATAATGTCGTTCTATACTGTCCGCGCTATACAAAACTGGTTGCATATATAAACTGTTCACGCATTGGCATGGTCATGGACAGCTTGTGCACAAGTTGATATTTTCCTCGAATCGATATCCGGGGCATCGGAATCGACTCGACCTAGGGGGAATGAATAATCGTGCTTCGGCACTGATGCATTGCGGGACCGTCAGTCAGGCTTGCAACCTAGACTGAGCGGGCCGAAATGCCGTTGAGATAGTCCCACGTGATGTGTAACATCAATGACCGCATATAAGATAGTAGCATGCTCACCTATTGTCTTATGCAGTGTAAATATTATCTCTGTTTTCATGCAGGGACGAGCACGGCCGTGGTAAGAAATTTGATAAACTGCTATGTTTCACTGTATGCTTTATTACGCAAAGATGGCTATCGAATATGAACTGAATTCATTTAGTTCTAATAGAAAGACAACTCTAAAGCATGCCTACCCTAACAATCAGAGTCGGTTTAGACGAGTGGGTTCGTCTCGTCCACTTAGCAAGTGTGCTAATCCCATTCCCCCAATTTCCCCAGGTGCGACGGGCGTGCCCAACTAAACTGGAGCTGAAGTGCGGAGAGGCGTTTTGAAGCTCTTCCTATACTGAAGTATTTTGAAGCCAATTCAAGTCGACGGCTTATGTATAAAGGGGCGAATGTATGGGACGGCAAGCGTTAGTTCAGGCAACTTGTCGAATGTATCTTCTTTCTGTTTTCAATCAATGTAGCCGCAACGGCATCCAATGTAAATTACGACTTGCACTTCGTTGCAAGCTATGAATGAAAAGCATTTCTATCTTCCTATACTGCGTCTTATATTCTGATGTGAATTGTGAAGTTTCGACTTGGCGTATTAATATCAAAATTTAACGATAACCATTTGAGAACTTGTCATCTTGCCTTGCACGAGCGCAACTCCAGGCTCGTGCGGCATCACGCCTTAGCGAGGACGATCGAATCGGCAAAGTAACACCGGGGACGAACGGTTTGTCGACTCGGGGCGTGACAAATTGGTATCAGAGCACAGTTATGTTTCCTCGGATTTTCGAAAGATGTTTCATTATTGGAATGTCCGTTGCGATGGCTCGATTGAATGCTTGTCGGCATGTTGCGTGAAATAAGAGTTCCATACAGGTAAGCCCGTAGATATTTTTTAAAAATACTAACGGGTTTACTCTGTTTTGTAGGAATGACTAAGAAAAGGAACAATCCCGCCCCAACCCAAACTGTAGATAGTACATCGAGCACAAAAAGCACCGAGCCTAGCGAGACGACTATGCAAAAGATGCTACAGTTGATGGAGCTGCAGCAGCAGCAGCTTCAGACACAATTCAAAGCCCAATTCGAAGCGCAACAAAGACAGATGAATGCCCTGACTCAGATAGTCAGCAGAATGGCGGGCAACACGAAGACGACGGACGAAGGGCCCGAGGGAAACCAAGGCAACCAAGAAGAAAACGAGGAAGAAGAGACTCAACCGCAAATGATAGATTCTTCTTCCTTGTTCAAGGCAAAGGAGTTCCGCAAGATGAATCCACCGAAGTTCAACGGCCGAGCGGAGCCCGATGTGATCGTAGGATGGCTCGCGGAGATGGAGGACCTGTTTAATCTGCTTAGCATTGAAGGGTCCCAGCAGGGTAACTTGTGCGGCGTTACAGCTACAACTGAGGGCGTACGACTGGTGGGCCGCTAAAAAGCAGGAGATCTATGAAGCCGATACAGACGCAACGATCTCCTGGAAAATATTCAAGGAAGCCTTCCTCGAACAATACGTTCCTCGTGCCGTCCGTCAACAAAAAGAAGACGAGTTTATGACGCTGCGACAGGGAAATATGTCTGTCGACGATTATGATTCGAGCTTCTCAAAGCTGGCGAAGTTTGCCGGCGCCTTTCTGCCCAACAAGGAAGCCTGGTGTGAACGCTTCCAACAGGGCCTAAATGACGAACTGCAAAGGGACGTCGTGAATCAAAGGTGCCAAACATACCGTGAATCCTATAATGCCGCTCTTAATAGTGAACGCATCTTTGGCCATATGTCGAGTAGAGGCCTCCGTAACCACTTCAACAAGCGTCCTAACGACGCCGGCGCCGGGGGATCGGGAATAACAAAGCGTCCGAACAGGTTCGATGACCGAGGCCATGGCAGTCAGCACTGCACCAGGTGCGGTAGGCGTGGGCACCGAACCGTCGACTGCGTCATGAGATCTTGCTATAAATGTGGCGAGGTAGGCCATATAGTTACATATTGTCCGCACAAAGGTCCGAATCAACACAACCCACCGAGGAACGTCCCGAACCCGCATAAAACGCCGATATTGCAAGGCGCAAATGCGGTGCCCGTCAACCAGCAGAACCAACGCCACGGAGCTCAAGGCCGAGTTTATGCCTTAACTCGGGACTAGGCGTACGCGTCCGATACTGTTGTAACAGGTATATTACTCTACAAAAGTATACCTGCACGAGTCCTATTCGATTCGGGTGTGACGCATAGCTTTATATCTGCTGATTTTGCGAAAGAAAATAAAATAACCATGCAATCACTAGATATAAATATTAGCGTTAGCACTCCGTCGGGAGTCGATATGCCTGCGAACTTTATTTGTAGGGATGGCCACATTTGCGTCGGGGGAAGATATCTATCCTTGGATGCCGTCGTGCTAGACATAAAAGATTACGACATAATCCTGGGCATGGATTGGTTGGGCGCTTGTCGTGCAACGATCGAGTGCGCGGAGAAGAGAGTGGTGTTTCGCCTTCCTGGCGAGACAGAGTTCTCATATTCGTGCGGTACGGCCTCGAAGACGGCGATGATGGTGTCGGCAATCTCGGCAAGGCGTATGCTGCGTTCCGGCTGTGCGGGATACTTGGCATCAGTTCGAGACACGCGGACGGATAATACAAACACAATGCAGACTGATGTTGTGGCAGATTTTCCTGACGTCTTTCCTGACGAGATGCCCGGGATGCCGCCGGATCGAGAAATTGAATTCAGCATCGACACCTTTCCGGATACGCGGCCGATATCAAAGGCGCCTTACCGAATGGCTCCAGCAGAACTGAAGGAGCTGAAGGTGCAATTACAAGAGTTGCTAGACCGCAGATTTATTCGCCCTAGCGTCTCTCCGTGGAGAGCTCCCGTACTGTTCGTGAAGAAGAAAGATGGGTCGTTGCGGCTATGCATCGACTATCGGGAACTCAACAAGGCGACCGTGCGGAACAAGTATCCTTTGCCGCGAATCGACGACTTGTTTGACCAACTGCAAGGCGCGGTGATATTTTCAAAAATCGATCTTCGTTCAGGCTATCATCAGTTGAAGATCAAGTCCGACGACATATCGAAGTCTGCCTTCCGCACTCGATATGGTCATTACGAATTCCTCGTCATGCCGTTCGGTTTGACGAATGCCCCTGCCGCTTTCATGGATCTGATGAACCGATTCTTCCGACCTCAAATAGATAAATTTGTAGTCGTATTCATCGACGATATCCTTGTCTACTCAAAGAATCGGGAAGAGCACGCGGAATATTTGAAGACGGTACTGCAGATTCTGCGTGAAAACAAATTGTACGCCAAGCAGAGTAAGTGCGAGTTCTGGATGAGTAGCGTGACATTCCTTGGGCACGTAATCTCTGCCGAAGGTGTCGCGGTGGACCCAAAGAAGATTGATGCGGTGGTGGATTGGAAACGACCTGCCTCGGCTAGCGACATTCGAAGCTTCCTGGGCTTAGCGGGCTACTATCGTAGATTCGTGCGAAGCTTCTCAAAACTAGCGTCGCCTCTGACTCGCCTCACCCAGAAGGGAGTAGTATTCGAATGGAGCGACGACTGTGAATCCAGCTTTCAAGAGTTGAAGCAACGGCTCGTCTCAGCTCCAATCCTTGCACTTCCAGACGGTCCCGAAGGCTTTCAGATATTCAGCGACGCGTCAGGAACTGGCCTCGGGTGCGTACTCATGCAGAGAGACAAAGTCATCTCCTACGCTTCACGGCAGTTGAAGCAGCACGAGAAAAATTACCCGACGCACGACTTAGAATTGGCGGCGATCGTCTTTGCATTGAAGTTATGGCGGCACTATCTCTATGGTGTAGCATGCAGAATCTACACAGATCATAAAAGCCTGAAGTACTTGTTCACGCAACGGGAACTCAACCTACGACAGCGACGATGGCTCGAACTCATAAAAGATTACGAGCTAACGATCGAGTACACGCCGGGCAAGGGAAACGTGGTGGCCGACGCACTCAGCAGAATGTTTATGGGAACACTGGCCATAAACAAGGAGATAAAGCGAGACCTTGAAGCGATGGGTATCAAACTCGGAATTGAGTATCGACACCTGCACCTAGCTCAACTGAAGTTAGGATCGAGCCTGCTTAGCAAGATAAAGACCGCACAGGAGGATGACTCATTCCTGAAGAAGATGCGCGAGCTGATTTCAACGGAAAGGGCGACTGACTTTGCGGAAGACGGAGACGGGACGATGCGACTAAAGGAAAGGCTCTGCATTCCTGAAACTGCCGAACTCAGAAAAGAAATTCTGACGGAGGCGCATTATGTGAAGTACTCGTTACATCATGGGAGCACCAAGATGTACAAGGACTTGCGCACAAACTTTTGGTGGCACGGCATGAAGAAAGACGTGGCTACGTTCGTATCGCAATGCATGGCGTGTCAGCAGGTGAAGGCGGAACACCAGAGGCCCGGCGGAGAGCTGCAGAACATCCCTATTCCCGAGTGGAAGTGGGACAATATCTCGATGGATTTCATTGTGGGATTTCCGAAGACGCCGCGGGGGAATGACGCGATTTGGGTCATTGTTGATAGATTGACCAAGTCGGCTCACTTCATCGCAATTAAAGTAGGATGGAGCGTCGATCGGTTAGCGCAAATCTACGTCGATGAGATTGTTCGACTGCACGGGGGTGCCGGCCTCAATAATTTCGGACAGAGACGGGCGATTCCTATCGCGTTTCTGGACGAGCCTCCAAGCGGCGATGGGAACCAAACTGAACTTTAGTTTGGCGTACCATCCCCAAACAGACGGACAGACGGAGAGGGTGAATCAAATCCTAGAAGACATGCTGCGTCTGTGTGCGATCGACCTAAAGACTAGTTGGGATACGCATTTGCCGCTTGCGGAGTTTGCGTATAACAACAGTTATCAGTCGAGTATTCGGATGGCTCCATACGAAGCGCTCTACGGGAGGAAGTGCCGTTCGCCGATATGCTGGGATGACGTCGGAGAGCGACAAGTGCTGGGACCGGAACTAGTGGAGCAGGCCGTCGAAAAGGTCCGCTTGATCCGAGATAGACTCTGCATCGCGCAAAGTCGACAAAAGAGCTACGCAGATCTTCGTCGACGACCACTAGAGTTCTTGGCCGGGGACCATGTGTTTCTGAAAGTAACGTCCATGCGCGGAGTGATGCGGTTCGGCGTTAAAGGCAAATTGAGCCCGAGATTTGTAGGCCCCTTCGAGATCATTGAGCGAGTTGCGACTGTTGCTTATCGGATCGCACTACCTCCTGCCTTAGCCGATGTGCACGATGTTTTCCACGTTTCACAACTTCGAAAATACGTGCACGATCCAAGTCATGTGGTTAGCTTCGATCAGTTGGAGCTACGTACTGACTTGTCTTACTCGGAGGAGCCTATTCAAATTTTGGACCGCAAGGAAAAGGTGCTACGAAATCGGTCGATGTCCTTGGTCCGCGTGCTTTGGCGGAACCATACAGTCGAGGAGTCGACGTGGGAGATGGAGGCGGAGATAAAGGAGAAGTACCCTGCGTTGTTCGTCTAAATTAAGGTCCGACCCTTGTTCTTAAGTTTCGGGACGAAACTTTTTCTTAGTGGTATATTATGTAGCGCCCCGCTTTCGATAGGCGACGGAACTTCATAATATGCTAGCGCCGAGTCAGATCGGCCGGGAACTCAGATGGCCATCTGACTCTATCGCTAAGCTTGGTAAACGTTAACGCCTTGCGGCATCGATTCAATTCGATTTGGACGGAAGATACGAGAATCGATCCAACTAATGGAACGACTTCTGTTGGAACAAGTCCTAGATGCAGCGGGCTGCGTCTCGGCGCGCGAGCTCTCTAGAAGAGTCCCTTCGACGGGACCGGACCGCTGTATGGTTTTCTTGGAGCTTTGCCGCTTGGCTTGATTGAAGTGCTTTCGCGTCGTTTTCATGGATACAATTACAAATTTCGATGCAAAGGGAAAAGAAGGAAATCTAACAAAGTGTTGATGCATTGCAGGAGCTCGCGTAACTAAGGATTGACGTTGCGTAGCGCTTCGACGACCTGCACAAAGCAAAGTGATCGGTGGGTGATTCGGCCCCTTCTTTTCTACTCTGTCCCGCAAACTTATTCCTTGCTTCGAATTCATTCAAATCGAACGATGCCAAGTTAATTGCATGCCAATCCACTAAGTCCAAGAACTCGGGAAAACGTATCGATTTAGAGAAATTTACTCTGAAAATACAAGTCTATCACATAAACCAGAAAGTTTAAGGTTCTAGTAAAAAGATAGACTATTTTACGTGCTGCAAAATATTATGAAACGTCGATCGTGGGTTATGATGCCTCGGACAATTTGGTGCCTACGGGACGCTAAATCAGAGTACGGCTTGGGGAAAATGAAACGTTGCATGAGTTGGGGGAAATGATAATGTCGTTCTATACTGTCCGCGCTATACAAAACTGGTTGCATATATAAACTGTTCACGCATTGGCATGGTCATGGACAGCTTGTGCACAAGTTGATATTTTCCTCGAATCGATATCCGGGGCATCGGAATCGACTCGACCTAGGGGGAATGAATAATCGTGCTTCGGCACTGATGCATTGCGGGACCGTCAGTCAGGCTTGCAACCTAGACTGAGCGGGCCGAAATGCCGTTGAGATAGTCCCACGTGATGTGTAACATCAATGACCGCATATAAGATAGTAGCATGCTCACCTATTGTCTTATGCAGGGTAAATATTATCTCTGTTTTCATGCAGGGACGAGCACGACCGTGGTAAGAAATATGATAAACTGCTATATTTTACTGTATACTTTATTACGCAAAGATGGCTATCGAATATGAACTGAATTCATTTAGTTCTAATAGAAAGACAACTCTAAAGCATGCCTACCCTAACAATCAGAGTCGGTTTAGACGAGTGGGTTCGTCTCGTCCACTTAGCAAGTGTGCTAATCCCATTCCCCCAATTTCCCCAGGTGCGACGGGCGCGCCCAACTAAACTGGAGCTGAAGTGCGGAGAGGCATTTTGAAGCTCTTCCTATACTGAAGTATTTTGAAGCCAATTCAAGTCGACGGCTTATGTATAAAGGGGCGAATGTATGGGACGGCAAGCGTTAGTTCAGGCAACTTGTCGAATGTATCTTCTTTCTGTTTTCAATCAATGTAGCCGCAACGGCATCCAATGTAAATTACGATTTGCACTTCGTTGCAAGCTATGAATGAAAAGCATTTCTATCTTCCTATACTGTGTCTTATATTCTGATGTGAATTGTGAAGTTTCGACTTGGCGTATTAATATCAAAATTTAACGATAACCATTTGAGAACTTGTCATCTTGCCTTGCACGAGCGCAACTCCAGGCTCGTGCGGCATCACGCCTTAGCGAGGACGATCGAATCGGCAAAGTAACACCGGGGACGAACGGTTTGTCGACTCGGGGCGTGACATTCTCCACATAGGTTGGGAACCCCACCCACTCCAACAAATCTCCCTCTTCACAACTATGGGGAGGATGTCGTCATCCCGACGACCTGCCTGCTGTACTCAAACTTTCCCCTTGGTATAATCTTCGTGAACATATCAGCTCCGTTGTCATCTGTATGAACCTTCTCAAGCTCCGCGTCCTTCTTCTCAACCACATCCCGTATCCAATGATACCGAGTCTCGATGTGCTTGGACCGACTATGAAACGTCTGATTCTTAACAAGGTGGATCGCACTCTGACTGTCGCAAAGCAAAGTATACTGCTCTTGCTTCAGTCCCAATTCCTGCAACAGCTTCTTCATCCACAACAGCTCCTTGCAAGCCTCCGTCGCCGCAATGTACTCTGCCTCTGTCGTCGACAAGGCAACACACTTCTGCAACCGCGACTGCCACGACACTGCTCCTCCCGTAAACATCATCACGTAGCCCGAAGTCGATCGCCTCGTGTCTACATCTCCAGCCATATCAGCGTCGGTATACCCAAACAGCTTCGGCTCGTCACCACCAAAGGAAAGTCTCCAACCAGCAGTGCCCTGAAGATAACGTAGAATCCACTTGACCGCACTCCAATGTACCCTTCCAGGATTTGAAAGATACCTGCTAACCGTACCAACTGCATGAGCAATATCTGGCCTCGTACACACCATAGCATACATAAGGCTCCCCACAGCTGAGGCATATGGAACCCGCTCCATATCTTCCTTTTCGTCCTCGGTAGATGGACACTGTTCCTCAGTGAGCTTAAAGTGAGCTGCGATGGGGAACTCACTTTCTTCGACCCGTCCATCCCGAAACGCTGAAGTTCCCGGTGAATGTACTTCGTTTGGGACAAGTGTAGCAGCTTGGACTCTCTCTCGGCTGATCTCCATCCCAAGAATAGTCTTCGTTGCACCCAAATCCTTCATAGAGAAGGTCGCGCCCAGTTGGCGCTTCAGCTCCGCTATCCTAGTGGCATTCCGATCCACTAAGAGCATATCATCAACATAGAGCAACAAAATGATGAAATCATCCTCGACAAAATACCTCACAAATGCACAATGGTCCGACGTCGTCCGTGCATAACCATGCTCCCCCATAAACGACTCGAACTTCCTGTACCACTGCCTCGGAGCCTGCTTCAGACCATACAAGCTCTTCCTCAACCGGCAGACCAAATGTGACTTGCCCTTCTCACAGAATCCCTCTGGCTGCTCCATGTACAACTCCTCCTCAAGATCACCGTGGAGGAATGCCGTCTTCACGTCCATCTACTCGACCTCCAAGTCGAGACTGGCTGCTAATGCAAGCACCACCCGAATAGACGAATGCTTGACGACAGACGAAAAGATCTCATCATAATCTACGCCTTTCCGCTGACCGTAGCCTTTGACTACCAGCCTCGCTTTGTATCGAGGGCGAGTAGCATCATCCGTCTGCTTCACTCTGAACACCCATCGATTCTTCAAAGCCTTCTTGCCCTTTGGCAACCGCACCAGATCATAAGTGGAATTGGTGTGCAAGGAACTCATCTCCTCCTGCATAGCCTCCATCCACTCCTGCCTGTGTTCGTCTTCCATAGCCTCTGCAAAACTTTCGGGCTCTCCCCCGTCAGTCAATAGCACATACTCATCTGGTGAGTATCTCGTAGATGGTCGACGATCCCTGTCACTCCTTCTCAGTAGAGCCACTGGTGCTGGCTGTATACCGACAGCCTCCTCCCCTTCAGGAACTACCTCTCCGGCATGCTCATCCTCCTGAGGGACATCCTGACCACCATCAGCAGGCCGATGATCAAGGTTGGGAGCAACGCCATGTACCGGCTCCCCCATAACTGGATCCTCTGCGATGTCCTCTGGAAACTGCTCGAAGCGAAATGACTATAACTCAGGCAATTCCTCAGCCTCAGAAGGCGTCTCGGAATCCTGAGTGTTGGTCATGGTCTGATCCTCGACGAACACCACGTCCCTGCTTCTGTACAGCTTTTCTTCCACTGGGTCGTAGAGTCTATAGCCAAACTCATCCCGACCGTAGCCGACAAAGACGCATCGCCTCGTCTTCGGCTCAAGTTTGGTCCTCTCGTCCTTCGGTACATGTACGAAGGCCTTACAACCAAACGCCCGCAGGTTATTGTATGACGGCTCTTTGCCGTACCATACTTTGTCAGGCACATCACCCTGCAAAGGAGCACTAGGAGACAAATTAATAATATAAGCAGCTGTGAGAAGAGCCTCACCCCAATAACTGCCCGGTAAGTTTGCTTCTGACAGCAAACACCGCACCCTTTCCATCAGTGTCCTATTCATGCGCTCCGCTACACCATTGAGCTGAGGTGTCTTTGGGGAAGTCTTCTGGTGTCGTATCCCTTGCTCTCTGTAATACGCATCAAAGGGACCGATGTATTCGCCGCCATTGTCGAACCGAATACACAACAACTTCTTGCCCGTCTCCCTTTCAACAGAGGCCTGAAACTCCTTGAAAGTAGACAGCACCTGATCCTTGGTCTTTAAGGCATAGACCCAAACCTTTCTGGAACAGTCATCAATAAAGGTTACAAAGTAAGAAGCACCACCAAGAGATTTTACCTTCATAGGACCGCAGACATCCGAGTGAATCAACTCGAGCAACGCCGGCTTCCTCGAACTTGGGTGACTTTGGAAAGACACCCTATTTTGCTTCCCAGCTAAACAGTGCGTGCACTTCTCCAACTTTGTAGACTTGAGCCCTGGAATCACCTTCCTGTTCACCAAGTAGCTCATCCCCTTCTCGCTGATATGGCCGAGCCGCCTGTGCCACAACTCGGTGGACGCATCACTGACTGCGTTCACCTCCTGTGCCCCCTGTGCGCTCCCCTCCATATAGTAGAGATCGGACTTCTTGCTTTCTCTGGCAATCACTATCGAACCCCTGGAAAGCTTCCACTGACTGTTCCCGAAGAGACTGAAGAATCCCTCGTCATCCAACCTTCCAACCGACACCAGGTTGAAACGAATATCAGGGACATGACGAACATCCTTGAGAACAAGAACCGCACCCGTCTTCGTTCTCAAATGCACATCTCCAACGGCAACCGCCTTCGACACATCTCCGTTGCCCATCTTCAACACGCCACAGTCGCCTGTCGTGTAAGTGGCAAATAGTGCCCTGTTGTGAGATACATGTGCTGAAGCTCCTGAGTCCACCAGCCAAGAATTGTCATCGCAGGCGAGGTTAGTAATGACCTCATCACCTACGACGATCACATCACCTCCATGCACCGAGGCCGCCGCTGTAGTGTTCTCTTCTTGCTTCCCCTTGTCGCCCTTCTTCTCTCTCTTCCAAGCGAAACAGTTTCGCTTGATATGGCCCTTCTTACCATAATGGTAACACTCTGAGTCCTCGTACCGACCTTTGGACTTCTCCCTGCTCTTGTCTCTGCCACCACCTGGACTCCTGCTTTTGCCCCTTCCGCGGCTCTCTGAAACAAGTGCCTCTGAGTGGTGGGATGTGGATGAAGTGCCCTGAGAACGTCTCCGCATCTCTTCATTCAACACCCCGCTCTTGGCAAACTCCAGACTGACCACGTCCTCTGGAGCAGAAGCGATCATAGATACTCGTACGGTCTCCCACGAGTCTGGCAATGTACACAGCAGCCACAGTCCCTGAACTTCGTCGTCGAACTTGACTCCCATAGAAGATAGCAGGTCAACCACGCCCTGGAACTCACTCAAGAGATCCGAAATAGACGCCCCATCCTTGTACCGCAGACCCATCATCGTTCGGATCAGGAACAACTTGTTTACCCCGGTCTTCTTCGCATATAAGGATTCCAGCTTATCCCACAACGTCTTCGCGTGCTCAATATTGGCAACGTGGTTGTACACGTTCTCGTCCACAAACTGCCGTATGTACCCACACACCTGTATGTGCTCGAATGTCCAGTCCTCCTCGGATTTATCACTGGGCTTCTCGGATGCAAACACGGGTAGATGCAGCTTCTTGACAAACAGCAAATCTTTTATCTTGCTCTGCCAATAGTGATAATTGGTGCCGTTCAGGTTCACCATGCGCACCGGCTTCGCGTCCATCTCTCTTCTCTGGTTTCTCTGTCAACTACTGACACTCCTTCTGAATTCCAGAACCTGGCTCTGATACCACTATGTTGGGAAAGAAGCGCGGAAACCTTTTCCCAAACCGGATAGTACCTGCGAGAGTACTGAGCAATACAACGCACGAACCCAAAAACAACCACACAAAATAATCCACGCAGACACAGAGAATTTTTGACGTGGAAAACCCTTGCGGGAAAAAACCACGGGACGATCGGAGTCCAACCCTGAGAAGCCTCCACTAATGGAATAGAAGAATTACATCCTCTACAAACTCCTCCCGATCCAAATCGGATCCCCACAACACTCAGAGATAAGAACAATGATTACAAGGCTACGAAGAGCGAGAACGACGAGTAGAGATTACCCGAACACGATCTCCTTCGAATAGCGACCTTCAATCCTCCGTCTTCTTCTCCGAAGTTGTAATGGCACTCTTGCCTCCTTCTCTCTCCAAGTTGTGTTACGTTTGTTGCGTAATGAATTAGGGTTGGAAAATTCCAATATAACTCCCTAATCCCGCAGCAAACCTGAACCGTTGGATTAGATCCAGTGGTGAAAACTCACCCGAAAATCCGCTTCAGCCCCGACGACACAGAGTTCGGCCAGAACTCTGTGTCGAGCATCCAGCACCTACTCGCCAAACCCTGGAGGAGCCAGACCGAGTTCGGCCAGAACTCGGCCTGGGACCGAGTTCGGGCCGAACTCGGCAGGCCCAGGCCAGAAACTCCTTCAGGAGCAGCAGCAGCAGTAGCGACTCCGCGTCGCCTACTTCCCGAGCTTCTTCGACACACGAATGGCGCTCGTCGCACTCCGGGGTCTTCTCCACATAGGTTGGGAACCCCACCCATTCCAACAATTCAAACAATAAATTGCAACTGAAATAGCTATAGGAATGATGTCTTTTTGCATGCGAAATGACAATGCATGTATATCTCCATATCGTCAACTTAACTATGCATGCTTATTCATCATCATTGGTGAATGTCAGGATTGTTTCTGAGCATGTACACAGTACACATTATATGACGAGCTTTAAAATGTTTCAAAATTTTAACTTCCATATATCTTTTCATTTTCAGACTTAAGTATCCTTCTGTATATATTACTAATATGAAGTTCCCATTTTTAGATTTAGATCTTTCTTAGAAACTACAATAGAAAGACCCAACAAATGTCAGATAAATGTTCTTTTTTAGAGTGGTTAATTTTTGTTTTATAGTATTTATACAGATTCTTTAGAATATTAGAAACGTTCCTATTCATTGTGGCACTAAATTTACATGGTTTCATAGTTTCTTGCTATTAAGGAAATGATTTTTTAAGATTTAGTCTTACATGGACATATGATTACAGTGTTTCACATGATGTTGGTAAATCTAGATGCGCGCATGCTACCATCGCACTTTTTTTTTGAGTAAATAATGAAGTTAATTAAGAATGAGCACATATTGCATTAAATAAGTAAAAGTAAAAGTATATATGAAGTATATATAGAACCAACAATTGTACATAATTATACAATACAAAAGCTATACACATATAATATATAAATAAATAAATAAATAAAATCAGCCATAGCAGAAATTAGCGGTTAATCTCCAAGTTGAACTTATTTTCTAGTTCTCTCTTGCTTACTCCATTACAAGTTTGTAAGAAACTAAGCACATCCTAGTGAAGTTTTAATAATAATAATAAAGATTGAAGATCACTACACAAACAGAGTTTTTAACAGTTATAACTATTCTTCTTCTGAAATTTATCTCGTCAGTTCAGTACCAACGAATTTATAGTTGTAACATATAGATGAACATTATTGTCATTTTACTATAAACAAATGTTTTAAAAGCTGGACCGGAGATCCATCAACTGGGTTAGGTCAAATTGATCCAACCAATGAATTAACTTAGATTAAATCAATTATATAAACCTACAATGTTACATTGAATATATTATCGATAATGCTACATGGACCGTGGTCCTGGTCCGCAACCACGTATCGCCCTCCAGTGGAGGGGGGCCTGAAATTTTCGGAAGTGGGACCTATGTGGTGTAGGGGAGGGGCAGGCAAATGGAAGGGGGATACGTTGGTTTGACATTTTTCATATATTACATAGTGTACACACACACACTATATATATATATATATATATATATATATATATATATATATACTAGTCATAACCCGTGCCCATAGGGCATGGTTCATTTAAGGTATTCTCCCTCAAAATCTTGGACCCCCAATTTTAAACGAACAATAATAATGAGGCCCCCATCAAAATATTAAATCCCAACCACTGCTGGATGTGAATTTTCTTTGGATTTCCCATAAAACCACACTCTCAATAATGCTCATCCACAACCATTATGAGGCCCCCATCAAAATATTAAATCCCAACCATCAAAATATTAAATCTCCATCTTTGGATTTCCCATAAAATCCCACTCCCAATAATGTTGTTCCCCATAAAAGTCCACTCCCAATAATGCTCTTCCCCATAAATTCCCACAACCGTTGATTCACCAAGATTAAATCCAAACCACTCTTTATCTTGGCACAGTCAGTCCTATGATTCAAAAACCTTTGTGTTTTGTATAATACATAGTCATAACCCGTGCCCATAGGGCATGGTTCATTTAAGGTATTCCCCCTCAAAATCTTGGACCTCCAATTTTAAACGAACAATAATAATTTTGAGGCCCTCATCAAAATATTAAATCCCAACCACTGCTGAATGTGAATTTTCTTTGGATTCTCCATAAAATCCCACTCTCAATAATACTCATCCACAACCATTATGAGGCCCCCATCAAAATATTAAATTCCAACCATCAAAATATTAAATTTCCATCTTTGGATTCCCCATAAAACCCCACTCCCAATAATGCTCTTCCCCATAAAAGCCCACTCTCAATAATGCTCTTCCCCATAAAATCCCACAACCGTTGATTCACCAAGATTAAATCTCAACCACTCTTTATCTTGGCACAGTCAGCCCTAGGATTCAAAAACCTTTGTGTTTTGTATAATACTAGTCATAACCCGTGCCCATAGGGCATGGTTCATTTAAGGTATTCCCCCTCAAAATCTTGGACCCCCAATTTTAAACGAACAATAATAATTTTGAGGCCCCATCAAAATATTAAATTCCAACCACTGCTGGATGTAAATTTTCTTTGGATTCCCCATAAAATCCCACTCTCAATAATGCTCATCCACAACCATTATGAGGCCCCCATCAAAATATTAAATCCCAACCATCAAAATATTAAATCTCCATCTTTGGATTTTCCATAAAATTCCACTCCCAATAATGCTCTTCCCCATAAAACCCCACTCCCAATAATGTTCTTCTCCATAAAACCCTACAACCGTTGATTCACCAAGATTAAATCCCAACCACTCTTTATCTTGGCACAGTCAGCCCTAGGATTTAAAAACTTTTGTGTTTTATATATATATATATATATATATATATATATATATATATATATATATATATATATATATAACAAAATATATATATATATATATATATATATATATATATATATATATATATATATATATATATATATATATATATTTGTTATATATATGAGAGAGAGAGAGAGAGAGAGAGAGGAGGTGAGGTGTCATTAATCCTCATTTCTCATCTTCCGGAAGATACACATAATTTGGCTACTGCAAATACTCCTCTTGTTGCATATATACTCTCTTACGTTCTATGTACATAGTACAAAAATTTAAAAAAAATTATAGGAGAGCCAAGTCCACAACAGCCACAAAGCATCTACTACCAATATCAAGAGCTCACCATAATATGGGCGGGCTAAGTGAACAGTTACAAGTCTAAAATGCTTACGAAAGCAACAGCTGAACATTAATCGCACCGCTGGATTAGAAGTTCCAGCAAACGACGTGGTCCTGCTAGAATAGCAAGAAGCATGAGTGCAAAGGGCACCATCAAAATGTCACTTTGGTAGGTGTTCATGAAATTTTAGGAAAAGGATAAAAAAATAATTATTTTTTAAAAGATTTGAACCTTGTTCTCTTATAAAATTCACAATAAATTATACCAACAACATGAACTACAACTTCCTATGCATGCAAGACAATAAAAGATGAATATCGAAATACACATTTGAGATTTAGGACATAGTTGATGTGGGACCAAATTTCTAGAGAATATTTTTTAATAAAGAGTTATTTGGTATTAGGATCTCACATAATAGTTAATATTAAGGTTTGAGTCACAAAATTCTCCAATGTTAGGGTTGAATCTAGAGACACTGTTCACTAGCCTACGTGAACAGTAATTTTGAGATCCGAATCCTAACGTTGTACAATTTTAAGACAAAAATTTTAATATTTACTATTATATGAGACCATAATACTAAATATTTCTTTAATAAATCCAACATATACTGCGAGGCACTGATAAGATTTTTTTTTCATATTGTGTCGAATCTGTATTGGACATGTAGAAGACATAAAAGACCAACTATGTACACTTGAGAAGTATATTATACGTCTATGAGAAGATTTTTTTTTTTTTTTTTTTGAAATTTCACACACACACATCGATTGTGGGGCTCGAACATTGTCGACCCCTCCAGATTTAAGGAATCAGGAAAGAAAAGTTGTTCATTTCCTTTGTTTGGTAGCCACAAACTTGGGAATCAATTTCCTGACAAGAGAAAAAATGGAAGCGAATATGGTTCAACTCATGACCCGTGTGATTGATTTTTTCTCCTACTTTTCCAACATTTATTACAAAAAATTATGACAAAACTAACCATGTGTTATTGCTTATTTTACCATCAACTTCTCGTATTCTGGGTTCCTTTGGATTTTCATAATGTTATTTTTATTTTAAAAGGTAAGGATATTATTGGAATATTGATATGTTTTTGTTTTTCTTTTCTGCACCAACCAAACATTGGAAAAAAAATTAAATAGTCTTTCCTAGGTGGTTTTTTTTGTTTTACCAAACAATGGAAAGAAAATGTGACAAAAATTTTACTTTTTTATTTCCATGGAAAGTACAAGGGAATTAATTTTTCTTTCGTGAATCAAACGAGACCTAATACCACTCGACTAGAGAGCTCGGACGAAAAGAAAAGTGAAGAACAGTTATATTTATATTTCCATGAAGAAAAAGAAAAGGAACATGGGGGTTTGGGACCTTGGGTAACCGCAAACTCAAAAAATTGAAGTAATAATTAGGAATTAGGTGGTCTGCTCCGGTCCGGTCGGTGCGAAACGGTAGAATCGGCCGTTGCTATATAAAAAGGAGACTTCCAGCTGTTGAAAAGACTTTAGGGCCAAAACACTATTAGTCAGCACCACCCTCCCCATCTGCTTAAATTTACTACAATGCCCTCCTAACATTTTATGTAGAGGTCCATTGCTTTCTTTTTTTTTCTTCCCTTTTCTCTTGTTCTTCCTCCCTCGTGTTAATCTACTAAAACAAACATATCAAAGTTTTATTCTTCAAAAGGACCAAATTGTATCTTTTGGCAACACTGTAAAATTTAATAACCCGTCCTAATCATTTCCTTAATTACTTGAATGTGTCTGATTCATCTGCATGCACTATATCATGCCGTTTTATCAATGAATCGGAAACTGACGACAAAAATATATATTGTTCTTTGATAGGATAAACAGTTTTTTGATTCTAGATTCAGGACAATCTTCAGTTAAAAATATATTCTTCTAGACAATCTATCATCAAATTTTTTATCAATAACATGAAAAAAAAAAATCATATTGTGGTAAATATATAACTTCCACCATTAATCGGAAGAACTAATTTGCTTTTTCGTAGAATTGACCATACAGTTAGGAAGTGTTAGTCCCGGGGCTTGATCAAAGATGAAAAAATTGATGCAATCGAGATCTGAGATGTCACACAAAAACTTTGCAGTGATCAAACTCAAGATCTACGATGGTACAATAAAACAAATAGCCAAATTACAATCTGAAGGAAGGAAATAGAGAAGAGAAGATCTCTCGTTCTTCCTTGCAAACGTGTTGCAATTGGGACAGAACGAGTTACAATAATTTGGAGAAAGATTAGATGAAGAACAGTTGCTGGGGTGTCAAAACACCGTTGCTCAAAGCAAGATTCGCCCCACACGATCTGCTTCCAGGAATCAGCAAGTTGAAGAACTTGTGGAACGCTCGAAGTCACCTCTGTTCTGACTCCTCGGATGGACTTGCAATGGCGGCAGCAGCTCTCTCTCTCTTTCTCCTTTTCTAACTTGTATTTTTGTAGTGACCACAAAGGAGGCCAGAAGAGAGTATTTATAGAGAGAGGGTGGAAACTCTAGCCGCATCTTCAGTTATGGAAAGATTGAATCAAATCCCAAAAGATAGCAACAAGATTTAATTCAAATTCCACAAAGATAGGAACGAAATTAATTCAAATTCCACAAAGATAGGATCTGAATTAATTCAAATCCCACAAAGATAGGATCTGATTTAATCGCATTGATTCAGCCTTTCCATAACTGACTAGTAATCTGCACAGTCAGCGGATCCCTCCATGCGGCAGCAGCAGCAGCCTGGCCGCATGAGCCTCATGGCCGCATGGACCACATGAGCCACATGGGCCTCATAGACCGCATGGACCGCATGAGCCGCATGGACCGCATGAGCCGCATGAGCCGCATGGCCGCATGGACCGCATGGCCGCATGAGCCGCATGGCCGCATATGAGCCGCATGCCGCATAAGACCGCATGGCCGCATATGAGCCGCATAAAGACCGCATGACTGCTGACGTGCTAAGTGCAAAGTGCGCCAACAAAACGCCACATTACGCCTCATGAGCCCATGAGCCCGAGTCCGAGTCCGAGTCCGAGTCGCTAAGCCCCTTTGGGGCTTAGCTCCAAATGGAATTAATCCAAGAGAATGACAAAAGCATTAATGCTTAATCCTTGGAGCCTTATTCTTACCTCCTAGTAAAATCACCCACATGGTTCCCTCCTTAGGGTCACCATCCCATGTGCATCTCTCAACAACACAACCAAGTATATATGTTCAGATAACTCATGGTGCATTTCCGATGTGGGACTATAATTTTACAAGGCATGTTGAGAGCAAGCTCTCTCCATGTAAAGAAAGCACCAACAATTCCCCACATATCACAACATATATATGTGTCCAGGGTTGAGCGTTCCCCAAGTAACTGTCCATTTTGCATTAGGATAGATGTCGCTGACGACTTGAATCTTCCCGCATGGGTTAAATAACAATGTGATACAAGAATGGACTACGCCTTGAATTCTGCACAACAATTGTAATTCTTCCCACTCACAAAGTGTAGTTACGTGTGCTTCTGGCTGCACATTAAAGGCCCTGTGCCAGCCTGGTTTCGGTGTATAATTTTGGGCGTCTACAAGTTTACCCTCAAGAGACGGCCTGATATCTCTTTCCATACACTATAGGTGAGTTCTTTATTAAAGAGATATGGCATGAAGCCTTGCGCTTCCTTGTGGTACTATGCCGCTATGACATGGCCTGAAGCCGAGGCATTACCCCTAACTGGGAACCTCATCGTAGTGTCATACTACTGTAGCATGAGGTCACAAGCCTCTTTGTAGTGCCAAACTACCCAGCATGAAGCCTAAGGCTTCCTTGCGGTGTTACGCCGCAACGACATGGCTTGCAATGCCGAGGCTTTACCCCTACCTGGGTACCTCATCGTGGTGTCGTGCCACTGTAACATGGGGCCATCCTCCCCTTTGTAGTGCTGTCTACAACTCTTTAATTACGTCATACAGCATTAGGCTACCTGCCTATTTGCGGTGCTACGCCGCTGTGACTTGGCTTGCAAAGTCGAGGCATTACCCCTACCTGGGAACCTCATGGTGGAGTCATCCCACTGTAGCATGGAGTTTCACTCCTTGTAGTGCTGCTCTACCGTGCTTCCTGTAAAGCACACCAGGCATTCACTCTGCCTGAGAACTCATTAAGACGTTTAAGCCAACCTTCCACAGGATTAGTTTTTTCCGCAGAAAAATACATAGTTGACAACAGTGGTTATGGATCCGTATCCCTTCCATGTTCCAGAGAACAAGTACCCACTGCTGCCTGATAGTTTCCCAGTCAGTGATCCTCCTTTGAACCAAAAGTTAGATGCCTAGTAGATTTCTCTTTGAACTAATAGTATAAAACTTTATGGTAGGATTACAAAGACACACTATCAGAATGCCTTCAAGCCCATTTTACAAGCTATGTCATCGACCAACTGGCACTTGAGGCCCTTTGAACGGATCTGCCAGGTTCTCCTGACTCCGAACATCAACCACTGCAATTACACCTCTTTTGATAAGATCTTGTACTGCCCTGTGCTTCAACCGCACAGTCCTCTTCTTCCCGTTGAAGAGGTCATTTGATGCCATCGCCGCAGTCGCCTGGTTGTCACAGTATATCGGTATCGTCGGTATCTGAGCCCCAACCACTGGAAGATCATACATGAGCTCCCGAAGCTATTCTGCTTCATCTGCTGTAGTTTCAAGTGCATAGAATTCAGATTTCATGAAGGAACGAGAGAGTATAGTCTGCTTCTTCGACTTTTACGATATAGCCGCTCCACCCAAGAAAAAGACATATCCACCTGTGGATCTCTTGCTTTCCACCTCTGAACACCAGCTAGCATCACTAAAGCCTTCCACTGCTGTCGGATACCTGTTGTAGTGCAGTGCATATGTCTGAGTTTTCTTGAGATATCTCATCACCCGCTTCACAGCTTTCCAGTGCTCAACACCTGGGTTGCTTGTGAACCGACTCAACATTCCCACGGCGAAAGCTATGTCAGGCTTTGTGGCAGTGGTTGCGTACATCAAACTTCTGATAACGCTAGAATACTCCCGCAGCCTGACGCTTTCCCTTGAATTTGGCTTCAGCTTCTGATCACACCTGTATGGCGTATCGATCCCTGGAAGATCCTTATACCCATAGCGTGTGAGCATCTTCTCAATGTAGTGAGATTGTGACAACGCTACTCCAGTGTCTGTCCGGATGATCTTTATGCCCAAGATGACATCTGCATCCCCCAAGTCCTTCATACTGAACTTGGTTGAGAGGAACTCCTTTGTCTCTGTGACACAGCCTATATCCGTACCTAGGATTAGCATGTCGTCCACGTACAGACAAACGATGACTCCTCTTCCATCAGCGAACTTTGTGTAAACACATTTGTCCGTCTCGCTGACTCTGTAGACGTTTGACCTAATAACTTTGTCAAACTTCTCATGCCACATCTTGGGAGCTTGCTTCAAACCATACAATAATTTCACCAACTTGCAGACTTTGTCTTCAAGACCTTTGACGACAAATCCATCTGGCTGTTGCATGTAAATCTCTTCGGTCAGCTCCCCATTCAGGAATGCGGCCTTTACATTCATCTGATGTATCACCAACTTATGTATAGCTGCTAGAGCGATTAACATCCTGATGGTGGTCATCCGAGCTACTGGAGCGTACGTGTCAAAGTAGTCTATCCCCTGTTTCTGAGAAAATCCCTTGGCTACCAGCCTGGCCTTGAACTTGTCAATAGTTCCATCTGCCTTCATCTTCTTCTTGAAGATCCATTTACATCCGATGGGCTTCTCTCCTTCAGGTAGATCTACCAACACCCATGTGTTATTGGAGGTGATAGAGTCAAACTCGTCATTCACTGCCTCCTTCCAGAAGATAGCATCTCTGCTCTTCATCGCCTCATCATAGGTAAGCGGTTCTGCTTCCACATGATAGGCGACAAAGTCATCTCCGAAATCTTTCGGTCTCCTCGCTCGCTTAGCTGACGGCTCTGCGAGTTCTGGTACAAGAGTTGTGTCACGCCCCAGAACCAGAATACTGGAGAGCGGGGGCAGACATAGCCAGCTACGTATATTGAAATAGAATACATCTTAACTATACGGTCACGGCTGTCTAGATATGAGGGTTTACTACAAGCCAGCAGTCTCTTAAGGTCAAGCCTATTGTCTCAATCTCAAGCAATTAACAGAGTTACAAGATGTTAGAGCATCAAATATATATATATAAGGCGTCCCAAATATTACATATTGGATGATCATGAAGCTAGTCGTACAAAATGATAGGACTAGCAAGAGTTCAGTCATACATGATCAACCCTAGGATTTGTTAATCATGTTTACAGCCCGTAGGCAGACAGTAAGTAAATGTGCATCGAGCTAACAGGTGCTCGTCGGCTAAACGCCTCAAAAGAATAAATTTACATATAAGTGGGTGAAACAAAAAGGAAAACCCACTCTTGGCCCGGGTTCCGTCTAGTTGTCACCATTGGGCTGGAAGCTTGGTAGATCCTCGGGAGCTACTCCGAAATCTGGCCATACAAAACCAGCTGGGTCAAACCCCAGAAAGAGCAAGTGCCACAAAGGAGGCCACAAATAAGAACAAAAGCCAGCATATCAGAACATAAAGAATAAAAGAAAGTACAAGTAGGAAGGTACACAGGGCGATAAACGACTAGGGACGTGGAACCATTCCGGGAGCCAGGTTACAATCCTTAAACCAGACAAGGACCGGGGTTGTAACCCTTCGCCTGAATAGCTCACTGTCTCTACTCATTTATCGTTAAGATAAGTAAAACAAACATGCTCAGGAGATAGCAGGTACTGGAGCTAGACAAGGCTGGACACCATCCATTCGCAATCGGCCAAGCAAGTACTACGGCTTACTACTTTAACTAACTAGGGTTATCACAAGCCTTAATTACTAACAAGATGCAAGTGAGAAACTCCAGTCCCAAGCCCTGCAGACCATCCAGTTATCCTTCCGCGGGTTGAGAGTTATAGGTAGGTACATTGCCCGGGAGACAAATGTACCCTTAGGTGACTTAGAGGATGCAACACATGACAGTGTGCTGGAAATGTGCTCTACTCCTCGACAAGCTACAAGTCCATTAAAGCGCCCAGATAACGAGATTGCCTGTGACTGGGAATTCTCCATGTTCTAGTTTGATCTAATCATTAGCCTAATCCAATTTAGCGCGAGTCCCTGGCCGTGGTACCCAGGAAGTCGCATCCTAGACATGATGCAAGACAAGACAAGTGGATTGTACAAACAAGCAAGCAGGAACACCCACGGTGTCAAGTTGATTATACGAGTTAATTACAAGTTACAAGTCAAGTCAAGTCAGGAGTGCGCCGCCACGGGCCACTATCAAGTTATCAAGATAAATCATGTCAGGGTGCTTGTCAGGAGTGCGCCACGACGGGCCACTATCAAGTCAGGTTGGTCATGTCAGGATTGTACCAATATGGGTCACTGTCGTGTTATGCTAGGTCCTTGTCATACCATGCCGTGTACAATAGACATTCCAAACATATTAAGTAAAATCAAGTTCATGACAAAAGGCGTAAGGATATAAAATGGGCGTAAAATATCTAATACAATATCAATATATATAGGACTATAGAAGAGCCAGGCTTAAAGAAAATAAAACCAAATCTCCAAGAGCCAATGGTTTGCGCAAGGGGTCAGGGGGTTGGATTGCGCAGGAGTCAAGTGCGCCAGGAGGCCAACTGCGCAGGGTGAGCTGCGCAGGGTACCAATTGCGCAAGAGTGAGCTGCGCAGGGTACCAACTGCGCAGGAGTGGATGGCGCAGCAGATGTATTGCGCACAGGAGGATTGCGCAGGGGTGGATTGCGCAATGGTCGATTGCGCAGGGGTTACTTTGCGCATGGCTGGCTTGCGCATGGCTAGCTTGCGCCAGCGTAATCCAGCGCAGCGCAAAGCACTGGCCAAGTGATTGCGCAATCGGCCATGCGCTAAGGAGCACAGGCCGGGGGTGCGCAATCGGCCATGCGCTAAAAAGCGCAAGGCAGAGGGCTGTTCTACCTGGCCGAGAGCAGGTCCAAGAACACAAAGAACTTCAATTCTTCATAACTTAGCCAAATTAAAACCAAATCTAGATTTTCAAAGTTCTAACTTGAGTAAAATCGAATTCTCTTCCACATGGAAGCATCAAAACATACAAAAATCAAAGTTAAATAGATCAAAACCATGTAAATCCGAAAATAGTAAAAACCTAGATCTAGAACAAAGGAAACTCCAAATCACAAAATGTCAAGTTCTAAAGTTGTTCTCCATGGCCTAATCTAGCTAATGGACAAATAAAAAGTGGTGCTTATTTGATGGCAAGGTGCACTTGCCTATGGTGTGGTGTTGTGTGGAAGAAGGAAGAAGAAGAAAATTAATGGAGAGTAAAGAGGAGAGAGAAAGTTTGGTGGAGATATAATGAGGGTGGTTGTATTGTGTTGAGGGTAGAGTGTAGGTTAAAGTGTTCCACTCATGATGAACCAAACCAAACCAACTTTCACAAAATAAAACCAAGCCATGGTCCAAAACCCATTTACGAGAAACCAAAATCTGCAAGTCAAGAAAATAAAATACATGCCAAAATCAAATACGAGCATAAATACGTAATACAGGAAATGGGGGTGACAACTCTACCCACCTTCAAAGAATTCCATCCTCGGAATTTAATCAAGGAGCTAGAGATTGCCACGACAAGCTATACTAAGCACAGACAAGCTACACTAAGCAGTTCAATCATACAATCATACAATGCAAGCAAGGAAGGGAAAGCGTAAGGCATAAGAAAGACATTATACCTCACGAGTCAAACAGGTAGGGATATCGTGATCGGATGTCGTCCTCACGCTCCCATGTTGACTCACCTAGAGAGTGATGACCCCAAGCAACACGGACTAAGTTAATAGTCTTGTTCTTGAGCGTCTTTTCTCTCCGGTCCAAAATAGACACGGGCCTTTCCTCATACGAAAGGTTGGTACCAACAACCAATTCCGAATGATCTAGGATATGGCTCGGGTCCGGGATGTACCGTCTTAATTGGGATACATGGAATACATCATGTACCTCACTTAGCGACGACGGAAGAGCGAGACGATAGGACACATCGCCTACTCGCTCCAGAATATCGAACGGCCCTATATACCTAGGACTAAGCTTTCCCCGTACGCCAAAACGAATGACACCGTGGGTAGACGAGATCCTAAGGAATACATGGTCGCCGACGGCAAATTCTAAGGGACGCCGATGAGCATCGGCCCAATGGCGCTGGCGATCCTGAGCAACTCGGAGGTGATCTCTGACTCTCCTGACCACTTCAACCGTCCGAGAAATCAGTTCTGGACCGAGCATCTGCCTCTCTCCGACATCGTCCCATGCTAACGGGGATCTGCACTTCCTACCATACAGAGCCTCGAAGGGTGCCATCTGGATACTGGCCTAGAAACTATTATTGTACGAGAATTCCACCAGGTGCAGGTGATCCTCCCACGAACCACCAAAGTCAAGGGTACACGACCGCAACATATCTTCGAGAGTTTGTATAGTACGCTCTGACTGTCCATCTGTCTGCGGATGATACGCTGAGCTGAACTTGAGACGAGTCCCCAAACTTTGATAAAGACTGCGCCAGAAATGCGATGTGAATCTCGTATCCCTATCTGATACTATGCTGACTGGCACTCCGTGAAGTCTAACGATCTGCCTGAGATACATCTCTGCTAGCTGTGCCGTCGACTGTCCAACTCTAAATGGAAGAAAGTGTGCCACCTTGGTAAGCCTGTCCACAATGACCCAAATAGCATCTCTGCCTGTCGGAGATCTGGGTAACCCAGTCACGAAATCCATGGTTATGTGCTCCCATTTCCATTCTGGGATCGGTAAAGGTTGAAGAAGTCCAGCTGGCCTCTGATGTTCAGCCTTGACCTGTTGGCAAACCAAACATCGAGAGACATACCGGGCTATCTCCCTCTTCATACCATTCCACCAAAAGTGTTGACGAATATCTCTGTACATCTTCGTGCCGCCTGGATGAATGGAGTACTGCGAACTGTGAGCCTCTGCCATGACTTCCTGTCTGATATCTCCACTGGGTACACAAAGACGCGTGCCGTGTCGAAGTGTACCATCCTCATAATACATAACTCTGGCCTTCTCCCTGCCTCGCACTCTGCTCTGAGCCGCTGAATCTTGGAATCTGTTAACTGTGCGGTCCGGATCCTCTCAACTATGGTGGACTGAATCTGTAGGCTGGCCATCAAGGCCACATTGGAAGGAAGAACCACTTCAATTCCCATCTTCTGAAGATCTGCCAATAGCTCTGGTTGCGCCGTCAGGAAATAAACTCCGGCTCTCCGGCTCAACGCATCTGCTACAACGTTGGCCTTCCCTGGATGATATTGTAAATCCACATCGTAGTCCACCAGTAGCTCGAGCCATCTTCTCTGTCGCATATTAAGATCCTTCTGGGTGAAAACATACTTCAGGCTCTTATGATCAGTAAATATCTCCACTCTGTCTCCGTACAAGTAGTGCCTCCACAACTTAAGTGCAAACACTACTGCTGCTAGCTCCAAGTCGTGGGTCGAGTAATTCTTCTCATGATCACGGAGTTGACGTGACGTATAAGCAATTACCTTCCCATGCAGCATCAAAACACATCCCAATCCTCTGCCTGAAGCGTCACAATAAACTGTGAATCCTCCGGTCCCATCTGGAAGTGTGAGAATGGAAGCCGTTATCAAACCTCGCTTCAACTTCTCAAATGATTCCTGGCATTCTGCTGTCCAAACAAAAGGCACATCCTTGCGGGTCAACTGGGTCATCGGCGCTGAAATCCTTACAAAATCAGAGACGAACCGCCGGTAGTAGCCGGCCAATCCAAGAAAGCTGCGAACTTCTGCCACTGAGCTGGGTACTGGCCATGCCTCGATAGCCACAATCTTCTGGGGATCCACTTCCACTCCTCCTCTGGTAATGATGTGACCTAAGTAAGAAATGCGATCGAGCCAGAACTCGCATTTACTGAACTTGGCGTACAACTGGTGCTCTCTGAGAATCTGAAGGACAATTCTGAGATGCTGCTCGTGCTCTGCTTCACTCTTGCTATAGACCAGGATGTCATCAAGGAACACTATCACAAACTGATCCAAGTAAGGCATGAAAATACGGTTCATGAGGTCCATGAACACTGCCGACGCATTGGTCGCTCCAAAAGGCATAACTAGAAACTCCCAATGCCCGTACCTAGATCTGAACGCCGTCTTCGGGATGTCCTGCTCTCTGACTCTGATCTGGTGGTATCCTGACCGCAAGTCTATCTTCGAGAAAACTGAAGCCCCTTTGAGTTGATCAAACAAGTCATCTATCCTCGGGAGAGGGTATCTGTTCTTGATTGTCACTGAGTTCAAGGTACGATAATCAATACATAGCCTAGACGTACCATCCTTCTTTTTCACAAGAAGCATCGGGGCTCCCCAAGGCGATCCACTTGTACGAATGAATCCCTTGGTCCTGAGTTCTTCAATCATCTTGTACAAAATCTCCAACTCTGAAGGCGCCATTCTGTAGACTCGCTCTGATACTGGTGCTGTCCCGGGAATCAAGTCGATGGTGAACTCGATCTTCCGCTCTGGTGGCATCCCTGGAAGTTCCTCTGGGAAGACATCTGGAAACTCTTCAACTATCCGGGGCAACTGCACTACTGCTACTGCCATCCGCAATACTGGAGGAGATGGCTCTACTGTGCCTCTGGAAAATGAAAACTCTGGCTCTCCGGGAATACTAAAGACAACTCTGCCAACATGGCAGTCTATCCTAGCATAATAGTTCCTCAACCAATCCATGCCTAGGACTACATCATAGTCTGCCATAGGGAACTCTATGAGCCTAGCGGGAAACTCTCTACCGCTAACTACGATCCGACACGAGGAAAACACTCGATCTACTCCCACAAGACCATTACCAGTAAGTATATTGAGCCTCACTGATAATGACTCGGGATCCAACCCTATCCGTGTCGCGAATCGTGCAGACATGAATGAATGCGATGCACCAGAATCAAATAATACAGATGCTGGAAAGATGTTGACGAGAATAGTACCTGCCACTACCTCACCTGGTGCAACTTCTTCTTCCATGGTCATCATCATAGCCTGACCTCTAGCTGCGGGTCCTCTCTGCTGGAAACCCCTCTGTCGGTTCTGTGCTGGAGCCTGGGTGATCTGCTGCTGGTTCTGCTGCTGAAAGGCCTGGGCCTGAGGCAACAATGGCCTCGGGTACTGCTGCTGCTGCTGAACTGGAGCTGGGGCTGGTCCTCTCACCGAAGAACTAGAAAGGTTGGATGATGATGGACCTCCTCTATTCGGGCAGGTCCCTATCTGGTGGTCTGCTCCTCCACAAGCCAGGCACAATCCCTGTGCCCTACGACACTCTGCCACTACATGGCCCGACTTCCCGCAATGAGAACATCCCACCGCGGAAGACTGCTTCTGCTTCTGCTGCGGGTACGTCGGGGTCGAATGCTGAACCGACGTCACTGAGGCCGCCCGTCTCGGAATTCCAATGGTTATACCCCTAGCTGCCGGGACTGGAGCTGAAGATTGGTGCATCTGGTTGTGGGACCGCTTCCTGCCTCCGGTCCTGTCCACAATTCTCCGGGAGGCATACTCATGCCTCCTTGCTGCCTTCAACACTGCATCGAACGTCTGGTGCTCGAACTGCTCCACAGCCAATAATATCTCTAAATGCAGCCCCTGCTGGAACTGCTGGGCCCTATCGAATTCGGTTGCCACCAAGGTGGGGACAAACCTACTCAGCCTGGAAAACTCGGTCGCATAGCCATCGACCGTCCTGCCTCCTTGCTTCAAGTTGGTGAACCGGGTCTGCAGGTCGTACCGTGCCACCGCATCGAAGTACTTTGTCTGGAACCACTCTCTGAACATCGCCCAAGTGACTGGTGCCGCTAACCCCATGGCCTGAGCCGTCCACCAATCGCGAGCCAAGTCTAACAACTGTAGGCGTACCACCGCCACCTTCTCATTCTCAGGTGTCCTAGCTGCTTCTAGAACCACCTCGGTATCCTGAAGCCAAGCGTCTGCGACAATCGCATCTTCACTGCCGTCAAAGAAGGGAGGGTTCAAGCGCTTGAAACTGTTGGCCGCCTGATTTCCTTGGGGACCTCCTCGGTTTAGTGCATCATGAACTTCCTGGTGCAAGGCGTCGCCTCGACGATCTTGGGATGCAAGTAGTTCTCTGATAAGCCCTACCAAAGGTCCCTCATCCTGTCTAGCTGGTTGAGCGAGCGGAGCTGCCTGAACTGGAGGTTCCGAGCCTCCGGGATGCATAACTCGAGAGGCTACTCCAGAGTGCTGAGCTTGATCTTCCTGGCGCTGGGGTGCTTGTCGAGCTTCCTCTGGCTGGTTGGCAGGTCCGGGAGTAATGCCGCTGAAGAAGACGACATAGGGAACAGTAAGGAAGGACCAGGACAGATCAATGATACAAGCATATGACCAGGTCAAGAATCTCAGGGATTTGAAGATACGAGCAGAGATCAAGGACGAAATATTGATTGAGACATCTATTCGGTAAACCCTCACATTTCTTGAATGCCAAGACCTACATGGGCCACCACTAAAACCATGTCACGCCCCAGAACCAGAATACTGGAGAGCGGGGGCAGACATAGCCAGCTACGTATATTGAAATAGAATACATCTCAACTATACGGTCACGGCTGTCTAGATATGAGGGTTTACTACAAGCCAGCAGTCTCTTAAGGTCAAGCCTATTGTCTCAATCTCAAGCAATTAACAGAGTTACAAGATGTTAGAGCATCAAATATATATATATAAGGCGTCCCAAATATTACATATTGGATGATCATGAAGCTAGTCGTACAAAATGATAGGACTAGCAAGAGTTCAGTCATACATGATCAACCCTAGGATTTGTTAATCATGTTTACAGCCCGTAGGCAGACAGTAAGTAAATGTGCATCGAGCTAACAGGTGCTCGTCGGCTAAACGCCTCAAAAGAATAAATTTACATATAAGTGGGTGAAACAAAAAGGAAAACCCACTCTTGGCCCGGGTTCCGTCTAGTTGTCACCATTGGGCTGGAAGCTTGGTAGATCCTCGGAAGCTGCTCCGAAATCTGGCCACACAAAACCAGCTGGGTCAAACCCCAGAAAGAGCAAGTGCCACAAAGGAGGCCACAAATAAGAACAAAAGCCAGCATATCAGAACATAAAGAATAAAAGAAAGTACAAGTAGGAAGGTACACAGGGCGATAAACGACTAGGGACGTGGAACCATTCCGGGAGCCAGGTTACAATCCTTAAACCAGACAAGGACCGGGGTTGTAACCCTTCGCCTGAATAGCTCACTGTCTCTACTCATTTATCGTTAAGATAAGTAAAACAAACATGCTCAGGAGATAGCAGGTACTGGAGCTAGACAAGACTTAGACAAGGCTGGACACCATCCATTCGCAATCGCCCAAGCAAGTACTACGGCTTACTACTTTAACTAACTAGGGTTATCACAAGCCTTAATTACTAACAAGATGCAAGTGAGAAACTCCAGTCCCAAGCCTTGCAGACCATCCAGTTATCCTTCCGCGGGTTGAGAGTTATAGGTGGGTACATTGCCCGGGAGACAAATGTACCCTTAGGTGACTTAGAGGGTGCAACACATGACAGTGTGCTGGAAATGTGCTCTACTCGTCGGCAAACTATAAGTCCATTAAAGCGCCCAGATAACGAGATTGCCTGTGACTGGGAATTCTCCATGTTCTAGTTTGATCTAATCATTAGCCTAATCCAATTTAGCGCGAGTCCCTGGCCGTGGTACCCAGGAAGTCGCGTCCTAGACATGATGCAAGACAAGACAAGTGGATTGTACAAACAAGCAAGCAGGAACACCCACGGTGTCAAGTTGATTATACGAGTTAATTACAAGTTACAAGTCAAGTCAAGTCAGGAGTGCGCCGCCACGGGCCACTATCAAGTTATCAAGATAAATCATGTCAGGGTGCTTGTCAGGAGTGCGCCACGACGGGCCACTATCAAGTCAGGTTGGTCATGTCAGGAGTGCACCAATGGTTTGCGCAAGGGGTCAGGGGGTTGGATTGCGCAGGAGTCAAGTGCGCCAGGAGGCCAACTGCGCAGGGTGAGCTGCGCAGGGTACCAACTACGCAGGAGTGGATGGTGCAGCAGATGTATTGCGCACAGGAGGATTGCACAGGGGTGGATTGCGCAATGGTCGATTGCGCAGGGGTTACTTTGCGCATGGCTGGCTTGCGCATGGCTAGCTTACGCCAGCGCAATCCAGCACAGCACAAAGCACTGGCCAAGTGATTGCGCAATCGGCCATGCGCTAAGGAGCAGAGGCCGGGGGTGTGCAATCGGCCATGCGCTAAAAAGCGCAAGACAGAGGGCTGTTCTACCTGGCCGAGAGCAGGTCCAAGAACACCAAGAACTTCAATTCTTCATAACTTAGCCAAATTAAAACTAAATCTAGATTTTCAAAGTTCTAACTTGAGTAAAATCGAATTCTCTTCCACATGGAAGCATCAAAACATACAAAAATCAAAGTTAAATAGATCAAAACCATGTAAATCCGAAAATAGTAAAAACCTAGATCTAGAACAAAGGAAACTCCAAATCACAAAATGTCAATTTCTAAAGTTGTTCTCCATGGCCTAATCTAGCTAATGGACAAATAAAAAGTGGTACTTATTTGATGGCAAGGTGCACTTGCCTATGGTGTGGTGTTGTGTGGAAGAAGGAAGAAGAAGAAAATTAATGGAGAGTAAAGAGGAGAGAGAAAGTTTGGTGGAGATATAATGAGGGTGGTTGTGTTGTGTTGAGGGTAGAGTGTAGGTTAAAGTGTTCCACTCATGATGAACCAAACCAAACCAACTTCCACAAAATAAAACCAAGCCATGGTCCCAAAACCCATTTACGAGAAACCAAAATCTGCAAGTCAAGAAAATAAAATACATGCCAAAATCAAATACGAGCATAAATACGTAATACAGGAAATGGGGGTGACAAGTTGTTTCCTCAACAACAGCTTCTTCTTGGACTACTGGTCCATATAAGATTTTAGTCTCATTTGCACCTACATCATTTTCCGGAATGTTCGAAAGAACAATGTTTTTGTCTTTTGCAAACTTGTCTTCAAAGTATTCAGCATTGCGAGATTCGATGATATGATTTGACTCAATATCAAGAAATCTCCTAGCATCACTCTTCTCGGCATACCCCAAGAAGATCGCCTTCGTAGTCCTTGTCCCTAGCTTCTGAATCTTCAGATCTGGGAGCTTCACATACGCCAGACACCCCCACACTCGAATGACATTCAAGTTTGGTCTGACTTTGAACCAGAGTTCATGAGGAGTTATGTCCGAAGTTGCATATGGCACTCTATTTAGAATAAAAGTGGCCATCAATGCAGCTTCTCCCCAGTAGCATTTAGGAAGACCCGCGGTTAGCAGCATTGAGTTCATCATTTCTGTCAACGTTCTGTTCTTCCTCTCCGCTACTCCGTTGGATTGAGGAGAATATGGAGCAATAGTCTCACATATGATTCCATGTTCTTTGTAGAACGATGCAAATTCATGAGACCTGTACTCCCCACCTCAATTACTCCTTAACCTCTTGAGTTGTTGTCCAGTCTGCCGTTCAGCTTCGGCCCTGAACTCTCTGAACTTCTCGAAGGCTTCGTCTTTAGACTTGAGCAAGTAGACGAACGCGTATTTTGAGAAGTCGTCGATGAAGGTTATGAAATACTTCATCCTGGCCTTCGTGGAGAAATGTTTGAAGTCACAGATATCGGAGTGCACCAACTCCAGAAGATCTGTGCTTCGATTGACCCGATGAAAGGGTTTCCTTGTGATCTTCGTCTGAGCACACACTTCACACTTCTCCACCTTACCCCCACATTTGGAGATAAGTCCTAGACTAGACATTTTGTTAATTCTTTTACAATGAACATGTCCTAGTCTATTATGCCACAACTCAAGAGAATAATTAGAAAGTACAACTGCATTAATGTCTTCAAACTGGTTGACAAGCTGAATTTTAAACATTCCTTCGATTTGATAAGCCTTTCTGAAGTATGTTTCTTTCTTGGACATCACCATCTGACCAGCATTGATGTCCATCCTCAAGCCTGCGTTGCAGAGCAGGCTCCCAGAGATCAGGTTCTTGGCAATCGTCGGAACATGCTTCACACCTTGAAGCGTCAGAGTGTTCCCAGAAGTGAGTTTTAGTTCCACGGTCCCGATCCCCAGAACTTTAGCTTGAGCCTGGTTCGCCATGACAACCTTCTCAGATATCGGCTGGTACGTGACGAACCATTCCTTGCCAGAACAGACATGGCAAGTCGTACCAGTGTCTATCCACCAGTCAGAGTCAACCCCCACATTTGTGACCTGTATGATCATAGCAACAAAATTAGAAACCAATGAAACCTTATTAGGTTCACCTTTCTCTGATTGTTTAGGCTTAGATCTGCATTCACTCTTGTAGTGGCCTTTCTTGCCACAATTGTAACAAGTCACGTGAGACTTAGTCTTATGTTGCTTGAAAGAAGGACCTTTCACTTTAAGATTAGTGAAGTCCTTCTTGGGATGAGAAGCCGCCTGCTTCCCCTTGGGATCTCTCGTCTGCACAAGATTGGCTTTAGCCAACTGTTTGGACAGAGTGTCCACCTTCTGTTGGGAACGCATCTCGTCCTCAACATGGATCTCTTGCAGTAGATCTCCCAAGCTAATGTCTAGCTTCTTTCTGTGCATCCTTGCATAGAAGGTACTCCATCCAGCAGGAAGTTTTGAGACGATCCCTCCGACGACAAACTTGTCGGGAAGGGGCATCTCTTCGTCTTCCAGTTTCTGACGCAGCTTCAGAAATTCCTTCACCTGTGGCAGCATGGACTTTTCGTCCTCAAAGAGCAATTTGTGATATTTTTCAACCATAAACATTTTGCTCCTGTTCTTGTCTTCTTCATATAGATTTCCACAGACACCCATATATCTCTGGCAAGTTCCTTCTTCGAGTAGGATTCTGCCAGGGAGTCCTCCAAAGCATTCAGGATGAGAAGCCTGTAGATGCTATTTTCCCTTCTCCACTTGGCCTGGAGTTTGGTAGCCGCGTTGATTGCGGCAGTAGATCCAGTGTCTGGAATAGAGGGTTCTTCCTGCAACAAAATATGATCAACGTCTTTCAGTTGAAGAGTTAGGTAAACATTTCTCTTCCAGACTTGATAATGCACTCCATCGAACTTTTCCAACTTACAGAAGTCCGATTGGAGGAGCGAAGCATTAATGTTTTCCATCTACACGGATCTTGCTTTGAGATTGTTAGTCCCGGGGCTTGATCAAAGATGGAAAAAACTGATGCAATCGAGATCTGAGATGTCACACAAAAACTTTGCAGTGATCAAACTCAAGATCTACGATGGTACAATAAAACAAATAGCCAAATTACAATCTGAAGGAGGGAAATAGAGAAGAGAAGATCTCTCGTTCTTCCTTGCAAACGTGTTGCAATTGGGACAGAACGAGTTACAATAATTTGGAGAAAGATTAGATGAAGAACAGTTGCTGGGGTGTCAAAACACCGTTGCTCAAAGCAAGATTCGCCCCACACGATCTGCTTCCAGGAACCAGCAAGTTGAAGAACTTGTGGAACGTTCGAAGTCACCTCTGTTCTGACTCCTCGGATGGACTTGCAATGGCGGCAGCAGCTCTCTCTCTTTCTCCTTTTCTAACTTGTATTTTTGTAGTGACCACAAAGGAGGCCAAAGAGAGTATTTATAGAGAGAGGGTGGAAACCCTAGCCGCCTCTTCTTTAGTATGGAAAGATTGAATCAAATCCCAAAAGATAGCAACGAGAATTAATTCAAATCCCACAAAAATAGAAACAAAATTAATTCAAATCCCAAAGATAGGATCTGAATTAATTCAAATCTCACAAAGATAGGATCTGATTTAATCGCATTGATTCAGCCTTTCTATAACTGACTAGTAATCTGCACAGTCAGCGGATCCCTCCATGCGGCAGCAGCTGCAGCCTGGCCGCATGAGCCTCATGGCCGCATGGACCACATGAGCCACATGGGCCGCATGGACCGCATGGACCGCATGAGCCGTATGGACCGCATGAGCCGCATGGACCGTATGGGCCGCATGAGCCGCATGGCCGCATGAGCCGCATGAGGCCGCATATGAGCCGCATAAAGACCGCATGACTGCTGACGTGCTAAGTGCGCCAACAAAATGCCACATTACACCTCATGAGCCCATGAGTCCGAGTCCGAGTCCGAGTCGCTAAGCCCCTTTGGGCTTAGCTCCAATGGAATTAATCCAAGAGAATGACAAAAGCATTAATGCTTAATCCTTGGAGCCTTATTCTTACCTTCTAGTAAAATACCCACATGGTTCCCTCCTTAGGGTCACCACCCCATGTCATCTCTCAACAACACAACCATATATATGTTGAGATAACTCATGGTGCATTTCCGATGTGGGACTATAATTTTTAAAGGCATGTTGAGAGCAAGCTCTCTCCATGTAAAGAAAGACCAACAGGAAGCGTTATATCTCCACATGCTAGTCACTAGTGTTAGATCACTAAATGAGGAATAATGATGCTTTATATCTCTACCCAACCATGATGCGGCACACAACACACACACACCAACACACACACACACACACACACATATATATAATAATATAGCTATATATATATAGATATATATATATATATTATATATACAACTTGTATAACATTGGTTGGTTTCATAATACAAAATCAACAGGTTGGTTCTAGAGCACTCATATCTATATATATATATATATATCTATATATATATATATATTATTATATAATATATATTTATATATATATAATATAATATATCTATTATATAGATATATATATATACAACTTGTATAACATTGGTTGGTTTCATAATACAAAATCAACAGGTTGGTTCTAGAGCACTCAATATATATTATATATATATATATATATATTATCTATAATATATATATATATATATATATATATATATATATATATATATTATATATATATATTATATGAGTGCTCTAGAACCAACCGTTGATTTTTGTATTATGAAACCAACCAATGTATACACGTTGGATTGGAATTGAATGGTTGAGATTAGATAACGTAAAAAGGTGGTGGGGTCTACACATTTTAATCTCAACCACTAAATTTTAATCCAACCTATGAAACAATGGATGGTTCCATAAGACAAACCAGCAGGGTGGTTTTGGAGCGTTTCTGTATATATATATATAATATATATATATATATTATATTATATATATTATATATATATATATATATATATATA
>JANAVB010044218.1:3193809-3430276 GCA_029216955.1 Iris pallida | reverse complement strand
CTGCAACAACTTCTGCCAGGAGCGGGGCAGCCCAGTGTGTCTTCCCCAAGACTCACTGCTGCACAGTCTGGCAGTTCTGCCACCAAGGCTGCTGCGCAATCTGGTGCGCAGTCTACTGTTTCAACTGCTGCATAATCTGTCTCAACTACTCATGCGCAGTCCGCTACTTCTTATGCTACCTTGTCAAGTATAAGACTCATATGCCCCTGGCGCAGTTAGCAGCAATTCTTCCTGCGCAAACCATATTCCAGCAACTAGAGTGCATCCTAAACACTCTGAGGCAAGAACTCCTGATGCGCAAACCACAATGTCTGTGGCCAGAACCAGTGCACCCTCTACCAGAGTTACTCATGCGCAAGTGGCCAGTGCGCCATCAACCCATGCGCAAACCATACCTGCGCAATCTAAAAGAGACAGCCCTTTGGCTAATCTCTCTTCCTCTCACAACAAAGGCAAAGGCTCAGTTCCTCCTCTCAAGCACTCTGTTGTTCCAGCACAATCCACTGGGGGTAGTTTTTTGGCTATTCCTCCTCCTCAGAACAAAGGAAAAGGCCCTTTGGTCTTTTCTCAAACTTCTTTGTCTCATGACTTAGAAGACAACAGAGGAAAACGCTCTTTACCTAGACCTTCTTCCCAAAACAAAGGAAAAGGCCCTTTGGTTTTTTCTCAATCTTCCTCGATTTTTACCGTAGAAGATCAACCTGAATATGCCTTGGCACCAGTCAGTACAAGAACTCCTTCAAACAAGGGTTCTCTTCCCTTCATATCAAGAGAACTTGTACTGATCAAAGAGGTATTCTGCCTCGAAACAGGGAAAATTGCTGGTGTCTCAGACGGAAACCCCTGGAGGTTAGTTTGCTGACTTAAGAACCTATCTCAACAGGCCAACTTCGGTGAAACGTAAACAACCAATGCCGAAAATCAAACATCATCAGATGCAAACTTCCAGGATCAAGAATCCCGACACCTATGCCAATGAAGTAAGCACTTCCCTGTATACTCAAGGGACAAAACAGTTAAAAAACTGGAACCATGTTCCGAATATTGTCAAAGAACAGATCCCTCAATCTTTTGATCTCCGGGAACATCTCAGGCAAAAGCGGGATAATGTCTCGACAGCTCCAGTTCAATCATCTGATCATCATTGCAATCATAAAGTCATAATCCAGTGTTGTTGTCAAACAACAAAACGATCTATCTTTGATCGTATGAACTTTGCAAACCTTGGACCTGAGTCAGAAGATGAAGACGAAGTGTTATACGCTTCTGTCAACATGACCTCTCGAGACACTGGGGGTAGGAAGTGCTCTAAGCATGGCAAGCCTCGCTGTCCTAGCCAACGATATTTAGATTTACTCCAGGAATCTTCTGAAGGAGTATTTCGACATACCCGATCCCGAAGCCGAGATACAATCGGTCAAAGGAATCTTCAAGATCCTTCGGGTCATTTTCTTCCTTCTCAGTCAGGAGATGACTCTTTCTTCGATTATGATGCATACAGTGAAAGCTCTGAACAGACAGTATCTTCTACTGTACCAAGAGAAGTGACAGCTTATGTTGTCAATGAAGATCCAGATGCTTCAACTTCTGCAAATCAGGAACAGCGAATTGCTGTACTAGAAGACAAGCTGAAGACCATGGCTGAAATGGTCGCTAGTATGCATTCTATTATTGTGGCACAATATACTACACCACCGACTGTACCTGCTGTAAGTCCAGAAATCATAGTATCGTCTGTACCTGTCAACACAGGACTGGGGGTAGTATCTCCTCAAGTACCCCTCGTAACAGTTCAACCTACACCCAGTCAGTCAGGGGCTGGGGGTAGTGCTTATAATGTTGTTCCTCCTCCTACCGCTCTAACTCAACATGCTTCTTCTACATCAGTAGAAGATGCCAATGAAGCTGTCAAGCTCCTACGAACTCAGTTCGAAGCTTTCAAGGAGAAAGACAACTTGCAAAGGTTGGGAATCAAGCAGCCCTACCCAGTTGAATGGAAAGAATTTCCATTTCCTCCGAAGTACAAGATCCCAACCATCTCGCTATTTGATGGCAGCACATCTCCCAGTCAGTTCATTAACCACTTTGAGGTTATGACTGTCCAACTTAAACCAAATGACGCTCTTCTTACCAGAGTATTCGTCGGCTGTTTAGCTGGCGTAGCATACGATTGGTACAGAAGCTTGCCCGATGGTTGTATCACCTCCTTCTCTGGCTTAAAGCAAATTTTCTTGGAACGATTTTATGAGGGGATCAATGACATGACTATGTCAGCCCTCAATAAAATCAAACAGAAACACAATGAAACCGCTGAGAGTTTTATCGAACGGTTCCGCCGAGAAGCTTTGAAGATGCCTCCCGGAACTCCTGCTGCTGTCACCATAGACACTTGCAAGGCAAATCTTTTGTCTATCATCAGCATGTGGACAGGGTCTACTCAGTTCCAAGATTGGCCATCCTTCATTGTCAACGCTAAAGCTGCTGAAGCTAGCGCTGACAAGTTTAAGCAACTGGGGGTGCAAATGTCTAACCCCGACCGTGATGAACATCAAACATCAGGTGGTGGCAATCGCCAGAACAACCGCAAACCAAAAGAAACTTTGAACATTAATTTGAATAAGAACAAAGAATCTATGGCGGTTAACGTAGCTCCCCCTACGTCCACTTCTACTCCTTCAGCACCTCCACCGAGAGAACCTCGTCCTAAAGTAGAATATTCTTTTGACGAGAAGGACACAGCGAGCATCTTTGATTGCTTAATCAAAAGCAATAAGATCCAACTCCCAGATCCTAAGAAGCCCGATGAAGTCGGTAAGACTGATCATCCTAAGTACTGTGTTTATCACAGGTTCATCGGACATCCTACTCGAGCATGTTATGTGCTCAAAGGCAAAATCCAGGAGCTGGTCAACGCTGGTGTTGTCACTCTACAACAAGACGAGAAGACTGTGACTGCAAATATGGTCTCAGTCTAATTTGCCCACCCCAGATGGTGCAGCATGGCGTCATTCCTATCCCCAAAGCTACTCTTGAGATTGAGAATCTCCCTCATCCACGAAGTGAAGGTCTCGTCCCTTTGTCGCTTGACAACGGCGAGATTATGTGGATTCATCCGGATCTTGCTTCAGAGTTCGAAGTTCCCTCTTCCTCCAAGAAGAAAGATCGTTCCAAAGGCAAGACAAAGATTTGTAATATGGTGTCGTTTGACCCCATAGTTGATGAAGAAATCTTGCTAGGCACCAGATCGGGGAAAGCTTATTTAAAGGATTACCCTGAAGCCCAAGAGAATCCTGCTCCTTCTTCTTCTGAGCCTGCTCCAGTGCAGCCTACTTCCACTGAGAACATTCCTACTGCATCTTCACCAGTTGTAGTGTCTATTCCTCCCAAGCCGACGGTCGCTGACAAAGACAAACAACAAGTCCGCTTTGATAAATCTTTGAAGAAGTCATCTCCTTCTGGACTTGAGAAGCCTTACAATTTTGACATCCTAGCTCAGTTAGCCAATACACCGGCCCAGCTGTCCATCTTCGAGCTCTTGCGCCTCTCCAAAGAGACTCGGGAAACTCTAAGCGAGGCTCTTATGCAAGCAGAAACCTGTCTAGCCCTGCTTAAGAAGCCGAAAGCAGAACCAGTCTCTTGCCTTCATTGTCATAGTGTGTTGGAGTTAATTCCAAACATAACTTTCACTCAAGATGACATGTTGATGGAAGACAACAGGCATAATCGTCCTCTCTACTATACAGGATATATCGACTCGATGAAAGTCGATCGTATTCTGATAGATCCAGGGTCTGCCCTTAGCATTATGCCGAAGACAATGTTGGATGCGCTAAAGATCCCAGTGCATAGTCTCTCCAGTACAATCACCACTATTCTTGGGTTTAACCAGGGAAGGAGTGAGCCTCTGGGCAAGATTCGTCTAAAACTCCAAATAGGCAATCTTCGCACGAAGGTTACCTTCTACATCATTGACAACCAAGGTTGTTCTTACAATGCTTTACTGGGAAGACCATTTCTGCACGAGCATAACATTGTCCCTTCGACTCTCCATCAATGTTTTAAATATATTGATGACAATGGAGAGGTGCAAAAGGAAGTTGCTGATCTCTATCCTTTTAAAGGCATTGAAGCATACTGCAATGATGCACGTATGTACAAGGACGAATTCATGAAGGTTGTCCTATCTCTGGATACTGAAAAAGAGTAAGAAACAGTGCCCAATGACACTCTCATCATTCCTGTCAAAGGGCGTGTTTCCCGTCCTCAATCTTCCAAGCCACTGGCTATTCACTTGCCAGTCCAAAAATAATCAATTGATGATCAAGACAAAAGGGAGCTTACCTCTTCTGAGCCGCTTGTTATCGACCTCCGTCGTAACAAGGAAAAAAGGCAGCTCACCTCTTCTGAGCCACTTGTTATCAATCTATCTCATAACAAGGAGAAAAGGGAGCTCACCTCCTCTGAGCCGCTTGTTATCGACCTCCGTCGTAACAAAGTCAATCCTCCTCCACGTTCTTCTTCTCCCCCTCTTGTAATCAATCTGACCAAGCCTGCTAAGGTTAAAGGTCCTGCTGTAAATACCAATGTACAGATCAATGAAAAAGCATCGACTTTCCAGTATACTGATGTCATTTATCATGCTAAATGCTATTTGGATATGTTAGATAGCTATCAGTCATTTACAATGGGAGTTGTGCAATCTCTTCAAATAGAAGTTTTATGTGAACACCCAAAGGATTCATATCGTATTGTTCCCGCTCGTAAGAAAGGTAAAAATCTAATACTTTTTAGTAAAGGACCGGAACAACAATTCAGTTATACGGATGATAGCAAAGTTAATGACATGGGGCATCTTCAACTCCGTCGTTACAGTCAACAATCAAAAGACATCATCCGAAAGATGGGTTACGACTTCAAGAGTGGCCTCAACTACGGTAAGGGTAGAAAGACTCCTCTCCGTACGGCTGTCCCGAAAGGAAAATCAGAGATGTATTACAGCAGGACCAAAAGAGATCTCGGATATACTTCTCCCCCATTATTATCCCCAACAGTCTCTGAATCCGATAGTGAGGAGCGTTCTAATTCTTCTGATTCCAGAACATGCAATTCTGACACCAGCATCGGTCAAGTTCATCGGTTAACTGTATCTTCTAACATGGTCTCCGTCGAACTTCCAGAAGGCTATGATGAGGATGTTGAAGAAAGTTCTGAAACAGATCCTTGGGCTCAGCGAATGGATATCCAGTGGGAACTCCGATTCGAACAAAGAGAACCTCCTACCGAAGATTAATTAGTTCAAATTGATGTAGGGGAGAGCGAGTCACCTCGTCCAATATTCATCAGCAAGAATCTCCCAGAGGCAGATAAACAAGAATTAATTCTTCTGATTAAAGAATACATTGATGTCTTTGCCTAGAGCTATGAAGACATGCCAGGTCTAGATCCTAAAGTTGCTACTCATAAACTGAATACCCTGCCGAATACAAAACCGGTCAAACAACAACAATGGCGTTTCAAGCCAGAAATGATGGATGCAATCGATGATGAAGTCAAGAAGCTCATTGCTTGTGGCTTTATTCGAGAAGAGCAACATCCTGATTGGGTAGCCAATGTCGTCCCAGTTCAGAAGAAAATCGGTAAAGTTTGAGTCTGCATCGACTTCCGGGATCTTAATAAAGCATGTCCAAAAGATGAATTTCCTCTCCCTATCACGGACGTCATGATCGACAATACCTGTGGGTTTGAAAGAATATCTTTCATGGACGGATTCTTCGGATATAATCAGATTCGGATGCATCCTGAAGATGAGAAGCACACTTCTTTCCGCACTCCTCGCGGAGTCTAATGCTATACTGTAATGCCGTTTGGTCTCAAGAATGCTGGTGCAACATACCAATGAGCAATGAGTACCATCTTTCGAGATCATCTACGCAAGACTGTTGAATGCTACGTTGATGATATTACTGTCAAAAGTCGTCAAAAGGAAGATCACATCCAAGACTTGAGAACTATCTTCAATCTGATGCGCCAACATCAACTCAAAATGAATCCCACCAAGTCATTCATGGGTGTCTCAGTGGCAAATTTCTCGGCTTCGTCATTACCTCTAAGGGTATACACGTGGATCCCGAGAAGATCAAAGTCATTCAAGAGATGTGTCCTCCACGCAACCTAAAAGAGCTACGAGGATTCCAAGGTCGACTTGCGTACATCAGGAGATTTATTTCGAATTTGTCTGGTCGCTGCAGACCATTCACTCAACTCATGAAGAAGGGTGTATCTTTCATTTGGACTGAAGAATGTCAAAAAGCAGTCGACGACATCAAACAGTACCTCATGAATCTACCAGTCTTGGTGCCACCAATCTCGGGCATACCATTCTTAATGTATGTCCGTGCTATGGATCATTCATTGGGTGCTTTACTTGCCCAAAAGAATAAAGAAGGCCATAAATAGGCCATCTATTATCTCAGTCGTACTATGATTGGTGCTGAACACCGTTATAGTCCAGTCGAAAAAGAATGCCTAGCTCTCATGTTTGCTGTTCAAAAGACAAGGCATTACATCATTGGCCAAACTATTCATGTCATATCCCGAGTTAATCCTCTTCGGGTACTCATGAAGAAGCCCAGCACACTCAACTCTCGGTTGGCTACATGGGCCATTCTGCTAGCCCAATATGACATGGTATATGTTCCTAAAAAATCTGTCAAAGGTCAAGCCCTGGCAGATTTCTTAGCAGCTCATCCTGTGCCAGAACCATCTAAACTCTATGATAAAATTTCGGACGAGACTTCGGAATCAAATATGGTCTCCGAAGAATTTTTTACTTGGCGTCTATTCTTTGATGATGCATCCAGGATTGGACCCAATGGTGCCATCGTCGCAGGAGTTGGAGTTGTCCTTGTTTCTCCAGACGGGTCAGTTATTCAAAGAGCATACTCCTTAGATGAGCCTTGCTCCAACAATGTGGCAGAGTACAATGCTCTACTCATCGGCCTTCAGTTAGCCAAATAACTTGACATCGAGTATCTTGAAGTCTATGGTGACTCTAAGCTGGTTGTTAACCAGGTTAGAGGGACTTATGAAGTTCGCCATCAAGATCTAGTGCCTTACTTTGAAGCAGCAATCAACATGGCTACATCATTCAAAGCCTTCTTCATTGAATATGTACACCAAGCTTGCAATATTGAGGCAGATGCTTTGGCTAATCTTGCAGCAGTCTTAGCCATCCCTATCAAAAGACAACAGGTGGTGGTCATCTCTAATCGAGAATTATTCTGCGTCGAAAACAATCGTAATATTGAATTCAGTAATCTTACTGAAGTCAATGTTATCGATGAAGACTGGAGAACTCCTTTTATCGACTTCATAATTCACGACATACTCTCCGAAGATCCCAAGGAAGCTACGAGTATTCGTCGGCGGTCTCTCAGATTCTATTACAATCAGACCACTAAAACTCTTTATCGGCGGACTTATGACGGTCTTCTCTTGTGCTGTCTCGCTGGTGATGAAGCGAAGAAAGTGTTGCGTGAAGCTCACGACGGTGTCTGCGGAGCACATCAACCAGGTCCTAAGCTACAGGATTGCATCCGACGAATGGGTTACTACTGGCCCTCTATGGTTTCTGATGCCATCGAATATGCGAGAAAATGTCGAGCTTGTCAAATCCATGCAGATTTTATTCATCAACCTTCAGAATTCCTGTATCCGACTGCTGCTTCCTGGCCTTTTGAAGCTTGGGGTATGGACATCATCGGTCCCATCAATCCTTCTTCTTCTAAGGGACATCGGTTCATATTAGCAATAACCGACTACTTCTCCAAGTGGGCTGAAGCTATACCTCTGGCTGAAGTCAAGACCAGCAGCGTCATCAACTTCATCAAATACCATGTCATCTATCGATTTGGTGTACCTCGAAGGATCATCCATGATAACGGATCACAATTCATCAGTCAGAAGTTCACAAGATTCTGCGATAATCATCGGATTGACAATGTTGCTTCTACAGCCTACAATCCTGCTGCTAATGGCTTGGCTGAAGCCTTCAACAAAACTATCATTAAGCTCCTCAAGAAGTTTGTATCTACTAACAAACGAAACTGGAGTGAAAAGCTTGGTGAATGTCTTTGGGCCTATCGAACTACGGTCCGCAATCCCACAGGCTTTACACCTTTCTCTTTGGTGTACGGCTGTGAAGCAGTTCTTCCTCTGGAACTTCAAATTCCTTCTTTAAGGATTGCCATTGCTAATAAACTCACTACAGATAACAATGATCTTTTTCGACTTCAAGAATTAGAAGCACTCGATGAAAAACGGCTATTGGCTCAACAACATATTGAGTTATATCAAGCCCGCATCTCGAAGACTTTCAACCGCAAAGTTAAAGTCAGAGCCTTTCAGCAAGAAGAACTCGTTCTAACGGTCAGACGTCCTATGACTATGACTCACTCGAGCAAATACAAGTTTGACGCGAAGTGGGAAGGTCCTTACATTGTTAGCAAAGTCTTTTCAAATGGAGCCTATCAACTTTCAGAGTTAGACGGTCGAATTGCAATGATGCCTATCAATGGCAAATTCCTTAAGAAATACTATGTATAAATGTAACAGAGATTTTATGTAAATAAGATCAGACAGCTCATAAATAAAGTTTGATTTTTATTTCATCATAAATGATGTTACATGATATCAAGGAATGTCACTATCATCCTTCTCAACATTGGGACGCGGACCACTGCCGTCCTTATCAAAGAAATAATCAGCAAAAGAGTCGAGGACATCCTTGCTCGAGCCTACCAAGAACTTACAAGCGGCCATCCTCATGGCCTCCTCCTCTTCTGTCTTTCCTGGTTCAAGCAGAAAGTCTAAGATATCCTGCGGTGGTTTGGGTGCAGACGAACCTTCGCTTACTTCTGCCTGTATTGGTTGGACTGGTTCGGCAGGACATTCTTCAGTGCTCGTCTCAACCTTTGGGGTGACTTCAGCCTTCTTGGATGCATCTCCGGACGACATCTTTATGTTGAAAAGTGGAAATGATCATTCCTTCCAGATTTATGTTCTATTTATAGGCAGAGATTCTCAAAATAATGAAACGACACATTCATCTGACGGTTCATCCGTTCATCATCATCTGACGGTTCACACGTTCATTAATTCATCCAACGGTTCATCCGTTTATCATCATTTGACGGTTCATCCGTTCATTAATATCAGACGGTTCATCCGTTCATTCACATTCATCCGACGGTTTACCCGTTCATTCATCATCATCACTCGACGGTTCACCCGTTCATTCAATCAGTTTGATGATTCGTCCGTTCATACATCTACTTGACGGTTCATCCGTTCATACATTCATCAGACGGTTCATCCGTTCATTCACATTCATCCGACGGTTCGCCCGTTCATTCATTATCACCTGACGGTTCATTCGTTCATCATCACCTGACGGTTCATCCGTTCGTCACCATCTGACAGTTCACCTGTTTATCCGACGGTTCACCCGTTCATTTGACGGTTCACCCGTTCGTTCAATTCATTTGATGGTTCATCCGTTCATCCCGACGATTCATTTCGTTCATTTATTTCATTCACACATTTTGACGATTCATTTCGTTCGTTTATCCACATCAGCAACTTATCGTCCTCGATTAAGTTGTCTATCTGAAATAATAATATTCAACAAATTATATTCTGTCACGTCCATATTACCTCTGAGCAGATATAATGAATATAATTATTTTCTATAAAATCATCAAGAAATATATCATGTCCTGTACCTCTGAATATATTTTCTATCGCTATTATTTGTATCTGAACAAGATATGCAAAAAATAATAGAGCCACAACAAAATATCTTTTATTGATCAAAATTGAAGACATTACATGTATAGCATAAAGAAAGACAAAAAGATACAAGATGTTCTTTCTACTGAGACGGAGGCATCATCAGATTAGCAATCTGTTGTTTCAAAATCTGTAACCGTTCTTCGCGAGATGCCATCACTCTCCTCCTGGCCTCTTCCATCCCAGATTCTTCATTAAAAACGGGCATGGTTACCATTCGACGAGTGATTTCCGCATCATGAGCTGCTACATACTCGTTTCTTTCCTGAGTTAGAGCATCAATTTGTTGGACTGCAGTCTGATGCTCTGTAACTTCATTTTCCAGTTCCTCTTCAAGACGAGCAATCTCCACTCTCAGCTCGACAATCCTTCTCTCTCTTCTCTCAGCAGTTGAGATCACCGATTCCAACTTGGAATTATATTCAGCAGATTTAGTAGTATAGGCTTCCAAGAGGTTCTGGAGATTTACTCTTTCAATTGCAGCTGCCTGAGCCATTTGTTCAAACTCTGCCTGCACTAAAGGTTCCACTTCCCCTTTGTTAAGATCTTTATAGTTCTTTATGGAGATTTCTAGCTCATTCAATACATGGTCAAGGAAAGTGGCCTGAGCCTCATCACCTTGCTCCCGGATGGCCTTCACTAAGAAAGAGGTCGGACCTCTAACCATGTAAAAATCAGCGTCTTCTTTGTCCATCATTCTATTGATCAGAGGTCCCAAGGACTCGAAGAAGCATTTGGTGAATGATTGGATGACAAGCTGATTAATCGCCAGAGCACCAGGAGTCGCAGCTACTCCTATTGATGACGAAGTAGCAGGACGCTCAATTTCTCGTATCTGAACAGCAGGCTCTTTGAATAAGGGAACCAAAGTGGAGCTGGTTGCTCCTTCCGGTTGTTCCTCTGCAAAATCAAATACTGTCACTTTGCCTGTCATTGGCTATTGATAAAGAGAATCAAAAGTGAAAACAGTCTTACCATGGGTGGATCCAGCAATAAGCTTATCATCTGCAGGAACAGACTTTAGCTGAGCAGAAGTAGCCTCAGACACTATGGCCTGGCTACTTCCTGCTTCAGAGCCACAAGATAAATGGCGACTACTACTAGCAATTGTCGTCGCCAGTACTATGTCCATACATGTTGGAGCAGCAACTGGAGTTTCCTCCAAATCCACCTCTTCATCAGCAATCTTCTCCGGAGATCTCGGCACCTCAGCTTCCTTTTCAGGAGTTAGAGTATCTCGAGGAGATGTCTGGATCTCAACATTCTCTTCCGGATTTTGTGTTTCCTCAGCAGCTTCTGATGAGGTGCTCTCCTCATTTTTGCTGTCCTCGGGAGCCTCTTCACTAGCAGCATCAGCAGCATGATCAGCTTCTTCTTGATAACCGAAGTCACAGCCATATAAAGCTTCGATCATCAAACGATCTTCTTCCGTAAGGGTTGCTCCCGGTGTGGCAGGAAGGTGAGTTTCCGCTGCTGTTGGCAATGGAGATTACAAAGGTTCATGCTCTGTTTCTGCAATATTGTCTCTAGGCTCTATGGCCTCATCTCTCCGGTCGATCTCTTCTCTCTCCTCAATATCCTCCCTCTGTTCTGGACTAGGAGTTTTATGTCCAGCCTCGGAAACAGGAGTTGGAGATGACATAGTGAGCCCAGCTACAGCGCTCGCTACTACCGAAGACAAAGTTTTTCTAGGAGGAGAGACTGTTAAATTTTCTCTGCGGACCAACCTTTTCTTTCTATGTAGAGGTCTCTCAGGACTCTCTACGTTTATTGCCTCGACTTGTTTTTGAACAGAGGTCAGTGTGGCAGCTTCTTCCTGCTGAATTGTCTCGGCCAGCTGCCGAGATTGAGATCTAGTAGTAATCTTTTCTGAAGAATGATCCAAGATCAGTTTCTTCTTCGCAGCTGGGACGGAAGGCTCCTCTCTTCTTCTCTTCCTGGCCGGTGATTTAGCAACCTTCAAAGAAACACGCAGTGGCGCGTTAATATCTTCAAGGAACATAACGTCCCTCGAAACTTCTAAGGGTGCATCCACTAGCTCGTGCACCTCATCATTACCTGGAAGTGACATGATGACTCCTCCCTTCTTCAATCTCGTTGCAGACGCGAAGCTATCCGCAAGATTGAAGTTCTCGGCAAATGTGTTCGATGATGTATAAAACACCGAATATGTGAACAGCATACGAGGGCCATGATTACTATTCACCGGCATCGAGAACGTTACTTTCGTATCTCGAGCGTTGTAATAAGCCCAAACTCGGGCTCCATCTATCAAGAAACCTTTTTCTTGTAGGCATGAGATAGCATTACCTACGTGGAATTGGTCATATCCAAACTGCCGAGCAAACCGGCTGGGAAGATATGGTTTCAAGTAGCATTCTTCTTCAAATCGATACACCAAATGGGATGGTCGAATTGTCTTCAACCAATCAAAAGCTGTACGGCTCAAAGGTTGCATCTTTGAGTCAATCATGTTGGTCGGCATCTGTTCATATCCGGCAGGAGGAGGAGTGCAATAGAAGTTCCATCCTTTGCCGAGGTTCAAAGCATATCTGCAATCTCTCAAAGAAGTGTATTTCCACTTATCGTGGGAGAATCTCCGCAAAAAGCTGCCACTGACTGGTCCCATGTCGGGGTCCATCAAAGTAGGATGGTGTAGAAGCAACCACCCGAACAGATAAGTATACGGCAATTCTAGCCGAGGAAACTCTTTCTTGCCCTTTGCTTTCAGCATCAATTCGACGTATAGACGGAGACTGGCGTTCATTCTACAAGTCATCGTCGATAAGAGATCCATCTTGTAGCCGAAGACTAATCGAACGGCAGCAAAAAGAACACCGCGATGGAAGCGGTCTACGGCACTTGATCCGGGAACGACGAATCGACGGAGCCAATATATCAAAAAACCTGCCAGTTGGACTTCTTTTGACATAAATCGATATCCCACTCTCATATAACTCTCGAGAATGTCTCCTTTCTTTAGAGGAGGACATTGATGATCATCCTTGATCTTGGTATCCAAGTCCCCACTTTCCTCCATCAACTTCACCACTTCAGTGCTGCTCAGTGGTTTAAAGAAGTCGGGATAGCAGTTGTCATATTCCTTGGTCTTCTTTTCTTTAATATGGTTGAGGAACATATAAGGCAACCATTTGGATGAATAGCAGGTACCAGATGTACCACTTTTGTAAAACAGAGAGCAGATTTTATAATGACACAGCAGTTCTTCGAAGACTGCTACCATGGCTGCGTTCTCTTTTCTAAGTTTGTCCAACTCATCATTAGTTGGGACAAATTCCTCATACGGGGCATCCCCCATCGGCAGGTAAGAGATGTACTGCATCTCGTGAAGGGCAAACCCGATCTCTCCGCAGGGAGTCATAAAAGTCCCTGTCCTGTAGTTGTATCTTTCTGCTAGAGCCAGAAATAGATGCGGATTGGGGGCAAAATCGTAAACAGTGGCATGCACTGCTTGATACAAGTTAATCTGCTGAAGTTTGTCTTCAAATATAGTCAAAATTCAGTTTGCTATACAACTCCATCTCTTATAGTCTGGGTTCACCAGTCCAGTTAATCTGAGGTCTTGATCTGGATACCTCCCTTCGACCTTCGTGAACTCATTCGCGAATATTGGAACTCTCACGGGCAATAACAAAGAAGAATTTTTCCGACGGAATACAACCGGGCTTTAAACCTCTAAGCAAGACACTGTATCGTTCTGAAGAACTGTAGAACATGTCTTTCTTGTTAGGCCCCTTCTTCACATAAATCTTTCCTGGACGGGCATCCTGAAAAGGTGTGAGATTCCATTCCATTTTCCTCGGATAGCTTGCATGAGCATATCGAGATAAAGGGAGACAGCGGAAGACATTTGGTATCGAGATTGTCTTATCTTTCTGTTGGACAATCCGTTCTTCCATCCGTGGCTTTGGCTGAGAGCTCTTCTCAAAAGCTTCGCCAAACAGAAATAGGGGCTTCTTATGAATGATGGCATCTGCCGACTCCAAAGGTTGCCCATTCATCAGACATAACAGGGTTTCATTATCTTGGGTTACCAAGATAGCTTGGCGGAAAGCTGGCAGATCATACTGTGGAAAGTGCACATGGGACAGGTCCTCTTTGAATTCCGATTCTGAAAGAGTCCCTACAAAGTTCTCATACCCAGGATCTTCTCTGGTGTCAACTGCATCCAACAGAAGAAAGCAGAATTTAGTACAAGTCAAAGTCAGAAAATTCTGTCATCAGATTGTGCAACCATCAGATTGCGCAACTATCAGTTTGTGCAGCATCAGATTGCGCTGGCAATCTTGCACGAATCAACAGATTGCGCTGACTTTTGCCAGCACAGTTCAACCGATTGCGCAAGAAGTTATTCTTCATAAAAATAAAGAATAAACTGTTTCGTGCAAACCAAAACCCTAAAAAGGGTGGCACAGTATGATCACATCTCTAAAAAGAGATGGATTCTGAAAATCAGTGAAGTCGAAAAAACCTAAAAAGGGTTTTCGATTGGGTCATCTACCTTGCAAAGCAGGATGTGCAGTCTCATGTCGAGAAGGACGTCGTGCAACCCTAGCCAAAGGCTCGGCGGGGGCCTTGCCCTAGGCAGCGGCGGAAGAACGCTTGGGAGCCATAGAGATTCGATGGAGAAGAAAGGAGGAATAGGCTCGAGACTTCTCTCTTAAATCACAAAAGCAAAGTAAAGAATGAAATGAATATTGAAGAGAACTATTTATAGTTTTTCAAAGAGTAACGGCTGCCTCAGACTGCGCCGAAAAAGTCGGATCGACTCATCCGATTGCGCAGACAGCTCATGCGCAACTTGATTTTAACTTTTGAAATTCAAAGTATTTCGAAACTTTGAATAAATTCAACTTTCGAAAACTTTGAAGGGGGTCTTGTAGGTCCTAAAAAATCAAGTTGCACCTATCAACAAAGTCAGAAAATCAAGAAATACAATTTTCAAATGAACTGCGCAGACATCAGATTGTGCATCATTCCGATTGCGCACACCGGACTGCGCACACTTTCAACTGTGCAGGCTGACGTGCAATGTCATCATTATCTGACAAAATCAAATCTTTCTGACAGCTGGCAGCACAAAGAACGAGGAGACTGTTCGTTTATTACGCTGCACAACGCTCGAGGACAGCTGTATATGCAGCGCAATCCAGTGCCTGCACAATCTAGTGCCTGCGCAATCTATGTCAGTGTAATCCAAAGTCAGCGCAATTCAGGTGGCGTACTTGATCATGATAATTGACAAAAGTACACATGGCATTCATGCCATCAATTCCTTACTACGTGGCAATCGTCTATGCACGATCATGCGCATTTCAATCAAATGATGTCATGTGTCCAAGACAGTCAGCCCACGACCAGACAACTGCCTGCGCAGTCTGATGCTGCGCAATCTAACTTGCGCCATCCAGAATAACTCAAAATTAGTTATTTCTAGAACTCTATAAATAGAGTTTCAAGTCTTCATTCAAGAGGATCAGATAGAGAGATCAGACATTAAAGTTCAGAATTATCAGAGAGTTCAGGAGTTCTTGCCCAAGTGCTGCTGCATTATTCCGAGGCTTTTGCCTTCAATTCTCCGAGGCTTTTGCCTTCAAGTCAACTTTCGAGGCTTTTGCCTTCAAGTCACCGAGGCTACCGTTTTCAAAGTTCACATCGTCCAAGGGATAAAGCAATCATCTTCTAGATTGGATTCCTACAGTTGTACCTTTCCCAGAATTTTTGTAATCTTGACAAAGTTTGTATCAATAAAGTTTCATACTTTTGTTTTTGCAAACAGCCACGGGGAAATGATGCCATCTGGGTCATCGTCGATCGACTAACCAAGTCAACGCACTTTATTGCCATCAAAATTACTTGGAGCATTGATCGCCTGGCGCAGATTTATCTTGATGAGATAGTACGGCTGCACGGAGTTCCAGTATCTATCGTCTCCGATCGGGATTCACGGTTTATGTCGCGATTCTGGAGTAGCCTTCAGTCGGCGCTGGGTACCAAGTTGCAGTTCAACTCAGCTTACCATCCCCAGACTGACGGCCAAACAGAGCACGTCAATCAGATTCTCGAAGATATGCTACGACTCTGCGCAATTGACTTCAAATCAAGTTAGGACAATCATCTACCTCTGGCCGAATTCGCATACAACAACAGCTATCAATCCAGCATTCAAATGGTGCCGTATGAAGCCTTGTACAGATGAAAGTACCGATCACCCATTTGTTGGGACGAAGTCGGAGAGCGGCAGATTTTCGGCCCGGAACTGGTGGAACAGAACGTGCAGAAAATTCGGCTCATTCGGGAAAGACTAAAAACTGCGCAGAGTCGTCAGAAAAGCTATACGGACGTTCATCGTCGACCCCTCGAGTTTCAAGAAGGTGATCACGTATTTCTCAAGGTGTCACCCATGCGGAGAGTTACTCGGTTCGGCGCGAAAGGAAAGTTGAGCCCGAGATTCGTTGGGCCGTTCGAAATACTCGAACGGGTCGTCCAGTGGCCTATAAAATTGCCCTACCGCCGACGCGTGAAGGTGTACACAATATCTTCCATGTCTCTCAACTGTGGAAGTACGTGCACGACCCGAGCCACATGGTAGATTTTGGCCAGCTGGAGCTAAAGTCTGACTTATCCTACGTTGAAGAGCCAGTTCAAATCATAGAACGCAAGGATAAGCTGCTGCGAAATCGAGCGATCCCTCTCGTCCGCGTCCTCTGGAGGAACCATTCGGTCGAAGAGTCGACGTGGGAGCTTGAATTATAAATGAAGGAGAAATTTGCTTCATTGTTCTCGTAGAGGTAGGTTCTATCATTAAGTTTTGAGGACGAAACTTTTTATTAGTTGGTTATGGTGTAGTGCCCCGTCCCTACATCGTGCCCCATTTTTGTCCACGGGGTGCGCGAGAAAGGAACATTGTCGCTATCGATTCGGTCGGGACTGATAGGTCAGAATCGGCCGAGTCGATCGAACGGGAACGGTTGAATTAAGATCTATTCTATGTTATGGAATGGCTTCTTTGGAACCAAGTCCCATATTCAGCGGGTTGCGCCTCGAGGATTGGCTCTGCGGCTGAGTCGGGAGAGACCTCCCGTTGCTCTGATTTTCATGCCGCACTTGATTTGGCTTTGGCTTTGTTTTTCGTGAATGCGTTTTTCGTGAATGTTTCCGATAGATTTTCTTGACTTGCGTTTTCGAGCTTCGCATTCCTATCGAAATTTCTTGAATTCCACAGTGTTCTAATCAATTGCTTATGCGATTGCAGGTGATCGCGTAGGCGACGTCAGTGCAGCCAACTGGTCGCTCGCTTGAGAAAATGTCACGCCCTAGAACCAGAATACTGGAGAGCGGGGGCAGACATAGCCAGCTACGTATATGAAATAGAATCCATCTCGCTATACGGTCACGGCTGTCTAGATACATGAGGGTTTATCTACAAGCCAACAGTCTCTTAAGGTCATGAACAAGCCTAGTGTCTCAATCACAAGCAAGTAAGTAAAAGTCACAAGATGTATGATCATTAAATATACAATAGTAAGGCGTCCCAAACATTACATATTCAGTTGATCATGAAGCTAGTCGTTACAAAATGTCAGGACTAGCAAGAGTTTAGTCATACATGATCAACCCTAGAATCTGTTAATCATGTTCCAGCCCGTAGACAGACAGTAAGTAAGTACAATCGAGCTAAACAGGTGCTCGTCGGCTAAACGCCTCAAAAGAATATTTTTACAATAGAGTGGGAGAGCCAAAAATAACCCACTCGTTGCCAGGGTTCCGTCTAGTGGCCACCATCTGGCTGGAAGGTCGGTAGATCCTCTGGAGCTGCTCCAAATCTGGCCACACAAAACCAGCTGGGTCAGACCCCAGAAAGAGCAAGTGCCACAAAGAAAGCTTCACTTAGGAACTAAAAACCAGCAATCAGCACAAGATATAAATAAAAGTAAGAACTGGAAATAAAGAAAATACACCAGGATGATATACGACGAGATAACCATAGAACTATTCAGATAACCAGGTTACAACCCGTAAACCAAACAAGGACCGGGGTTGTAACCCTTCGTCTGAACAGAACTTGGTATTCTCACCATTTATCGGTAAAATAAATACAAGCATTCTGGTCATTCAATAATCTGGAACAGGATCAGGGCAAGACTAGACTGGTTAGACTCCGTCCAATCACTTCACGGCCAAACAAGAATTACGGCTTGATACTTTAACTAACTAGGGTTATCACAAGCCTAATTACTAACAAGACACAGTAAGATTATTCCACAGCCACAAGCCCTGCAGACCATCCAGGTTACCCGGGTTAAAAGATTAGAGTTAAATTCAGGTGGGTACATCGTCCAGGAAACGAATGTACCCTTAGGTAGATTGAAGGGTGCAACACATGACAGTGTGCTGGAAATGTGCCCTACTCGACGGCAGGCTACAGATCCCAAGACGTGCCCAGGTAACGGGATTGCCTGTAGCTGGGAAATCTCGTCATGACTAATGTATTAATCTAGTTATTAGCCTTAGTCCATTTTAGTAGGTACTCCTGACCGTGGTACTCAGGAGTCCCTGTCCTAGACATGATGCAAGACAGGACTGGTTTATTTATACAAACACAATCGCCCACGGTGTCCAGATTAATTATACAGGTCATGTCATGTCAGGTAGCCGTCGCAACAGCTATTCGAGATAATCATGTCAGGTTATCATACCAAGTGTACTTGTCAGGAGTGCGCCACGACGGGCCACTATCAGGTCATGTCAGGTTATTATGTCAGGAGTGCACCACTACGGGTCACTATCACGTCATGCTCAATTATCAATTCCAAACATATCAAGTAAATTCGTAGAAGATCTAGGTTATTATGTCAGGTTATTATGTCAGGTTATTATGGACATTAAATATCTAATAAAATATCAATATACAGGGCTATAGAAGATCCAGGGTAAGTAGGGTCAAGTCCAGTTGCGCCTAAACATCAGGTTGGGCCTGAGTCAGACTGCGCTCAAGTCAGGCTGCGCTCAAGTCAGGCTACGCTCAAGTCAGGCTACGCTCAAGTCAGGCTACGCTCAAGTCAGGCTACGCTCAAGTCAGGCTGCGCTCAAGTCAGGCTACGCTCAAGTCAGGCTACGCTCAAGTCAGGCTACGCTCAAGTCAGGCTGCGCTCAAGTCAGGCTACGCGCAAGTCAGGCTACGCTCGAGTCAGGCTGCGCTCAAGTCAGCGTATACAAGGCATACGTCTCCAAAAAGGAAGCGTATGTACTCCATACGACTCCTCATCAAGGCAGCGTATGAGGTCCATACGACTCCTTATCAAGGCAGCGTATGCAAGACATACGTCTCCAAAAGGCAGCGTATGTACTCCATACGACTCCTCTTCAAGGCAGCGTATGTACTCCATACGACTCCTCATCAAGGCAGCGTATGAGGTCCATACGACTCCTTGTCAAGGCAGCGTATGCAAGACATACGTCTCCAAAAGGCAGCATATGTACTCCATACGACTCCTCTTCAAGGCAGCATATGAGGTCCATACGACTCCTTGTCAAGGCAGCGTATGAGTCAGACTGTGCTGCACTAAAAAGCGTGCGCAACTCAGTGGCGTAAGCTAAAAAGCTCGCGCACACTGCTCACTGTCTTCTCCAAATCAGCAAGAACTCCATGGTTTGAACCCAAAGCTTCAAAAGTCCATAACTTGGTCAAAATAAGTCCAAATCCAACTTTTTAAAGGTCAAAATTGGGTAGAATAAAATTCTCTACAACATGGAACCATCAAAACTTGAAAACAAAGAAGTTTGATAGATCAAAACCACCAAAATTCGAAAATAACTAATTTTTAGATCTACAAAAATTAAAGCCTCAAAATGGAAAATGACAAGTTCTAATGTGTCTTAGAAACATGAGGAGAAGCTAATGGAACAATAAAAATAGACTCTCTTGTGGAAGCAAGTTGCACTTGCCTAGACCTCTCTCTCCCTTTCTTTGGTAGGTAAGGAAGTAATGGTGGAGAAGATGATAAATGAAGAGAGAGAAAGGAGAAGGGTTAATAAATGATAGTGGTGGTGGTAGGTAGGGGGTTCACCCCTTGGTTCATGATGAACCAAGAGTAATCCCAAACCGAACCAAGCCAACCCAAACCAAGGATAAACCAAGTCCAGGGAGGAAATTAAGCAAAGAAATCATGCAATACAAGAATAAATACGTACACGTATTCCAAAAATACGTAATACGAACCACAGGCATTACAGAAAATTCTAAGGCGAGTGGCTGACCTCCTTCGCCTCGTCCCTCTACTTCAAAACTCAATATGTGAAGTAAAATAAATGTTTGTCATAATAGCGTAGAATCAAAGACATCGTAGCACGATTCTTCACGAAACACTTGTTATCGACTGCTGGTATTGGAAATAGAAAACATGTTCCTTATGCAAATCCACTTAGCCTATGCAAAGCAATGAATGAATCGATTAACGTTTATCGCAACGATACGTCTAAGTAAGCAAAAACGGTCATTGGACAACTTGTCGACAAGGTGTAGTTTCCTCGAACGGTTGTCTAGGCCAAGGGACCGATTCGGCCCGGAAGGAACGAGAATAGCAAGCGCCAGCCCTTCATCGGCGTGGGTTATTCGGGAACTTTTGCACAGGGCTCGCTACCCGCCGCGAAAGGATCGCCGTCTAACCCGGCTATAGTCCGCGATGGCTTGACATTGCCAGTGGCCTTCACACCCTTCTACGGCTTAACAAATGCATGGGACACGGGATGAATGTGATAGTTGCTTAATGTTATACAATTTTATATGCTTGCCTCAAAATATATTAACATGCAAATCGAGCAGGATGGTTAGAAAGATCATTGAAATAGCTAGCTAACATGTTTACAAAACTTTTTGAATCAAATGCAGAGCTTGGATTTTAATTAGCCATTCGCCAGTACATGTGATCGTACTGATCCTCGCACTTTGCAGGTCCCGCGAATCAGGAAGGACGTGCCAGCTAGCTCGGCGGCGTTCGTGATTTTGAAGCTTCGGCCGTGCGTCGAAGACTTTCTCTGCGACTCCACTTTTGAAGGCTCTCGACAGTCCAAGGAAGATGACTCAGCGTCCCTCCCATCCAGGTCACTGGAGTACTTTATTGTATATTGAGGGATGTGTGCAATATATGGAACGGCTATCTCATCGACACTCTTTTATAATCGAGTCATGTTGTAGTCCGTGCGGCAATGAGTCTTGTATCGGAGTCTATAAAAGATGTTCATTATCAATAAAGATCAAGTTTTCTTTACTTATTGTGTGAATCAATTTATCTGCGTACTCTCTTAGATCTCGTGTCTCGGATTACCTTATGACTATGTCTTGTACGATCGTAAATTAGGTTCACACGGCATCATGCCCGGAGGACGACTATCGATTCGACGGAATCGGGGCGTGAGAATTAGTGACGCTAACTCCAACTAAAGAAAAGACTTACATTTTTAGGATTAGGAAAGGCTTCCTACTTGAGAGAGTTCTACCAGGGTTAGCAGCCTAATCGGCCCCCTCTTGTGGATATGAATGTGTAATATAAATTTGAAGATGTCCATTGGCATGCCTTTACAAAAAGAAAGAAGTCCTTGACGAAGGCCCCAATGATGATGACTCCAATAAACGGTAAAGAACCTAAGCTATATCTTGTTTTCAATGATAATGCTATCGAAATAGTGTTAATACACGATATGGTCAATGAAAAACTAATAAGATAACTATGTTAATAGAATTATCCTGAATGACAAGTGCTTTTCCCTGTTACGAGCACTTTCTCAGTCGTTCATTTTGCATCTTCCATATCGACAAAAGTAAGCTCTCATTAATATTCTTATATTTTTGGCGGAATGCTCGTGCCTTTAATAACCTGATATAGGCTGATATGTGTCTCTGGTTGAAAGCCAGAATTCATTTAAGAAGGTGGCCAAAAGGAAACTCTGATGCTTTCTTTCATTAACGTCTCATATTTTGCCACGTCTTCATCATTTGGAATGATAGATGGACAAAGTTAATATAAGCTATTAATTAAGACTTTTTTGTTCCTAAGATTTATCGTAGTCAGTTTAGTTGCTTTTTATAGGTGTTCGTTATAAGAGACAATTACGCTTGTTAGTGACGCTAACCCCAACTAAAGAAAATAGTTACATTTTTAGGATTAGGAAATGCTTTCTAGTTGAGAGAGTTCTACCATGGTTAGCAGCCTAATCGACCCCTCTTATGGATATGAAGGTATAATACAAATGGGAAGAGGTCCATTGACAAGCCTATGCAAAAATAAAGAAGATCTTAGCGAAGGTCCCAGTGATGACGACTCCAATAACAGGTAAAGAAACCTAAGCTATATCTTGTTTTCAATAATAAAGCTATTGGAATAGTATTAGTACACGGTGAATAAAGATGGTCAATGAAAAACTAACAAAATAACTATGTTAGTAGAATTAGCCTGAACGACGAGTGCTTTTCCCTCTCTTACGAGCACTTTCTTAGTCGTTCACTGTGTATCTTCCATATCGAGGAAAGTAAGCTTTCCTTACTGTTATTGTCCTTTTGGCGGAATGTTCTTGCATTTAATGACCTGATATGGACAGATATGTCTTCCATGTTGGAAGTCAGAATTCATTTAAGAAGGTGGCCAAAAGAAAACTCTGACACTCTCTTCCATTAGCATCTCATATTTTGTCACGTCTCCCACATTTGGAATGATAGATGGACAAAGTAAATAAAAGCTATTAATTAAGACCTTTTCGTCCCTAATATTTATTGTAGTCAATTTAGTTGGTTTTTATAGGTATTCATTCTAGAAGATAGCGGCGCTTGTTAGTGACGCTAGCCCCAGCTAAAGAAATGATTACAATTTTAGGATTATGAAAGGCTTCCTACTTGAGAGAATTCTATCATGGTTTAGCAACCTAATTAACCCCTCTTATGGATACGAAGGTGTAATACAAATGGGAAGAGGTCCATTGATAAGCCTTTGCGCGAAAAAAAAAACAAGACCTTAGCGAAGGCCCGTGATGATGACTCCAATAACAAGTAAACATGGAAAAAAAAACCTAAGCAATATATTGTTTTCAATGATAATGCTATCAGTATATGTTAGTATACGATGAATAAAGATGGTCAATGAAAAACCTACAAGATAACTATGTTAATAGAATTATCCCGAACGACAAGTGCTTTTCCCCCTCTTACGACCACTTTCTCAATCTTTCACTTTGCATCTTCCATACCGATGAAAGTAAGCTTTCCTTAGTGTTGTTGTCCTTTTGGCGGAATGGTCTTGCATTTAATTAATGACCTAATATGGGCATATACATCTCCCGAGTTGGAAGTCAGAATTCATTTAAGAAGGTGGCCAAAAGAAAACTCTGACACTTTCTTCCATTAGCGTTTCATATTTGCCACGTCTTCCTCATTTGAAATGATAAATGGACAAAGTAAAAAGAATCTATTAATTAAGGCTTTTTCGTCCTGAATATTTATCGTAGTCAATTTAGTTGATTTTTAAAGGTATTTGTTCTAGGGACAACGACGCTCGTCATTAACGCTAATCCCAGCTAAAGAAACGAGTTACATTTTTAGGATTAGGAAATGCTTTCTACTTGAGAGAGTTCTATGATGGTTAGCAGCCTAATCGGTCCCTCTTATGAATATGAAGGTGTAACACAAATGAGAAGAGGTCCATTGACAAGCCTTTGCGAAAAGAAAGAAGACCTTAGCAATGGCCCAGTAATGATGACTCCAATAAATAGTAAAGAACCTAAGCTACATCTTGTTTTCAATAATTCTACTAACGAAAATTAAACGTGTTGGTACACGATGAATAAAGATGGCCAATGAAAAACCAACAAGATAATTATGTTAGTATAATTATCCTGAACGATAAGTGCTTGTTTCTCTCTTACGAGCACTTTCTCAGTCGTTCATTTTGCATCTTCCATATCGAGGAAAGTAAGCTTTTATTAGTGTTCTTGTTCTTTTTGAGGAATGCCCATGCCTTTAATGACATGATATGGACAGTATGTCTCTCAGGTTGGAAGTTAGAATTCATTTAAGAATGTGGCCAAAAGGGAACTCTAACGTTCTCTTCCATTAGCGTCTCATATTTTGCCACATTTCTCTCATTTGGAATGATAGATGGATAAAGTAAAGAGAAACTATTAATTAAGATTTTTTCGTCTCTAATATTTATCGTAGTCAATTTAGTTAGTTTTCATAGATATTCATTCAAGGAGACAGCAGCACTCGTCAGTGACGCTAACCCCAACTAAAGAAAAGAGTTACATTTTTAGGATTATGAAAAAGCTTCCCACTTGAGAGAGTTCTACCATGGTTAGCAGCCTTATCAGCCTCTCTTATGGATATGAAGGTGCAATGCAAATGGGAAGAGGTCCATCGACAAACCTTTGCCAAAAGAAAAGAGATCTTAGCAAAATGATGATGACTCCAATAGCTGGTAAAAAAACATAAGCTATATCTTATTTTCAATGATAATCCTATCGAAATACTGCTAATACACGATGAATAAAAATGGTCAATGAAAAATCAACAAGGTAACTATGTTAGTATAATTATCCTAAACATCTCTCTCTCTCTCTCTCTCTCTCTCTCTCTCTCTCTCTCTATATATATATATATATATATATATATATATATATATATATGGTGGCAAATAACATCTAGCCTAGTGGTTAAGAGAGATGTATGTGGTCCTTGTGGGCGGAGTTCGAATTCCAGCGAGAACGATTCTAGAAATTACTTACGCTTCATAAAAAATATATATAGAGGGTGGTTTGTACCAAAAAAGAAAAAGAAAGAAAGTATGGCTATCAAGTGAATTCCTTGGATAGGAAAGGGTCAGACAGGGAAATCCCCTACCAACCCCTTTCCACTAAATCATGCTCTTGTACTAACCCATCATCATATAATCAATCAAAATCCAATAATAATATTAAAAGAAATTCTAAATGAGTCCTCCTCCTCCTGTCCTGCAAATCCGATCTATTATTATCAAATCATACAAAACCATGTAACCATAGTACCACCACTCCTAATCACGGAGTGAGTGTCCCCCCGCAAAACCCCCCTCACTCACAGCACACGACCACGCCAACAAAAATATAAAGCGAAGTAGTAGTACTAAACATACCAATACTCTTCATACTTATGCTACTACTACCAAAAGCCAAAGCCAGAACAAAAGTTGTGTTCTTTTTTTATCATCATTTTCTCTCTCCTTTCTCTTCCTATTTGTCCCTATTTTTGCCAGCCATTTCCTGCTTCTCTCTCTCTCTCTCTCTAAGCCATTACATTACTTCATTGATTGAGTAAGAAAAGCCACTCCTTTTCTTTCTTCTTGTTCTTCCTCTATGAAGAGACCCATCTAAAAGAGGAAGAGGAAGAGGAAGAGGAAGAAGACCCATCCCTCAAGAAGAAGAAGAAGAAGAAAAAATCCATTTGGCCATCAAATCTGAAAGAAATGGGTCTGAGCTATGACTGTGCCTCCTCCATCCTCCTCTGTTCCGAGGACAACAACAGCATCCTCTGCTTTGACGAGGAGGAGGATGGGGAGGGAGCCATGGGTGGTGTTGGTCAAGAAAGGAGGGACCTTTACGGTGACTCCTTCCTCGCGGGCTTCCCCAAGCAGTCTGATGAGTGCCTGGAGTTTCTGGTGGAGAAGGAGGTGGAGCACCTGCCAGTGGAGGGCTATGGAAGGAGGCTGGTCACTGGGGCCTTGGACTTGTCCATCAGGAGGGATGCCATTGATTGGATTCTCAAGGTCTGCTCAAATTTTCATTCCTTTCCTTTTCTGTGGCTATTTTTCTTCCATTTTTGTCAACTTGCCTATCTGGTTTTCTTGGGGGTTTTTTTTGGTCTAATTATTTCTCTATATATTTGTAGGTTGGTATGTAATGGTGTTGTTATGTGAGATTTTGATTGCTTGATGTGTGAAAAATAAATGGGTGTGTTTGTCTATTATCATAAATATTGTCGCTTGCTGATATACAAATAAAATAAAATAAAAATCTGATTTCTATTGTGTTTCCTTTCTTGCTTATTTCCCCCCACCAATTTCTTTTCCCTGTGATTTGATGAGTATTTTTCTTGACAGGTTCACTCCCATTACAGCTTTGGGCCTCTGAGTGCCTATCTCTCTGTGAATTACTTGGATAGATTCCTATCTGCCTATGAACTTCCGGTAAGAAAAGAATGAAATGATTTTTACTAGGTCAGTTGAAAAAAGAAATTTACTTGGAGAAATTATTTCATGTGCCGGACTCGCTGTTCACCTTCCATGCCAACCGTTAGATTGCATGCACATATCCCCGTGCAGTCTAATGGACGATGGATGTACGGTGAGTTCGGCACAAAATAATTTCTCCTTTACTTGGTCGCAGTTCTTATCATTGTGTCATTTTGTTCTAATTATAGCAAGGGAAGGCTTGGATGACACAGCTATTATCGGTGGCCTGCTTATCTTTGGGTGCCAAGATGGAGGAAACTGAGGTCCCTCTGTCTCTTGACCTACAGGTAGAATATATGTAGCAATGCCTGATATGCGTAAGCATTTGCCACAAAAAAATGTTTCCGTGTCCGAAGATTGTTCATATGGATTGATTGGAACAGGTAGGTGAGTCCAAGTATGTGTTTGAAGCCAAGACTATACAGAGAATGGAGCTCCTGGTCCTGAGCACCCTCAAGTGGAGGATGCAGGCCGTGACGCCCTTCTCTTTCATAGACCACTTCCTTCGCGAGCTCAACGACGACAACCCTCCGACCAGGTCGTTGGTCTTGCAGTCTGCTGAGCTCATCTTGCGTACTGCTAAAGGTAGATTAATTTCGTTTCCAATGTTACGGGCACGAGAGAGTACACATGTACGAGGGGCGAATCGATTTGAACCGTGCAATTGGTTGCAGGGATTGATTTCTTGACATTCAGGCCTTCGGAGATTGCTGCTGCAGTGGCAGTGTCCGTGCTCGAGTCCCAGATGGTGGTGGAGGTTGAGAAAGCTATAGATTCTTGCAACCATGTAAACAAGGTGAAATTTTTGATTCAATTCGCTCGATGTTAGGCCTTGTTTGGTACACTGTAATGTAGTCGTTAGGCCTCGTTTGGTGCACTGTAATGTAATCGTAATCGCAACGTAATCAAATGAAAAAAAAATGAATCTTTTTCATTTGATTATATTACGATTACAATTACATTACAGTGAACCAAACCGGGTCTTAATGTGAACTGTGGATATACTAAATATACAATGTAGCCAATAATTTGCAAGGTTTTTTTTTTTTTTTTGTTCCAGGAGAGAGTGATGAGATGTTATGGAGTGATACAAGAGGTGCTGATGATGAGGAACAGGTCTGGTAAGAATGGCAGTCAATCAATTGCATCTGCGCCATATAGCCCAAATGGTGTTTTAGATGCTGCTTGCCTGAGCTATAAGAGTGATGATCGGACTGTTGGGTCACATGCAAATTCTCACAGCTCTCCAGCTAGCAAGAGGAGGAAAATAATAAGCAGCAGCCCATTTGTTTGATGAATGCAAGTTTGGTTAGTGGGGATTTTGGTGTGTGCTATGATGAAACTTTGACAAAAAAAAGAGAGAATAAATAGAGAGTTCATGCTTTTGACATGAAGGAAGCAGGACAGCTACTGAACTATCTGGAAATTCAAAGCTAAAACTGCTGGAGATGATGGCATTAGTGTTTGTTGTTCCTTTTTTATTTTTCTTTTCATTTGTGAAACATTTTTAAGAAGTAGAAGGAGAAAAGGAAAAAAAAAAAAACTCCCTTTGGGAAAATATATGACTACTAAAAAAATGTAGTTGACAGTGTTTATATTATTATTACTCATCTTTGTTGTATGTACACTGGTGACTGCCATGCTCTTGTTTGACTGCTGGTCTGCTTAGACTCTGGAGTTTGCTTCCCCATGGTACTAAAGAAGAAGCATGCCAGTAGAGAGACCTTGGGAAGAACAACAACATATAATACAAGTTACAACACCTCAATGGGAGAATCTCAATTACATATATTTACTGGTTTGATCGTTATAATGTTAGAAAAATGATTGAGGGAATTATTCTCTTCTCATCTGTCATGGTTTATTTATTTTATCGGTGGTTGCCATTGGAAAGAAAGGTTTTAATACTTTACTAAGATCTGTGTACTTCTATAATTACCAGTATAGACCATGACAAGTTCAGTACATATTACAGTATTGTTTCTTGCCTGGACTTTGTGGTGTGTGCAGGTCTTATTTTAATGGGTTAATTAGTTGTACTCCCTATAATTTGTACGTATTTTGGTAACTGTCCTCGTTGTTTCAAAAATAAAGAACACTCCTCTGTCTGCTTAATTTTTCACTCATTTTCTTCTATGCACCAGAGGGTACAACTAATTAACTTTATAAACCAGGGGAGTGTTCTTTATTTTTAAAACAACAGCGACAGTTACCAAAATATGTGCAAACCATAGGGGTACAACTAATTAATCCTATTTTAATGCATGCATAAGCTCTTTCTGAAAAATAGTAGTTAGGATAAGGTGCTCACTGAGATTACATGTGCACAATGATGCAACATGTAGGACCAATGTGGTCATTTATACTGTGCAATTTCCCTTGGCTTCTATATAACAGTATAATTTTTTTGTCACATCTTGTACAATTTTTTTTCTCTATAGAATACCAAAGTTTTGAGTATAATTGGCTGTAAAAAAATAATTTTGCAAAATTTTCCTACGGCAGAACGTCAGACGATCTGACAGCAAAAATGACAGACGATTCAATTTTTCCTACAACAATTAGTTTTTGCAGTAAAAAAACCTACAATTTCTCTATCCAATTTTCATTTACTTTTACATTTTTATCTGTTTATATAAAAATAATAATCTATTTTTAGAAATAATGTTAAGATATGCTTTGAATCATAGACCATATGTATGGTCCTAGTCAGTAATCTAATTAACCAACATCCTGGGAACGTCGACACCATCAACCCCCCACGATATTTTCGGCTACATTAACGGTGTCAAGGGGGAAGCACCCCCTTCTTAAGGCCCTATTCTGTTTTAAGGATATGTTAGGAATCTCGTATGTAAAGAATTAATATGTTCTACGATTGGACTATATAACCCCTCTTATTGTAGCACTATATTTATTCATCTAGTGAACATCGACGTGCTGTTGCAAGTAAAAGTAATCCAATTCAGACATCCAAAAGTTGAGAGTTAGTTTTTGTTTATTTTATTTGTTTTTACTTATTAAGTATGCGGAAGTAATTTTCATGGCAAATTGTAAAATTGCTAAAAAAAAATGCAGACCGTTTCATGATTTTTGTTAAACGTCAGACGTTTGACATTTTTGCTAAACTCCAGACCGTTTGACGTTTCTGCTAAAAAAATTTTAAAACCAGCAAAAATGTCAATCCATCCGACGTTTTGTATCTATGTAGGCTAATTTTGTAAAGTTGTTTCCGTAGCTCCAATTATACCAAAGTTTGGTATTCTACACAAAAATTTATGCATCTTGTATGAATAGATGATGATGGAAGTAATTCTCTTTCCTATGTTATCATTGGTATCATTTATTTTGATGCCTCTTTGAGAAAGGGCCAGTGCCACATTGAATCAACGTTGGCGATCGTGTGGTGTTACGTCTGTCCAGACTCCATTTGGTGTTTCTTTCCCCTTTTAAGGATAGCAGCTCTCTTCTGTACGGGGAGGATGGCCCCCAAGGAAAGATCTGTCTATAGGAACACTGGCCCAGCAAAAAACGTGGATTGATCAGTTGCTTTCATTGTGTTCTCTAATGGCCCCACCTGTCATGGGCCATACCTCTTTGGTATCAATGAACATATTGTTTGATGTCTTAATAGCATGTTTATGCTCTAACAGAAATGTAAGTTAACTCCATTCATTGGAACAACTTAAATTGAGTCCCTGTTGTTCTCCATTTGTCTTACTTTTTATAAACCTTGCTTCTTCTTTTTTCCATAATAAAGGATTCCTGTGAAGTTGCTAGGAACTAGTTCTCCACTTCTATCATTTATCTTGAAGTGGCAAATTTTATTATATTGTTTTTTTTCTTTAAAATTTAAATCTTTAATCCATCCTTTCTTGATTGTATGAACCACTTTGCTATTCACTCGGGGACATTGTCATTGTATAACACATCAAACTGGAAAATAGAGAGAATAAAATATACACCAATAGGTCCAATACATTATAAATCATGATAAAGATCAACAAAATGAATTATATGGTATATAAACCATACCTGTGCATGAATATAACTTGACTTGTATTCAAGAACTTCACTTGTTGCTGTTGTTGGCAATAACAGGGATCAGTCAACATATTTCCAGAAAAGTGTCTAAAATCATCAAGGGATATAGATGATGGAAGTATAATAGGAACAATCCCAGTACCATTCTCAAAACATTAATCTAAACAAAATTTTCCTTGGTCCATGAAAGATTAAGAACTTACCAATGAAGTACTGTAAATAGTTAAACGTTGTTATTTATTTGACTGCCAATAAGTACAGTTAACTCTGTATTGAACTTACACATTGACATTATTTAAAGACAAATAATTCCTCCGTAAAACTCTTGAGACTAACTAGTAGGTTAAAGCAGGGCAGTTTTACCTGTCATCATTCTTCAGAATAACTAGGTTACCCAGCCTGCAAAATCTCCAATCCCTCACAAGCCAAGCCATGGCTGGTAAGGAACAATGCCATAATTTGCTTCAGGTGGAGGGCTCCTCCATTTGCAGGAGGGGGCTCCTCCATTTGCAGGAGGGGGCTCCTCCATATGCAGGGGGGAGAGAGAGAACAAGGGAGCTACGCCCATTTCTGGTCATCTGATCTTTTACCGAGTATCAATGTAACAGTTACTCCTTTACCTCTATGATACATTTTTGGATGCAACTTCTGGAGCTCAATAACAAAACACGTTATATTGCAAGAATATTTGTACATCGGTGGGCTAGGATCACCTGTGAGCAAAATGATCAAATTGCATTATTTGACATCTGATTGGCTTCATTAAAAGACATGAGCGATAACTGTGAGTGAATCGATCCTCCGTTGATCTGGACTAATAATAAAAGAGATGATTCAAAGTCAGTGGCGGGAAAACAAAGGGGAACAGATCTGCAATCAATGGGGGCGTTGTGAACAGGACACAACCAGTTATATTTGTATATTTCTGCGAAGTATAGGGGACCATTTACATAAACTAATGATAGTATGTGCATGTGAGAGTAAAAACTAGTCCCAAAGAACTACTAATCTCCCGGTGGAAAATAATTGTACCACCTACAACATATCTCTGGTTAAAGAAGCACGAGATAGCTGACCTTATCGACTTATATAGCCTCCTGATTTAAATTCCGTGGACCTAAGGGTGAGGTGACCATCCAATATGCCAGTTCAATGTGGTTGGGCCATCGAACATGGATTTGGCAAAGGGACCACACACTGACCAAGCGAACCTGCAAAAGACCCAATCAAATAAATGAAGAGAGCTGGACATTGATGTCCAGGACACCAAGTTCAGATCCGAATTGGAAGGTACAAACTACAGCCGAGCAGGCTGTCTTTTGCTATATTATTACATTCCCCTACAGAATGCATGGTTTTACTATGGGGCCTGTGATAAAGCTGCGAAAGGTTAAGTGCTGTGGAGCCAAGCTGAATTAAATCTGCAGCTATCTTCCACTGTTAGTTCCTTTCAATGGTGGTGTAAATGAACAGAAGGAACTGGTAAAAGATGATTCAAAAGTAAAACTGCTCAGTAATTTTTCATCACACAGTTATAGACTATATGATCTACTCATCTTGAAAGCCACTAAATATCACCCAATATTTAATAAACACACTAACGGTAACTATTTGGTCGAACACACAAGTATGCTTTCACTTTCTTAAAATGTGGTCAGAAGCTGTCTGAGTTTTTTTTTTTTCCCTCTTTAAGAATAAGTTTAATTGCTGTAGATATATAATGCACTTCTAAAGATGATACACCATTTCCATAAGAAAAATGCAAGCAAATATCTGTTGATGAATTCAGAGTCTTGGATGCTTAGTAGATGAAGTCAGAGTCTTTGCTACTTAATTTTGACATCCAAATTTTAATTATTTATAGCAAGCAAATAGCTGAAAAGCATAGTGATATCAAGAAATAATAGGTTATAGTAGATCTGTAAAAATAAGTGTTTCATGCTTGTGTTCAAATTTCGTAAGTGTGACACTTTCATCCTGTTGTTTTCCAAATCTGTATAAAATATAACAATCCTGACCGCGATAATTGGGGACGAAAACTTTGTTTAAGTAGCTCAACATGTACTTTTACCCTAGGGCCTAGATCAGCAATATGCTATTACGTTGGGCTACATACTATAGATGTCAATGGGATTCACATTCTGGATCGTCAACTTGATTACTTCAAGGCTTCCAAAATAAAGCAACTTTTATAGTACTTTTATCCATTGTGACAATTATGCATATTAAAGGTTTTGCAACATGACAATGTGAAGTTACAAGTTGTGATATAGAACTTAATCATCCTGCACACATCTTAAAGCGATGAGATCATTTTTACAACCTAGTATTTAAAAAAGAAAACAAGGTCAACATGTGATGCACTTACCAATGAAATCTGCCGATTGAAGGTGGCGGTTGTGGGCATATTGGTGAGTATATGTTACACATTGGCATATTATGACGGTAAAAAAATTACTTACTAACATCATAAAACGGTATTAAATTTAAGAGTTAGAAGCTATGGCTACTTGTCATTAAATAGTGATGTTTTGTGGAGCATAAATACAATGTGATAACAGAATGCAAACTACAAGTGTAAGGGATCGATTATGAGGAGATGTCTTCATATTCACAAAAGTGAATATAATGGTTCAGTCATTTGACACTTATTGCAGACAATAGTGCACTCTCTCTTAATAGTACATATTTACTCCAAAGGCTTCAAAAAGCAATAATATGCTCAAAGACTTCACAAATAAATGGAGTGACAAGTACAGAAATCTTTTTATGGCCTTAAAATAAATATCACATGGTGTAACTTATAAAACTTTAGTAGGTGACCCTTAACGCCTGATGTACAATGTACATATAGTTAGAGTGAGTATTCAACACTTGCCTATTGGTGGTCTTGAGCAATTACTATGATCCATCAATCAAATGACGGAGGAATCTAAGCGCTCTCTCCCCTTGACCAGTTACTTGTGAATATACAAGTTGAATTCCTTCAGAATAACTGGAAACCAACTGTGAATTGATTACACAAAGACACATTAAGACCCAAAATTCAACTATCATCATGTCTTCCTTAACAAAGCAAGTAATATGATTATAATATTTTGTACTCTTTCGTAACCAACAATCGGAACAAGTCATGCATAGAGGTTACAGCTGAATCAGCTATTGGTCAATATCATGCTTACAAGACTCAGATTGAAGTTGAATGCACGTAATTGACATGTCTGGTCCTCTAGGCACAATGGCATGCATTACTTTCAGTACAAAATAATTTTCACACTAGTTATTTATATTAGTTATATTATTTCAGCTGTTGTAATAAGATTCATAGAAGTAGTAGAGTTACCTACTTGCAAGGAAGAATGGCCATATAGTAGTACTATAGTAGAGATGTGATGCTTAAGGTTTAAGAGGAAAGGGGTGTTGCAAGTAGGCTTCAAGAATCCGAACCATTTATGAAACATCTCATGTTAGCTAAAAGTAGCATAAAAGTTGGAACTGAGAGAATAATTTGATATATGATGCAAGATTTATAAGGCTCCTAATTTCTTGAAGAAAATTGTGAAGTATGGAAACCACATTAAGAGCATCTCCAACCCTATTGTCTTGTTTTGTGTTGTGATTCCTATGTGGCATGAAGTACAAGACAATGTCTTTCCTATGTGGCAAGATGATATTCACACAAGACAATGAGATAAAAAAAGTGTTCTCCAATGCAAAAGTTTGAGAAGACAATAAAATTACTTTTTTTCCAACTTCCAAGACAACTTTTCCACTTCTTTATTTTTTATAAATATTTTTATTCATAATTGATGATGTGGAAGTAAAGCATTTTGAAGTCTATTGTCTAGATCTAGACAACCAACTTCACATGGTCTTTGACATGTCATTGCCATGTCAGCTTCACAATTTATTTCACATTTGCATTGGAGAAGTAATTTTGAAATAAGAAGTGGTGATTCCTATGTGGCAACCATTTTTTTTCAAACTCACAATGGGTTGGAGATGCTCTAATAGCTCAGCTAAGTTTGACTCGTCGTGTGAAACATCAATACCATCCTCAAATTAGATGTCCACACATCCATTCACAGAATCATTTAAGAGAACGAACTCCGGGCTATCACCTCTCACCAACTTTTGTGTCATCTTTGCTGCCTACAATTTTTTTTTTTTTGGAGAGAAGGTGAGAGGGTAATCCTCCTTAAGCAGAACATGTGGAAAGCAGCAATACTCATTGAAGCTAAGATAAGTGGCCTAACAATTATATGCGACCGCGTCCAATATCACACTACAATACTTGTCGCAAGCCTTGCTAGCTCCGAAAAAACAACTCTAGCAGAAAACAGCAAAATAGAATAAATTGTTACATCTTATCTTTTACGAGTAATGTTCTTTCCATTTCCAGGAATTAAAAGTAAGGGTTCTCCCATTTCTTTAGTTAACAGCGCCTAAACAAATGAACAGTGAACATCTTCCATGTGGCAATACAACTGGGTTCCCTTCATTCATTTCAGTTGCAGATATAGCACAAGGAGAGATTAAATCTCAAAACAAATTAAAGATTAATTTTCACTCATCCTTCCAGCAAATTTACGAACATCTACCTTCGCTTAATATCTTTACTCTATGAGGATTTTCCAACACACTTCCTTTTTTTGTGGTTCACGAAACCAAAATAAAAACGTTTTAGGAATATTCGGAATCGATGTTGATACCCTATCGGAACTTTTCAATTTATCATCACCATTCAGTAGGAGATTAGGTTTGCACTGATCAAATCAAGTTTTCCATGGAAAAATCACAAGTAAACCACAACCCACACGTGTCGAAGACAACCAGATGGAACAAAAATTTGAGTTTCAAGAAATTTGATGTTGTATCATGTGTATTCTAAATCTTATGACAACTTACCTAGTTCAGTTGAAAGTTCAGCAAAGTTCAACAAATTTTTTTGGGTTTCAACTCATTCAAACTCTTCCATCTCTCGGTTCAACAAATAATCTATTCTCCTACAGATTTTGTTTATCATGGTCGTCGTCAACAAAATTACGTTCATTAATCTTTACATGTATTTTGGTTCTAGTAATATCACAAGTAGCCTCTCGTAGGCTATTATGGAATGTTTTGTTAAAACTCTCCTTAATGAAAATAAAAGAAGACTTTTCTCCTACTGATTCTCTTAGGAAAAAAATTCAAACTAAGCAAAAAACAACCATGAACAATCACAAGAGAACAAAAATAGACAAGTTAAAAATATCAAATAAGACTATTATACAAGTTCAAAATATCAAATAAGACTATTATCTGAGAAATAGTAATTTATTGTCATCGATTCACTTTTGATTGCAAACCCTAGATTCCTCATTCCATTACACCATACTTGAGTATTTAGGGCTTTTCTCTTCAAAACAAAAAGAGAGATGGAAACCCTAGATAGAAATGATAGGATTGGGAGGAAAGCGAACTCTTGTCAAATAAAACTCGTATCCATCTCACAACATAACATTTCTGCTTTATTATAAAAGTTCTCAATTCATCTATGTTGCAAGGATACGAATACAAAACGACATGATACAAACAAGCCAATAAGAGGGACACAACATTGATTTTGATGTGTCCTAGCGTATCTTGGCCCAATGCATGTGTCATGTTCGACACTAAAACAGCATGACACCTGATTTTGGAGTGTCCGCACTTCGTAGGTTTTCATACATGTAGGTTTGTGCAGAACAATCAAGGTTCCTAATTACAAGATACTTCGACAGAGCCAAAGAAAATAATTTATGTTGTACTAAGCGTGAGGCGAGGCGAGGCGACAAGGCTGTCGCCTCACTTAGTGGCGCTTAAGCGGCGCTTAGTTAGCGCATCACTTCTTTTTTTGCTCCTACATGTAAAATACTCTATATAATATATACACATAAATTTCAATAGTTTTTTTCATACAATCCTACTAGCATACGCATGAATAACAATATCAATTATCAATCAAGCAAAGTAAGAACATAAATACTAGAATCAAAATACAAACTAAAAGCCACACAAGGCATGCATACTACATAGTCATCAAAATACCACAAAACATAAAAGTTCTCTAAAGTTCCTACTTAAAGTTTTTCAGCTATCCAACTATGTAAATAACAAAAGATTCGGTTCAGTTTACTAAAAACAAAAAACAAAAAAAAAATCAAAAAAAAAAAAAAAAAAAAAATCAAAAAATCGTTAAGCGAGGCGAGACGCTACTAAGCGCCGCTTAAGCGAGATTTAGAATTAGGACGCCTCGCTTAATGAATTTTCGTGCTTAAGCGCGCTTTTCACAACATAGAAAATAATACACAAGAATAAACTTGAGAACAAAAGACGGTCTGCTATCTAGTCATAGCTAGAAACTATCGTCTTCGTAAAGAGTATAGCTTGAGCTTCCTCGCCCTCTTGCCCTATGAAGATCCATTCATATACAACACTGTCAACAAATCACAGAACAAACATTTTGCATAATCATATGGGATCCCCTTCGTGTCCCGGCCCCTTGCCGAATCGACACCCAACTTCCCACAAGTGACTACTCCCCTTGCAAAAGTATCTCAGCCCCTTGCCAAATTGACACCCATCTTACCATAAGTGACTCCTCCCATGGCAATCGAGCACCGGGTCATCCGAAAGTGTCTCGGCCATTGAGAATCAAAACCCATCTTACCATAAGTGCCTCCTCTCTTTGCTATCGAAAAAGTATATTGGTGACTTGCCGAATGAACATCTAGTTAGGGTACGTGACTCCTCTCCTTTCTATTGAGCATCCAGGTCTCCAAAGACGACTTGGAGCCTTGCTTACGGCATCCGAATAGCATCTTAATGGCTCGGCTCCTTGCCGAACGAACACCACTCGTCCCTTCACAAATCTACACCATGTTTTTCCGGTGGTCATTTGACCCCTCGCCTAATAAGCTCCCCTTCCCCCAGTCATCTCGTCAGCCATCTCTGCCACTTGGATATAACATCCCTCCGCGTTCTAGGATTTTCAAAGCCAAAATACCAATCCAAAAGCTTGTTGTCGAGGACCTCGACGGAAATCCCCTCCCCTTGCCTGAAATGGTTTTGACATATGACGCACATGTTGCCTCCCAAGTCCGTGTCCGTACCAGGGCATGCTACATCCCACACCGACGCACGAACCACGCACCGGCGCCCAAACCACCACTATATCTCAGGCCCGGTGGGCGTCGACACTGATATTCTTGCCTTGTAGGCGTCGGCAACATGGAAAATAGTCATTAGACTCATTACATTCAACTTTCAGTATCAAAGACACAAGTTGACGGAACAAAAAAACAAATTAGGGTTTCAAGAAACTCTACGTTGTCATTATAAATTCTTAAATCATAAGAGAAACTTGCCTAATTCAATTCAATCGAAGTGCTAAATTACTAAAAAGAATACTAAGTAACTAGGTTTTCCAATTCGACTCGGACATTCAAATTCTTCTAAATCGCAATTTTCACGAACAACCTATTTAACCAAAAATAATAGTAATAATCGAGAACATTACAAAGAGAATAGCAACTGAATTGATCAACATACGACTTGGAATTATTGTTCGAGAAGAGAAATATACTTCGTCGATCCGCATTCCAGCTCAAACCTAGATTCTCCGTCTGGCCATGACACCATAAATTGTTGATCTCAAATTTAGGGCTTTTTCTCTGGATCGTAATGGAGATATTGGAAACCCATATGCGGGTGTTGGGAGGAAAGGGGAATGGCGGGAAGAGGATGGCGATCTTTCCTTGTGGTGTTCAAAAATAAAGAAAAGGCGGCAGCTCTGGTATCAGCCGTGCTAAGGGACTGTTTGGATAGATGTAACTCTTTGAAAGTGTGAAAGTGGCACTTGCAGCAAGTTGAGTTTCCGTTGACTTGCGGCAAGTGGCACTTTCCAAAATGTGTTTGGATGGAGTAATTTTTGTCTGCTGCAAGTGAAAGAAAAATTGGTTTGGTGTTTGGATGGTTGTTGTAAGTGACAAAAAAGTAGTTCGGTTGTTTGGATAGTTGAAAGTGGAAGTTTTTTTGAGATATGGTAAACATAGGTATGCTTACCCCCCCCCCCCCCCCCCCCCCCCACCAAACTACTATTATTCATTATTATTTATTTTGTATTAAGGAGGAAATTAAGAAGTTATTATTATTATTATTATTATTATTATTATTATAATCAATAATTAAATAAATTACTATTATTAAAGAAAAAAATTATTAACTACACGAGAAAAAAAAAATACAAATAAAAGCCCCAGCACCTACTCTCCCCCTCTCTCTCTCTCTCTCTCTCCCCCTCTCAACAGCCCCGCTCTCCCCACCTACCCGCCGCCTCCGGCCCTCCTCCCTCCGGCTCCTCCTCCTCTCGCCTCCCTCCTCCTCCTCCTCCTCCTCCTCTCGCCTAGGCGGAGCCCCACGGCCCCACGGCCGGCCGAGGCGAAGGCCCACGGCCCCACGGTCGGCCGAGGACAGCCCCAGCATATATTTTTTTTTTTTGGGTGATGTTTTTTTTTTGTTATGTTTTTTTTTTTGGGTGAAGCTCACGGCAGTCCCGTCCCAGCAGATCCGGCCACTTTCACCACACTTCCTTCACAAAAGTGAAGGAGGTGGAAAGGGGAAAAAGTAGGGGGGACAGGAAACTGCACCATGTCGGGATGGGACACCCCCTGCGTCCACCTCCTTCGAACCAAACAGCGGAGGTCGACGAAAGTCGGTTGAGTTTCCGCAGAAACTCAAAAAACCCTCTCACCTCCTTCGAACCAAACAGCCCCTAAGAGTTCCCCTACTATCTCGTTTGGTTTAAGGAAAGGAATTTTTTATCTTTCCACGTGCATATGGAAAATTATAATTCCTCTCATTTTTAATTTTTAATTTTTTTTAATGTTTGGAAAGGCAGAAATATGGTCAGAATATATTGAAATTTTCAGAGAGTTCTATATATTTTCAGATTGAGCAACGAATTGCTAAATAGTCCAGTTGGAGCAAATTTTACCAATTCAGTTGGCAGTCATGACTTTCCGAAACAAATCGCCAATTCACTAAGTTGGCAAGTTATCCACCTCCAATATACAAAGAAATTGTAAATGCAGATCATGTTCTAGAATGAGTGTATATTGTTCTTCAGATTAGGGGTGAGCGTTCGGTCTATTCGGTTTCATACGAATGTTCATCTGCTTCGTAGACATGGTTGCCAGAACCTCCAAAGCTCTGATACCAAATGTTGGAAATCGGATACGCCCTCTTGCGCTCCGATACCGTGTCTGAGACGTTGCCACAGCAGAAACTTAGGCCAACTCACCTGAAATAACCAACCCCAGTCTAACGGACACCAAGCACAGATAAAGACAAATATATGGCGGTCACTACATCACCTGGACAAATCACAATCTCTATAACTCAGATGAAATTACAAGATTGACAAAAACTAATGTAGAACCCTTTGCCCTAATAGGTTCAACCCCCTCACCACACTCAAGAAGAAAAGAAAGAGATTACAATTGAAATCGCTCACCAACCCGTAGCAATCTCCCTAACCGAAGTTGACGACCCATCGATTAGATTTCTTCTTCCTTCTGTCTTGGATAGCGAAGTCCTAAGAGCAAAATGCGAAACTTTCTCTTAGATTTTCTGTGGACGAGCACCTCGAATCTCCACTTTTTTGCTGTTCTTTGTGCCTCCACCCTCACACCATATATATAGGATGAGAAAAACCTATTTTAGGTCATAATAGGATTTCTTAAATAGGAAGCCCTCAAATAAGAATTCTACTACACCTAAAATAGCCCATCAACATCATATTTAAGATTATAATAGGATCTCTTAAATAGGAAACCCTCAAATAAGAATCATATTATATCTAAAATAGCCCAGCACTAATTATGGACATCCAAATCAAATTAAATCAAATATTTAATCAGATTTGGACTCCATAAATATGCTATTACCAAATCCAGACTGGACTCCAACAATCTCTCCCTCCAGTCTGATGAGAGGGTGTTGACCCCGTGGCTTCTCAACTGGACTCCATGCCTGTCGTCATGCGACAGAGTTCCTGCTCCCCCATGCCACTGATCTTGGATCCTCCGAGCCGCTTTGCACCTTCCTTCGTCTCCAACTCCTCGACCGTCACGTCGATGCTAGCTGCAATGCGTAGCACCTCTTACATTATTGGGATCATGCCGATATCAATAACACGATCAAGACCGAAGTCCCTGACGATCAGCCTCACCGCAAGTCTCGGCTGTCTGTCCCCGACTTCTGTCTTCCACCGAAAAGTGTTAACCTTCCGACGAGCTTCTTCATCCTTGGCTGGCCCAACCAAGCAGACGGTACGGTCCTCCTGAGATTCAAACTCCTGTACCTGCCTACCTTCGTGTCTGAACTTGAAGCTCCCCATACACATGCGTACTCGAGCAGAACATCACGCAATGTGCATGCCGTTGATGACCCACAGCTCCCCCTGAACTGTATGAATGATGATGCTCCCGCCTCAGATTGAGTTTGCTGCAAACCTTGATCTCCTTCCTGGCTTTGAACTGCTGAAACCGATGTCGCTCTGTGAAGCTTTGGCAAACCATCCGTTGCCAAAATCGGATCCATAGAGCAACCCCCATCTGGAGACCGACCAGCTATCATGGGACCGACAGACTTACCCTCAATCTTTGACTAACCACCATCCGTCGCTTTGTCTCGATGAACCGAATCCTCTGTATCCCTCAAAGCACCTAGAAGCCCCTTGTAGGCCTCAAAAATGAAAGTCACGCTGAGTTGATCAGGACAAAGTCTAAAAGTCACGCTGAGTTGATCAGGACAAAGTCTAAAAGTCACGCTGAGTTGATCAGGACAAAGTCTAAAAGTCACGCTGAGTTGATCAAGACAATGTTTAAAAGTCACGCTGAGAGACAGCTCATCATTTGTCAGAATGTCATTATGACTGACAGCACGACAGTCGAAGAATGTCTCCTCGTATGCCACGTATGCACAGAACTCGAGAGATCACAGCCGACTATTGCGTGACTTTCGAAATCTTCTTCAACAAGACTCAGCCTTCATCAAGTTGGCGTACCAAAAGAGCTTATTGTCATGTAATACGACTGACAAAAGGCAATCAATGTCAGAGATTTTGTGTCAGTCGAGGCACGTCGAATCAAGACAGCTGGTCGTTCTGACTCAAGTCTGCGTGTATTTTGAACTTCTATGTTCCTTTCTCAAGCTTGCGTGTATTTTGAAGCTTTTTGCACTAAGTCTGCATGGATTCTGAAGCTTTCTGCTCCAAGTCTGCGTGAATTCTGAAGCTTTCTGCCCCAAGTCTGCGTGGATTTTGAAGCTTTCTGTACCAAAGTCTGCGTGGATTTCGTTCTCAACAAGCCTGAGTAGATTTCATCAAATTGGAGTACGTGGCAGCCATGCCACCGATCTCTCACCTGCGTGTCCTGTAACTTGCACACGACTCATGCACGATTGCCATGTGTCCAACAGTTACAGGCCACGTCCAGTAACTGCTCATAACCGTGCGTATGTTAAATCCTGCGTGATTTTCAACTATGCACAGGTTGTGAAGACAGTTATCTTTTTCAGTTATTTTTGACTCTATAAATAGAGTTCTTTTCTCATTCATTGTACAGATACATAGATATCTAAATTGCTGTTGAAATTTTGAGAGCTTTTCTTCTTCGCATCGTCTAAGGGATAAAGCGATCGTCTTCTAGATCAGATTCCTACAGTTGTAATTTTCCCAGAAACACAATAAATAAAGTGAATTTATTTATGGAAAACAAATTGGCGACTCTGCTGGGGAAAACCATCTCCTCTTCTGAGATGGCAATAACTCAATACGACACTTCGTCAGTCGGCTCGACGAAGAAGGTGATATCGATCCAATTCGATCAACTCGCCTACGAAGAAATACAGCGGGCTAAGGGTGGCAAGCCCACTTCAGCCTCCATCACCACGGCCAAGTCGAAGAGACGATCTGTCTACGTCCCTAAGAATCTGTTGGCAACCAATGGTGAAGTTTCTGCCACAGTGTCTACCCCTAACACTGGCAAGGACTCTACTGCAAGCACGCACGCTCTTGTGTGCTCGAAGACGACAGCAGTCAAAAGTCACGCTGGCAGCACTGGCTCCTTAGCCAAGCCTGTTCCAGCGTACAATCTCACAGTTAAAAGTCACGTTGACAGCATTGGCTCTTTAACCAAACCTGTTCCAGCGTGCAATCTCAAATTCAAAAGTCACGCTGACAGTACTGGCTCCTTAGCCAAATCTGTTCCAGTGTGTATTTCTAAATTCAAAAGTCACGCTAACAGTACTGGTTCTTTAACCAAGCCTGTTTCAGCGTGTATTCCGTATACATCATCTAAGAAAAATAGCTCTTTAGCTATCTCTTCTTCTTTGCCAAGTTCTACTAGAACTGGGGGTGGTCTTGCTAGAACTCCTCCACAAATGGCTCACAAAGTCCCTTCGAAAAGAAATAACTCTTTAGTTGTTTCTTCTGCTCCTGTAGTGTTTACTTCAGGAACAGCTTTGACTGACAGTTTTGTTAGTCAAAAAGAAGAAGATGGTCTTTTGACTACTCATCCTTCTGGACATTCTATGTCTCAAAACTTGAATAAGTCTAAGAAGAAACATTTCTTAATGTCTTCTTCTACGACTTCTTCGAATTGGGCACAGAATTTGTCTATAAAAGAGGGTCTATTACCAACTCCTAATCAAGGGGGTGGTTTAACTCTTCCTTCTCTGCAAATATCCAGATCAATGGAAGGAAAACTCCAAGTTTCAAAAACCAATGTTTTACCTCCAACTGATCTAAGAACAAAACTTAATCAAACCCGTTTAGGAAGCACTTCTGGTGTCAAAAAACCATACCAATCAGGAACAAAAGCAAGAGATCCAGATGCAGAGTATGCTAGAAATTACGTGGCTCAGATTAATCACTCTCTAGATAATCAAGAGCCATCAAGACCCAAGAACCGGAAATATATTCCTAAAAATACACAAAGAATGTTCTCTGATGTACCTCAATCTTCACAGACAGATTTACGAGAACATCTTCAACAGAAGAGAAGGAATAATTCTGTGTCAATGGATCATGACCATGATGAATGTGACTTCCAGCCAAAAGTCATAATTCAATGCAGATGTCAATCAGTGGATCATGACTATGCTAATCATGAATGTGACTTCCAACCAAGAGTCATAATGCAATGCAGATGTCAAACTAAACGACAATCTGTCTTCAACCGGATTCAGTGTGAACCTATGCCTGATGAAGATGAACCTGTGTTTGCTTTTGTTAACATGACCTCTCGAGATACTGGGGGTAGAACTGATGGTCCAGATGGAGTATACAGAGGCACCAGAGCAAGAGTCCTGGCTTCTAGTCAAAGAACTTCTATTTCTGAAGACTATTCTGAATTTCTTGGAGAATCTAACTTCCCACATCTTCCTACTGGGGGTAGTTCTCCTATAAATGACTTTGATACACAAAGTAATGATTCAGAACAGACAACATCCACCAATTCATCAATAATCCCTCATACAGTCACGACTTATATGGTCGATGGGAATACTGATGAACCTTCTTCTTCCTTGACTCCTCAAGAACAAAGAATTGCTTCTTTGGAACAGCAAATGAAGTCTATGGCTGACACTATGAAGTCGATGTATGAACTCATGGCAACCCAGCTGCAAAATCGACAGATTGTACCAGACGCCATACCAATTGACACTGGTGTAAGTCCAGTACATGTTCCTCCAGCAGTACAATCCAATACTCCTGGACAAGCTCAACCAGTTCCTAGTCACTCTGGAGCTGGGGGTAGTGCTTATAATGCTGTTCCTCCTCCCAACTTTTCTCTACAAGCTACAACTCCACAATCCTCCGGAGTTGTTACTGAAGAATTGAGGAATCTCCTAACTCAATTTGAGGCATTCAAACAGAAGGATGGTTTACAAAGGTTAGGTATCAAGCAACCTTATCCAATAGAATGGAAGCAAGTATCATATCCTCCTAAATACAAGCCTCCTACTATCTTATTCTATGATGGAACCACTTCTCCGAGTCAGTTTATTAATCACTTTGAAGTGATGACTGACCAGCTGCAACCAAGTGACACCCTCCTTACTCGGGTGTTTGTCGGATGTCTCAAAGGAACGGCTTATGAATGGTATAGAAGTCTCCCGGATGGGTGTATTACCTCATTTGCCGGTTTCAAACAAATGTTTCTTGAACGGTTCTATGAAGGGCTCAATGACATGACTATGTCTGCTCTTATAAGAATCAAGCAGAAAAATAATGAAACTACAGAGGAATTCATTGAACGGTTTCGAAGAGAAGCTCTGAAGATGCCTCTTGGAACTCCTGACGCTGTTACCATTGACACATGCAAATCAAATTTGTTGCCAATCATCAGCATATGGACAGGATCTACTCAATTTCAAGATTGGCCTTCCTTCATAGTTAGTGCCAAGGCCGCAAAAATTAGTGCTGAAACCTTCAAAGGTTTAGGAGTGCAGATGACTCCCAAAGAAACAGGTCAAAGTACTAACAATAATGCTAAATCCAATACTCGCAAGGGAAAAGAAACCCTTAAAGTTAATCTTCAGAGTAAAGATGCATCAACTGTTCAAACCCCTCCTGCCTCTACGACTCAACAACCAAGAGCACCTCGCCCCAAAGAAGAATACTCTTTTGATGATGATGATGTCCTTGGTATCTTTGAATGTCTGCTGAAAGGTAATAAAATACAATTACCTGAAATCAAGAAACCTGATGAAGCTGGTAAGACGGATCATCCTAAATACTGTCCATACCACAGAATATTGGGTCACACAGTTCGTACATGTTATGTACTGAAAGGAAAGATCCAGGAAATGATTAAATCTGGAGCTATCACTCTTACTCCGAAAGATAAGACCGTCACCTCCAATGTCGTCTCTATGCAATTCGAAGATTTCCCTCCTCAACTCCTTGAAAGCGGGATCGTTCCTATTCCCAAGGCAACTCTTGAAATAGTGAATATTCCTCCTCCACTATCTGAAGGATTAGTACCAATCACTATGGAAACAGGAGAAATCATATGGATTCATCCTGATCTGGTAGCAGATTTTGAATCTCCTCCTCTTCAAAAGACTACTTCTCGAAAATCTAAGAAGGCTGGAAAAACTAAGTCATGTCATATGACTTCTTTCGGATCTACTCCCGACACAGAATCAAAAGATAAATCAGAAGCACTTGCTGGTGCTACTAGAACAGGGAAACTTTATCTAAAGGATTATTCCAAGAGTCCTGAAGATACTCCTGATATCCCTCCTGCTGACAAAGATGCTCCTGATGTTCCTCTTGAGGAAGAATCATCCACTGCACCTGTTCCTTCAACTGCACCGGTTGAACCTACTCCTTCCAAGCCCACAGCTCTTGAGAAAGGCAAACAACAGGCTCAATTTGATAAGCCAATCAAGAAGTCCCCTCCTCTTGGGCTTCAGAAACCTTATAACTTCGACATTCTAGCTCAACTTGCTAATACTCCAGCTAGAATGTCTCTCTTTGAACTTCTACGTCTTTCTAAAGAAACTCGGGAGACGTTAAGTGAGGCACTTCTACAGGCTGACTCTTGTCTTGCACAATTAAAGAAGCCAGATGAAGAACCTGCCACTTGCTTACATTACAACAGTGTATTGAAGATTATCCCAAATATCACATTTACACAAGACGACATGTTACTGGAGGATAATCGACATGATCGGCCTCTCTACTACACCGGTTATATCGATACGATGAAGATAGATCGTATCCTCATTGATCCAGGGTCTGCTATAAGTATCATGCCTAAGAGTCTGTTGGATGAACTAAAAATCCCTCTTCACAAGCTTTCCAAGACGGTTACTACTATCCTGGGATTCAATTAAAGCCGAAGCGAGCCTTTGGGAAAAATTCATCTGAAACTTCAGATAGGCGATTTCAGATCCAAAGTCACTTTCTATGTGATCGAGATCGTAGGATCTTATAATCTTCTTCTGGGAAGACCATTTCTTCATGAAAATAATGTGGTGCCTTCTACTCTTCATCAGTGTTTTAAATACATTGACAGCAATGGAAGAGTACAAAAGGAAGTTGCTGATATAAATCCTTTCCATGGGGTTGAAGCTTATTTCAATGATTCCCGGATGTACAAAGAAGAGTATACAAGGGTGATACAAGCTATGGAGAAAGAGGATCCGCAAAATGAGACCTTGATAATTCCTGTTAAAGGTCGAACTACTCAGCAACAATCTCCTAAATCCTCTGGAGAAAGTTCTTTCATTATTCCAGTGAGCGGACGGATCTCTCCATTACCTCAGTCGTCTACTCAAGATACACTGATCATTCCTGTCAGTGGGCGTACTACAGTTCCTGTATCTTCACATATAAAATAGGATACTCTGGTAATCCCTGTTGGAGGGCGGACTACTCTTCCATCTCAGGCTTCAAGGGAGCTCACCTCTTCTGAGCCATTTGTTATCGATCTTAATCGAAACAAAACTTTTTCTAATTCTTCTTCTCCCCCTTTAGTCATTGATTTGGCTAAAATTTCTAAGGCTCAGCCTTCTCCCAATGTAAATACTACTGCTTTTAAATTTAATGAAAAGTCTCCATCTTTGCAGTATATTGATGTGTGTAATCATGTTCATAGTTATTTGCATTTGTTAGATGACTTGAGAACAATAACCATAGGAGTTGTACAGACTTTTCATACAGACGTATCCCTAGAATCAGTACAAACTTCATACTTTCTGGTTCCTAGTAGAAAGCCAGGAGACATTCCAATATTCTTCTATAAAGGGCCCCAGAATCCTTCTGATTTAGAAGATGATGACAAAAACGATGATACTGGAAGATTACAACTACGTCGATATAGTCAGCAATCTAAAGACATCATTAAAAATATGGACTATGACTTCAGAACCGGCCTCAATAATGGAAAAGGAAGAAAAATGCCTGTTCGGATTCCTCCTCTGAAATATGGGAGGACAAAATGCGGATTAGGTTATATTGCTCCTACTCCCTTTATCAATACTATCCATGAAGATCCCGAATCTGACGAAGATAAGAGATCTGATTCTTCTAGTACTACCTCTTGGGATTCTGATACAAGTATTGGTGACTTCCACTACAACATTCTGTCTTCCAACATGGTCTCCATTGACGGTTCTGAAGAAGATGATGAAAACGAAGACGAGTTTGAAATCTCACCTGAATCAGAACAATAGGCCCAAAGATTAGATAATCAATAGGAGTTCCGATTTGAGCAAAAAGAACCTCCGACTGAAGACAAACTTGTTCAAATAGATGTTGGTGAAGAGGGATCCCCCAAACCAATATTCATCAGTAAAAGTCTTTCAGAAACTGATAAGCAAGACATGATCAAACTTATTCGAGAATACATCGATGTCTTCGCTTGGAGTTTTGAAGATATGCCAGGACTTGATCCACAGATTGCAACTCACAAACTCAATATCATGCCGAATGCTAAACCGGTCAAGCAACAACAGCGACGATTTCGTCCAGATATTATGGATGCAATTGAAGCTGAAGTGAATAAACTCATGGCTTCTGGGTTTATTAGAGAGGAACAACATCCCGATTGGGGGCTAATATAGTTCCTGTCCTTAAAAAGACTGGCAAGATCAGAGTATGCATAGACTTCCGCGATCTCAATGCGGCATGTCCTAAAGACGAATTCTCTCTACCAATTACTGATGTTATGATCGATAACACCTGTGGGTTTGAACGGATGTCATTCATGGACGGGTATTCTGGGTACAATCAGATTAAAATGTTTCCAGATGACGAGAAACACACTTCTTTCAGAACGCCGATTGGTACATACTGTTATACAGTGATGCCATTCGGTCTCAAGAATACAGGAGCAACCTATCAACGAGCTATGAGCACTATATTACGTAAACATTTGCGGAAGACAGTCGAATGCTACGTTGATGATATTGCAGTCAAAAGTCGACAAAAAGAGGATCACATCCAAGATTTGAAGACTATTTTTGATCTAATGCGTAAGCATCAATTAAAGATGAACCCTAATAAGTCCTTCTTAGCGTCTCTAGTGGCAAATTTCTCGGCTTCGTCATTACCTCGAAAGGTATACACGTAGATCCCGAGAAGATCAAAGCCATCCAAGAGATGCGTCCTCCACGCACCTTAAAAGAGCTACGAGGATTTCAAGAAAGGATCGCTTATATCAGGAGATTCATCTCTAATCTTTCAGGACGCTGCAGACCATTCAATAAACTTATGAAGAGAGGTGTTTCTTTTGTCTGGAATGATGAATGTCAGAAAGCATTCGATGATATAAAACAATATCTGATGAGCCCTCCAGTATTGGTACCTCCTGTCTCAGGAGTACCGTTCCTCCTATATACCCGAGCAATGAGTCATTCATTGGGTGCATTGCTCGCTCAAAAGAATAAAAATGGTCATGAACAAGCCATTTACTATCTCAGTCGTACTATGACCGGAGCTGAACCTCGATATTCACCGGTTGAAAAAGAATGTCTAGCCCTGATGTTCGCTGTTCAAAAGACACGACATTATATTATTGGCCAGACTATTCATGTCATTTTCAGGATCAATCCCATACGAGTCATGATAAAGAAACCAAGTGTTTTAAATTCTCGTTTGGCTAACTGAGAAATCTTACTTGCTCAGTATGACATGCATTATATCCCTCAGAAATCAGTCAAAGGACAAGCTTTAGCTGATTTTCTGGCTGCTCATTCAATTCCAGAGAATTCAAAACTCTACGATGAAATTCCAGATGAAGTCTTAGACTCAAATCAAATTGATGAAGAAGATTCTACTTGGCGTCTATTCTTTGACGGAGCTTCAAGAATAGGTCCTAATGGTGACATTGTCGCTAGAGTTGGAATCGTTCTTGTGTCGCCAGAAGGTCTTGCTATCCAAAGAGCTTATTCTCTCGATCAGCCATGTTCAAACAACGTTGCTGAGTACAATGCATTACTCATTGGTCTTCAGCTCGCTAAACATCTGAATATTCAACATTTGGAAGCGTATGGAGATTCTAAACTCATTGTCAATCAGATAAGGGGTACTTATGAAGTTCGCCATCAAGATCTGGTTCCTTATCATAGATCGGCTATATCTATGGCTTCTTCGTTTGAAGGGTTCTTCATTGAGCATATTAGGCGAGCATGTAACACAGAAGCTGATGCTCTTGCTAATCTTGCGGCAGTATTAGCTATTCCAATTAGGCGTCAACAAATGATTGTTGTCTGCAATCGAGAATTATTTCATCTTGAAAACAATCTAACTTTAGGACTTCCAGTTGACATCGAAGAATCAACATCTCATGATGTTAATGCAACAAGAGGATTTGGATTAAGTCGTAAATCATTATCATCTTCATCTGATTCTAGCATGGAATTCATCTTCAGTAATTCAGCTGAGACTCAGAATACGGATAAAGATTGGAGACTTCCTTTCTTAGATTTCGTATTGTATGATATTCTTTCAGATAATCCGAGTGAGGCAGCATCTATCAGACGACGATCACTCAGATTCTATTACAATCATACTACAAAAACCTTATATTGTCGAGCTTATGATGGTTTACTTCTTCGATGTATTGTCGGTGATGAGGCTCAACAAATTATTCGCGAAGCACATGATGGAATTTGTGGAGCACATCAGCCTGGACCAAAACTTCAAGATCGTATTCGACGTATGGGTTATTATTGGCCCACTATGGTATCAGATGCCATCGAATATGCAAGGAAGTGTAAAGCTTGTCAAATCCATGCAGATTTTATTCATCAACCCTCAGAATTTCTACATCCAACGACAGCATCATGGCCCTTCGAAGCTTGGGACATGGACATTATCGGTCCGATCAATCCGCCGTCATCGAAAGGTCATCGGTTTATTCTCGCAATAACCGATTATTTCTCCAAATGGGCCGAAGCTATTCCTTTATCTGAAGTCAAGACTTCTAATGTCGTCAACTTTATCAAGCATCATGTCATCTACAGATTTGGTGTTCCTCGATGCATTATTCATGATAATGGACCACAATTCGTCAGCCAGAAATTTACTCGATTCTATGACGATCATTGGATCAACAATGTAGCTTCTACCGCATATAATCCGGCAGCTAACGGATTAGCAGAAGCTTTCAACAAAACCATCCTCAAACTCTTAAAGAAGTTTGTCTCTACTAACAAACGTAATTGGAGTGAGAAACTCGGTGAATGTTTGTGGGCTTACCGTACTACAGTTCGTAATGCACTAAATGTACACCTTTCTCTCTGGTGTACGGATGCGAAGCTGTTCTTCCATTAGAGATTCAAATTCCTTCTTTAAGGATAGCAATCGCTAATGAACTTACCACCGAGAATAATGATCGTCTTCGACTTCAGGAATTAGAAGCTCTGGATGAAAAGCGATTATCTGCTCAACAGAATATTGAATTCTATCAAGCTAGAATCTCAAGAGCTTTTAACAAGAAAGTCAGAGTTCGAGCATATCAAAAAGGAGAACTCGTTCTAACAGTCAGACGTCCTATGACTATGACTCATATGAGTAAAGGCAAGTTTGATGCAAAGTGGGAAGGTCCCTATGTTGTGAGCCGAGTCTTCTCAAATGGAGCTTATCAACTCTCAGAACTGGATGGTCGAATTGCTATGATGCCTATTAATGGCAAATTCCTTAAAAAGTATTATGTATAAATATAAATACTTGTAAATCATCAGACAAAGTTCAAGTTCATAAATAAAATTCAAATTTTATTTCATCATGGATGATAGTACATGATATTAAGAAAGATCACTATCATCTTTTTCTACAATTGGACGCGGACCGCTGCCGTCCTTCTCGAAAATGCGATCAGCAAAAGAGCTGAGAACTTTTTTGCTGGAACCCACGAGGAATTTGCAAGCAGCCATCCTTATGGCTTCCTCTTCTTCAGTCCTTCCTGGATCAAGCAGAAAATCCAGAATGTCTCGTGGTGGCTTGGGTGCAGACGAACCTTCGCCTGCTTCTACCTCCTTCGGATGAACTGGATCGGCAGGGCGTTCTTCAGTGCCCTTCTGAACCTTCGGGGCGATTTCAGCCTTCTTGAATACTTCTTCAGACGATATTCTTATATTGAAGAGTAGAAGTGTTCGTTCTTGTCAGATTTCTGCTATATTTATAGACAGAAGTTCCTCAAATAATGAAGCGACACATTCATCCGACGGTTCACCCGTTCATTAATGCCTGACGGTTCATCCGTTCATTTATCACGACGGTTCGCCCGTTCATTATAATCCGACGGTTAACCCGTTCATTCATCATCATCTGACGGTTCATCCGTTCATTATCATTCATTTTTTTTATTTGTTGGTTTTTCTGTTCATCCTACATACATTTTACAATTCATCATCGTTCATCATCCATGTCAGTATCATATTTATGAAAATGACATCTAGTCTTTTGATTCTCGAATCCAAAGATCATGAAAAATTGAGTTCAAAGATATTTTTATGTCTGAATTCTATTTTTTCTAATCAGTATTAAACTAAGATCATCTCTGGTTTAATATCATCTGATAGAATTGCAAAGTTCATTTATATATTCTATTCTATTTGAAATGTGTCATGTATTATTTACCTCTGAACATATTTTCTTCATTATCAAAACAACAAAACCAAAAAAATCAGATCAAGAATTCTCATTTGTTTTCATTCAGAATCAAAACATTGAATACAAGTGAAAATGAAAAAGATTCACTTATTAGGAGTTATTAGCTCCCTGATACGATCAAGAACAATGCTCATTTTCTCGTCATGAGCTTTTCGAACTTTTTCTGATGCTTCAACAGCGACATTTTGTTCATCAAAAATGATAATAGCAGATTGGAGACGATTAACTTCTTCAATTTGCTCTGTCTGCATCTGCTCTCGCTCCTTTTGAAGAGTTTCACAGCGTTCGGCTTCAGAAATATAAGCAGCAATGACCTCAGCTTGCTCTGTTTCTATGACAGCAATTTGCTCTTGAAGACGAGCCAACTCCTCTTTCAACTTCTTCAGCTCTTCAGCTTTGGATGCTTTATCTTTCTCCAGAAGCTCTACTCTCTGACGAGTAGCTAATATTTCTTCACCCTTTTCTACTAATTTTTCAGAAGAAGAGACAAGAAATGCTTCTAATGCAGCTTGCTGGGACTGGGCTTCATGCTCTAGTTGACTGATCTCAGCCACCATTAAAGAATGAATGTCTTCCTTCTTAGTCTTCCACTATTTTCGGATAGTTATTTCCAACTCATCCAGGAGATGTTCGAAGAAGATGCACTGAGATTCGTAACCAGTATGTCGCAACGCCATGAGCAGGAAATTGATCATAGTTCGAAGCTCAGAGAAGGGCATAGCTTCGTCTTTCAAGAAACGCTTGGAGTACGTATCCAGATATGAATAGATGATATCTGAATACATCCCCAGAGTTCTTACCAGTCCCGTCTCGAACCCAGGAGTCGCTGTCATCATGGAAGAAGAAGCTTGTATGTTTTCTATCCTAGGAACGGAGGTATGTGCTGCTGGAGAAGTTAGCAAGTGCGAGCTCCCTTCATCAGCATCAGTCTGGACAAGTGGAGCATGAGTTGAACTCATTGCTGCAGCAGTTTCTATTAGTCAAAGAAAAAAATAATCAGTATCTAAAGAAAAAGAAACAGTAAAAAACAGAATCTGAAATAAAATCATACCAGGCTGAGGTTCATATTCTATGTGGTGAGGGAGTCTTACGTCTTCTCGTAGCCGGTCCATAGTGGTGTACGACACCTGCTTCATATGGCTGCTTCCAGCTCCAGAATTACTGGGTGCTGGAGCGTTGTCCGGAGATTGAGCAGGTTCGGAGCTGAGTTCCATTCTGTTCCCTCTGACTTTATCTTCATCATAAGGAGTAGAAGTGCCAGCATGCCAATCATCTCCTTCTTCAGCTTCTTCTTCTTCTTCAGACTCTTTTTCATCCCCAGCTTCAAGATGAATCTCTGATCCGGAGTCCATGATGTTCACATCTTCATCTATTCCTTGAGATGGATGAATCTCAGGAACAGTAATGATAGCAAGCTCAGTATCGACTGCCGGTTCAATCTTTTCTGGAATATCAGTTCGAAGAATGATGTCTTTACAAACATTCTTCAACAAGTCATCAGCAGCTGGTAGCTCGGACATTGACACGTCTTCATCGCCTCTGGCCAAAGAAATGTTTTCTTCAACCCGAGTTTCTGGAACTTCCGGTTGTTCCATAACTTCTGCCGGGGCTGGTTCTTCTTCAGAATATTCAATCTGGTCATCCAATGCCTGGATGACGCCGTTGGTCCCATGTTCAAAAGGGATTATCCTCATCTCTGAGGGTTCAGTAGCTACTCCACTTGTTGTCGGAGCAGTCATTTTCTGAGCTCGAGTGGACTCTACCTCAGTCTGTTCAGTGGAAGTTGCTGGAAGATGAACATCATCAGATTCTGTTTTCTCAGTGGAAGCCGCTTCATTGATCTCTGGCAAGACTCCTCCACTCATAATCGTTTCCAGGAGTTCATTGCCCTTTATTTTGTCGACGGTCTTCTTGACATACCTGCCTCTCGACCTCCTTGTTATCAAAGGAGCATCGTCTTCATCTGTATCCTCGTCTTTATCAGCGGCGTCATCTTCGTCAACTGAGATGCCACCTAAAGATGAAGTGGCAGTTACTGAGACTCCTTTCTTCTTCTTCTTAGATGTCTGAAACTTAGTACTCTTTTTGGAGACTGCCTCAGATTCATCGCTTCGCTTCCTCTTAGAAAGGGATACAAATATGGGAGGAAGAACTTCATCAGGAAAATTTCCCTCCTGAAATAAGTCATATAGGGGCTCAACCTCCGCTGTCTCATCTTCAGGTTCCGGAGGAAATTGTTGAATAACAGTTTTCTTCTTCGACCTCTTTATTGGGTCGTCTTCCGCAACAAAAGTCTTCAGATGGAAACTCGGCATGAAGGTGCTCGACGAAACATAGAAGCGAGCATATGTGTAAAGCATCTTCGTCCCCGTGCTGGATAAAGGATTAGGCATAGAGAATACAGCTTTTGTATCTCTAGCCGCGAAGTATCTCCAGGCCCGAGCTCCGTCAATAAGCCCTCCACGAGCAGAAAGGCAGGTGGTGGCGTTCCCAACATGAAGTTGGTCATATCCGAATTGCCTGGCAAATCGGCTTGGTAGATACGGCTCCAGATACGTCATTTCTTCATGACGGTATACTAGATGAGAGGGCCGGATTCTCTGCAACCACTGAAAGGCTACATCATCTAGTCTGTTCCCTTTATCTCCGTCCATCATATTCAAGGGCATGCTTTCATAATCCAGTGGTGGAGGGACACAATGAATGGACCAATGTGACGCTCGATTCAGAATATTTCTGTATTCTGGAAGAGTGTGAACCTTCCAGAAAGTTTCTCCTGAGTACTTCTCCAGAAAGAGACTGCCACTCCCTCCTGCTCCCGGAGGTATCAGACCGTCGTGATGAAGAAGAAGCCAACCATATAGATATGTGAAGGGCATCTCTATTCTCGGGAACTCATCGGTCATCCTCCTCTGAGTAGATAGCATATTGGTTACAAAATTCCGAAGACCTGCATTCAGCCTACAGGTCATCGCCGATAATAAGTCTATCTTATAACCATATATAAGGCGCACTGCTGCAAAAATCACACCTCTATGAATTCTGTCCAGAGAGCTGGAGCTAGAAACGACGAATCTTCTTAACCAAAGAGATAAGAATCCTGCTAAATGACCATTCCTTGACAGAGTCTTTCCACTCTGTCTCACATACGAGCTGAAGGTGGTTCCAGCTTTAAATTTATACCAGTCTTCATCGATCGTGAAATCCTTGCAGTCATACTTCTCTAGTAGATAAATGATTTCACTCTCAGAGAGAGGCTTGAAGAAGTTAATTTGGTACCATCTCTTCTCGTTTATTTTTTTCTCATCCTTTTCACGGTTCAAGAAAAGATAAGACATCCACTTCTGGATGTGGTTGCCGGCTTCATCTTTAGAACTCTTGTAATACAGAGTACATGTGCCAAAATGGCACATCATCTCTTCAAACAGGTGCACCATCTCTGGATTCTTCTCCGACAGAAAGTTCAGCTTTTCTGTCGTAGGCACATACTCTTCATACGGCAGTGTGCCTGAAGGCAGATGTGAGATGTATTCCATCTCATGAAGGGCAAAGCCTATCTCCCCTTTGGGAGTCATAAATGTCCCCGTCCTGTGGTTAAACCTCTCAACCAAAGCCAGGAACAGAAAGGGGTTAGGTCTGAAGCCGTATGAGGAATTGACGATCGCGTCATAAAGGTTTATCTTCTTCAGCTCACTCTCAAACTGCTCCAGAGCCCAATGGACCAAAGTCCTCCATCTCACGTTTTCCTGATTCATTAAACCGTTCATTCTTCGCGTCGAATCAGTGGGGTAGAATGCATTCTCGTTTGCCATGAATTCATTTATGAAAATAGGCGTCCTGAATGGCATTAATATTGATGAGTCTTCAGGAGGTACGCATCCCGGCTTCAAACCTCGGAACACGGATACATGATTCTCTGAGGAACTGAAGAATCCCTCCTTCCTGTAAATGATACGGCTCGCCTTTGCCTGCTGATATTCTGTTAAGTGCCAGGACATCTTCCTAGGATAACTGGCATGCATGAATCTCATAATAGATAAGCCCCTAGAAACCTTCGGCCAATACATGGGCTGTCTTGCATCACCTTCGAAGTAAAAGCAGACCTTCTCTCTGATGCCCTTTGGTTGGGACTTCTGTGCTATGGCATCCCCGAACAGAAATGCTGGTTTTTTGTGGGACACCAAATCAAGACTCTGAAAGGGTTGACCATTCATCAGACAGAGTAAAGTTGTATGGTCTTGATTTGCCAACAACGACAGTCTGGCTTCTGGAAGGTCAAACTGAGGAAATTGCACATGAGATAAATCATGTTTAAATGAAAAACTCAAGTGCCCTTCATAATCTGCCTCTTCACTTCGGATGTTCACTACAGAAAATAAAAGAAGACAAGGTCAGATGTGTTTCACTAAAATCTGTGTCTACGAGCCTTATGCGTGTATAGCAGTATTTGAAGGAAATTTCATAAGTCACGCAGACTTCAGACAGATATACTATCAAGACACGCTGAATGATTTATTCACGCATGTGATTAATTCACGCAAAGTCTAGACAGATTAGAATGAAAAGTCACGCATCATTGCCAGAATCACATTGAAGTAAAAATGACAAAATATACGCTGACAGATCAAAACTAATCTATCCAGAGGATGACTCTCAGAAGTCTGCGTGACTATTTCAAAATCGACATCTCTGCCAATATGTGAAAAATCACGCAGAGTCATGAAAGCTGTGTGAATAATTCAACATGGACATTTCTGCCAACATATAAAAAAATTACGCAGAGTCATGAAAGCTGCGTGAATAATTCAAACATTGACATCCCTGCCAATACATGAAAAATCACGCAGAGTCATGAGAGCCATGCTCATTTGCGTGAAACACAGAGCTTCGTAAATACGAAGATGTGAAGTATGGCCGACCCTAAAGAGGGGGCATACTTTATTAATATCCTTTGCCCTAAGAAGGGGGGATATATTTCTGAAGTTTATTATTTGTCTTAAGATCCTAAGATTTCTGTGTGGAGTTCATCTTCATCAAAGTCATCTTCATCAAGTCATCTTCAACAGTTCATATCCCCATCCATCACTTACGCTGCATAGGAGGATGCGTGACTTCGCGTCGAGGAAGTCTATCAGTGGTGGCACGCGAGGAAGTCGCAGGAGCTTTCCCCTTGGCCTGAGCGTCGGATTTCTTAGGAGCCATTGCTGCTGAGAAAGGGAAGAAGAAGTCGGGAAAGATGAAGTTCGTCGGGGAAGATGAAGTTTCTCTTCTGTAGATTCTCTCTCTAAAGCAGTAAAGAAACAAAGAAGTGGTTTATAGCTTATTTATAGGCTCATGAAGAATTCCAAACGGCAACATCATATTTGCCTCGATTTGGGAGCTTTACACGGGATCCTAACCGCACAGAATCCCAACAGTCCAATCATTTCGGAGTAAATCTCTCTTTAAAGTCATCTCAGCGTGACTAAATTCATTTTATCATCTCGATTTCAAAGTATTTCGAAATAATTTATCATTTTTCGAAAACTTTGAAGGGGGTTTTGTAGGCCTCAAAAATGAAAGTCACGCTGAGTTGATCAGGACAAAGTCTAAAAGTCACGCTGAGTTGATCAGGACAAAGTCTAAAAGTCACGCTGAGTTGATCAGGACAAAGTCTAAAAGTCATGCTGAGTTGATCAAGACAATGTTTAAAAGTCACGCTGAGAGACAGCTCATCATTTGTCAGAATGTCATTATGACTGACAGCATGACAGTCGAAGAATGTCTCCTCGTATGCCACGTATGCACGGAACTCGAGAGATCACAGCCGACTATTGCGTGACTTTCGAAATCTTCTTCAACAAGACTCAGCCTTCATCAAGTTGGCGTACCAAAAGAGCTTATTGTCATTTAATACGACTAACAAAAGGCAATCAATGTCAGAGATTTTGTGTCAGTCGAGGCACGTCGAATCAAGACAGCTGGCCATTCTGACTCAAGTCTGTGTGTATTTTGAACTTCTATGTTCCTTTCTCAAGCTTGCGTGTATTTTGAAGCTTTTTGCACTAAGTCTGCGTCGATTCTGAAGCTTTCTGCTCCAAGTCTGCGTGGATTCTGAAGCTTTCTGCCCCAAGTCTGCGTAGATTCTGAAGCTTTCTGTACCAAAGTCTGCGTGGATTTCGTTCTCAACAAGCCTGCGTGGATTTTATCAAATTGGAGTACGTGGCAGCCATGCCACCGATCTCTCACCTGCGTGTCCTATAACTTGCATACGACTCATCCACGATTGCCATGTGTCCAACAGTTACAGGCCACGTCCAGTAACTGCTCATAACCGTGCGTATGTTAAATCCTGCGTGATTTTTAACTATGCACAGGTTGTAAAGACAGTTATCTTTTTCAGTTATTTTTGACTTTATAAATAGAGTTCTTTTCTCATTCATTGTACAGATACATAGATATCTAAATTGCTGTTGAAATTTTGAGAGCTTTTCTTCTTCGCATCGTCTAAAGGATAAAGCGATCGTCTTCTAGATCGGATTCCTATAGTTGTAATTTTCCCAGAAACACAATAAATAAAGTGAATTTATTTATGGAAAATACCCCTCCTCAGCAAGTTCTCGACGATCCACCTCCTGTCGAGCACCCCTCGAGCCTCCATCCAGTGTCTATGTCCTACCTGTACAGCTCAGCGGCTTGAGCCTGTACATGCCACAACACAAATCTCCCCGAGCCAGTTGTTGGGAACCCTTCGCAAACATCCAATCTTTGTCCCCAAACAGACTGCGACAGCTATCATCTGCCAGCCTCCCTACCGAAACCAAGTTGTAGCGCAAGCTCGGTACATGTCGCACATCCTTGAGAACGAACTTCTCACCGCGCTCCGTTGTCAAGTGCATATTACCGATGCCAATAACTGCAGCCGTGTTCTTGTTGTCCATCTTCACACGTCCAAACCTGCCGCCGTAGTATGACGTGAAGATCCTGCTATGTGAAGTGGCGTGATACGACGCCCCCGTGTCCATGACCCAGTCGCCGTCACGACACATGTCACAAGGTTCCTCTGCGTCGGTTGCTGCGATGATGATATCTCCTATTGATGTGAGATCCTCCTGATCGTCCTTGCCTTTTACCTTATCAGCTTTGAGCTTCATGCAGTTCCTCTTGATATGACCCCCTTTCACCACAGTGATAGCAGCCCTACTTGTGGTCCACAATCGTAAGATTCTGAGAACTCTCTCCTGTCACGCTCCGCTCCCGTAGGAGCGATCGTCCTCGCTAAGGCGTGATGCCGTACGGGCCTAGATTGCGCTCGTGCAAGGCGGGTTCCATAACGGCCGATTTCAGCGGCTACGATGGGGTCGTCGCACAGAAGTCCCAAGCAGAGACATTGAATAATAGCAGCAGAAATTTAGAACGAAACACAAGTTACTCAAAAGATGATCTTTATTGATATTGAAACAAAGGTTACAATGGGGCGTCAGGCCAAGATTACAATCACTAAAGCTCACTCATCTCACATTTACAAGTCACTCAAATCTCTCTCTCAATACACGTCTTGAACCAGCGGATGCTTCGGAAGGCGACGTCCATACATTATGTCCCGTATAAGTCTTGAATCCATACGGCCACACGCTTCGAATCGTCAAGGAACTCCGTGCCTCGACGCATCCAAGCGAGCTCCGCGCCACGAGCTTCTACCTGTGCCTGCACATGAAAACTATGTGGGTGTCAGTACTCAACTGTACTGGTGGAATGAGCTCCTCGCCCACCCATACAAAACCAACACGTTTGATTTACTTTGTGCAACAGTCCCTTTATGATTATCTTTCTACTCTTGTCTTAGGATCAGTTTTAGGACAGACGCCTTGGCCTATTATGTGTCTCTAGACCATCCCGTGCTTGCACCAACAACGTTAACTCATACTTCGCTTCTAGACCCTTCTCGTGTCGACAACGTTAACCTATCAAGTTGTGTTTGCCTTACGGCCCAAATCAGAGACGCAACTACACGATAGACTCCATTTTCGTGTGACCGTGCCACAAACCCATATTGAGGCCGTGCCTCGCAACTCAGTGTGACTTAACCATATCGCCGCCTCGCGGCCTTAGCTACTTTAATCACCAACTGACCCAAATCAAGACTTGTGGGTTAAGTGTCGCTCGACCGACTTTGCCTTGCTGCATCTTCTGACTTAAACTCAAGACAACTCAATCATAACTATGCAACTTATATGCCGACAATATAAGACTCGACACCACATCTCGTGCCGAAGCACGTCGCCTACGCTGCAACCAAATCTTAGGTCCAGACATTATGTTCTAACTGTACACACATTCAACTCAACTCAATCCAAAGGCACACTCGCGGATTGCCGCCCGTGCCGACTCATCTATATAAGGTCACTAGCATGACAAGCTATTCTGGACACATAGCTGGTATAGGTGGACCGATCATCGCAAGTAGCTAGCTCCGATGAGCGTCCACCGAATACTTGTCTTTCGACTCAGCTACCCCGCTCACATTCACCCTCGGTTTTCTCCTAGGCCGGAACGGTCCCGTGGCCCCGGGTTGTCGTCCGAGGAAACAAATCGCCCTTGTCGACAAGTTGTCCAATGACCATGCAAGACTCGACTCAAACTGACGTCTCACACAGTCATCCTTCTTTCAGTGTTACCCTCTCTTTCAAAACCAATATCAAGACTTCTATCATTTGAGACCCCTCAACAATCCACGGTCGTGAGCATTCTTTCCATGTTACCATATCATTTCATTCAACTCATGAATGCCTATTCGATAGTCCTTTCTCCAAAACTCATTAAATCAACCGTGGTTCATGCCTTAAACACTATGTCCGTGCATCGTACCTTAAATCGACTTACGTTCTACGCGACGCTATCGTCCAAGTCATACTTTATATAACGGGCCTTGAGACCGTAAGACTGTGTGGTTATACCCAACCGTAGAATTCGTAGGACCGTGCTTGCTACCACTCCGATAGCCTAACATAACTTGCCTGACTTAAATGCACAACGACTCGACGAGCAAAGGCTACATCAAACCTCGCATTGCGGAAACGTGTCGCGTATGCATTCGACTTCTGAACGACCAAGTCATTTGGGTGCCTAGACTTATGTCATAAGCCGTGCAACGTAACTTAATTCATGGGGCAAGCCAAGGCTATGCCAAGCCTTGGACGATAGGACCGTGCATGCTTTATGAAGCATTTTATACGGACGTCGCCTAAGACTTAGGCTACGTTCATAACTTCGCCAACTCAAACTAACTTTCCTTCTCCCAAGCCACGGGACGAAGGATCGAGTGTCATTTTCAAACACGCCGTGCACCAACTCTAAGCCGACCTTTGGACCTTTCCATATTCTAACTCAATTCGACCCATCGGGATTATTTCCTTATCTATGTGGATTCGTCTATTTTATTATCAAGCCTACTTGTGCAAGTTGAAAACATGCGAATTATTATGTGATGGCTAAGATGAGGCAAGTTTACCGAAACTACTCCACCTGAGCGAGCGGTCGTCTTGACCGAGCGATGTCTTCATGCAGCCATTGCAAGGCTAAGTCCGAACACCGTCGGCGTTTCGATTCCACCGATTGACTGAGCGGGACGGGGCACTACATCTCCTATTCTCGCCTGTGAATTGGGTCTTCTTTTCCCGTAGGAAGTCAACAGAGCGGACTACTGCAATGATTTCACTTGCTTGCGTTGGACCTCCTGTTACGCCCCAGAACCAGAATACTGGAGAGCGGAGGAGTGACTCAGCCAGCTACGTATTACGGGCAGATGAATACCGTATAATACGATCAATGCTGTCTAACCAGACGAGGGGGTGTATACTACATGAAAGTCTTACTATGGTCACTTCACATCTATTGTCTCAATCATTCAAAACAAGAAACAGAAATAGAGAACATGTAAGATAAAGCAGTAAGGCGTCCCAAACGCTTAGTCAAAATATTCTTGAGATCTGGCTTTACAAAACATAGCCAGATGGTATAGTAACATATACACAATTGTTATCAGCTGCAGTCTGACTTTAGTTACAATTATGCAAAAGTAAGTGCAAGACAATCCGACTAACATATCGGTGCCAAACGGCTAAGTATAAAGTAAATAACAAAATGAGCGGTGGAGTAAGGAACCCACTCGAGTTCTCCTGCGATCATTCCCCTAGTATTGACCATCTTGGAGGTAGAAGTAAGCTGGATCCTCGAGGACTGGCTCTAAATCTGGCCATGCAAAACCAGAGAGGTTAGACCTCTAATAGCAAGTACCACAAGGGAGCACGATATGAAGGATTAAACCAATAAGTAAAAGGATATAATAATAGATCTCTGCTCTCCACTAGGATTCACATAACATCACGACACTTCGAACCAACCTCCCAACCAAACAAGGACAGAAGTTGGCCCGTCATGTCCTGACATCCTGATCATCTCAGTTAGGCAACAGAGTAGGTACAGTACACAAACAAATCATCTTGAATGGCCAATCAACTACTACGGCTTGCTATTGTGAGTCCCAAGTTATCCTGGAATTATGCAAATAGGAATTCCTCAGTTCTTACTATGTGCGAGCAAGGCTAGTCTATCCAATCAATCAATTGCGCCAATCATGTAATTAGGTGAGTCCCAGCGGGATGCCTGCCGTTAATATAGCATGTACAATAATATAAGCAGATACCGTTCCCTGCCCGTGTGACAGATTTACAGTATCTGTGGGAACCAGCCGGCCCGTCGGGCACTTTAATAGTCCCAAAGAGGGCTGCCATGTAAGAACTCGGGAATCCTTTCTCTCCATGCCATCATTATTTTATTTAACTTAATAGTTCCTACGTTGAGTGAAGTTCTATGCCGTGGATCATGGTCATTCAAATGAGTACTTTCGTACGGGGTATGATATGCGCAACTCTACAACGATACCCGTGTGGCTAGGTTGTAGGTTTTTACATAGCGTGATGCAACAATCAAATCTAACCACGGAATAATCATGCCTTGACCATAAAGTACACATACTGTTTTTGTAAGATAAATAAATAAATAAATAAATAAATAATTTGAAGCCTGCATGTGCCTGCATGTCAATATTCGGGATCAGCCAGTCGATTACAATAGTTCATTACATGAACGTGTCTCATTCATTCAATTCAATAAGACGACTAGCCAGTCTCTTAGTTCCAACTAGGAACGCATGATCAATTTAGTCAAGATAACCATTATTATCAATGGTATCAAGGCATGAAAGTCAATTAGTATTACATGGGGTCGAGTCTATAACTCTCAAGGTTAAGTTCCAGTCTTACTGGGTATCCATAAACCAATCAAGACACAAGGAGCATTTTATATAACAATCTGTATTAACAATATTAACATATCATGATTTATCAAGTCTATGCCAAAAGGCTTAAGGATATAATAGAAGAATTATCATGCCATCATTAATTAGAAAGTCACGCCAACAAGTCTAAGCTAAGGTCAAAAGTCACGCCAACAAGTCTAGTAGGAGTGAGCGTGTAAACAGCGTGAGCGTGAAAAGTGGTTCACGTTGGCACGCACAGTGTAAATGTGAAGGAAAATTCACGTACTCATAAGTGAGCGTGAAGAATGATAAGAAATTCACGCACGCACAAGTGAGCGTAACTCAAAATTCACGCTGGCATGTAAGGGCGTGAGCGTGACTAAAATCCACGCACGCTCATGAGAACATGTGCGTGACTAAAAATCCACGCACGCATGCAAAGACGTGTGCGTGACTAAAAATCTACGCTAACATGTAAGAACATAAGCGTGACCCAAAATCCACGCAGACACGTAAGAACGTGTGCGTGACTAAAAATCCATGCTAACATGTAAGAACATGAGCGTGACTCAAAATCCACGCAGACACGTAAGAACGTGTGCGTGACTAAAAATCCACGCTAACATGTAAGAACATGAGCGTGACTCAAAATCCACGCAGACACGTAAGAACGTGTGCGTGACTAAAAATCTACGCTAACATGTAAGAACATGAGCGTGACTCAAAATCCACGCAGACACGTAAGAACGTGTGCGTGACTAAAAATCCACGCTAACATGTAAGAACATGAGCGTGACTCAAAATCCACGCAGAAATGAAGTTCCCAGCCAGAAATGAAGTTCCCAGCCAGAAAGCACGCCAAGTTGGGAGATCAAAACCCATGGCCAACCGAGAAGAACAGCAACTTAGATCTAGGAGAAACCAGCCACAGAAATCAAAAATGCTAAGTAGTAAACTCTCTCAGAATCGTGAGAGGAAGAGAAATGAACCATAAAAATGGTTCTCCAAGCAAGAAGCAAGATTGCACTTGCCTGCTGCTACTGCTGGTAGGTGGAGAAGTGATGAGAGGAAGAAGAAGAAGTAATGGTGAAGAATGAGAGTTATGAGGAGAGAGAAGGAGATGAAAGCTTAAATAGAAAGGGTGGTGGTAGGTGGCGTTATAGGGTCGGGTTTGATCGGGCCCAACCAAGGCCAACCCGAAAGCAAAGAGAGGTTAAAAGCAGAAAATAAATACAAGAATAAAATACAGAAATAAAATGCAGAAATAAAATTTGCAGGAAATTAAATTAACATGAAAATTAAAAAGCAGGTAATTAATTAACATGAAATTAAAGGAATTTAAATACAGGATAATACATGATAAATATTAAAATAAATATACATGAATTGCACATGTATAAAAATATACATTCTTGTATAAAAATACGCATTCTGGGAACGGAGAGTGACATCTCTACCCACCTTAGAAAAATTCCGTCCTCGGAATTTCAAATCCAAGCAGGTAGAAATATCGGAGCTAAACTAATACAAGCAATTCTAGTGAGCAAGCAATCATTTTTACCATATCAAAAGCAAGTACTATATATGTAAATTCATCAATCCATGATATCAAGTAGCTCTACCCATAAGGTGACAAGCATAAAGAATCAGGACAATCAAGGTATACAGAAAGAGATATACCTTGTGAGTCAAACAGGTGTGGATACCTTGATCGGATATCATCCTCACATTCCCACGTTGACTCTCCCAAGGAGTGATGACCCCAAGCAACACGGACAAGACTAATTGTTCGGTTCTTAAGTATCTTCTCTCTCCGGTCCAAAATGGACACAGGCTGTTCCTCGTAAGACAGGTTGGTACCAACAACCAGCTCCGAATGATCGAGGACATGGCTTGGGTCCGATACATACCTACGTAATTGAGATACATGAAACACGTCATGCACCTCTCGTAACGAAGGTGGGAGGGATAAACTGAAGAACAGTTTGGCAACTCTAGAGGGGGGTGAATAGAGTTTATATAGAAAAATAGCCAATTAAAATTAACTCTTTCACCAATAATAAATAATCAGAGTAAAGTGCGGAAAATAAATGAAGAGCAAAAGAGCATACGCAAGCACAGCGATTTTAACCTGGTTTCCCTCGTGGAGGACTAGTCCAGGCCTGAGAACTCTAGCTCAGGATTAAATCCACTATTTGTGAAATAGTAGTTTACAACCCGTGTCTTTTCTTCAGAAGAGCATGTCAACTTCTAACAGATGATCGCAGTGGCGATTTGCTTGGAATTTGTCCAAGCGACTTCTTCGACTCTTGCACAAGAATCCTAACTGAGAGATGCTGAGCACTCGACACTTAGGAGGCTTGTGGCTAGTAGATGGGAAGGGTATGGCTTACTTGAGCTTATAAGAGAGAAGAGAAAAGAAGATTGGATGGATTGGAATGAGAGAATTCATGCCCTATTTGTAGTGTTTTTATAGGCAGAATTCGGCTAGAATTCGGGTAGGAAAATTCAAAAATTTGGCCGTTGGACAACTAGCAACCAGCTAACCCTAAAATTAGGATTCCTGATTTCTAGGGGACAGAGTTCGGCCCGAACTCTGTGTGGAGGCACAGTTCGGCCCGAACTCTGTCTCCAGAGCACAGAGTGGTTCTAAGGGGATTTTTGGGCAGTGTTTGGTTCAGTGGAGCTTGGGATTTTGGGTAGGCTGTAGACTAAGTGTCAAGAGCTCAGCAAGACTCAGAGTACACAAGTCTAGACTCAATGAAAATATAAAATACAGACTCGAAAATATACTGAGAGTCGGAGACTGAGCTGTCGTCTGTCTTGAACTGTTATGCAGACGTCGTGTGTCGTATTGAATTAATACAGATATTATTTAGTCAATGTAGTCAATATTTGGTTGACTGTGACTTTGTGTCAACAATCTCCCCCATATTGATAATTGACAAAATAATATATGTATATTAAATATTCATACCTGGACACAGTTGATTATAGCAACATAGCTCCCCCATACTTGATGCCGAGCTAGAATGTAATAGCTCCCCCGTAATCAGTGAACGGTGTTGAGCTAGAAGCAATAGCTCCCCCGTAAATAGTGCATGGAACCTGTATAATATCTCCCAAAAAGCACAAACAAGCACAGAAATACGAAAAGATAGGATCTGATACCAAACAAGTATATCCAGCCATATATATCCAGGCAGAATATACATAGTTCTCTTCCTTTTGGCAGTTAGCAATATAGACTGCAGAAAAATGAATAATAAAAGAAAACTGCAGTAGACAATTAATAGTAATACAACCACACCAAGCAGAGAAGAAACAGTATAGAAATAATCAAAAGAAGTACTAGCATAAAGTGTCATAACCAAATGTCAAACACACAACCAGAGTTTAAAAGCATCCAAGTACATAAAACTGAAACTAACTAACTAGAAATGAAAATGCATCAACTAATGTCATCATCAGCAGCAGCAGCAGCAGATAGTAGCCAATCTCCATCACGGAGCATGAGATGGTCCAGGAGAGTTTGAACGTCTGGGATCCACAAGAGCAGCACCCGGATCCAGGTAACGCATGACCCACGGATCATCAATACGATATCCCTTACGATCGGGATCCCGCTGCATGGGAATGGCCATAGTAGGATGATGGGACATGGAGGACCGAATATCATGCAGCGAGTTGCTGAGTGCACTCATCTGTAGGGTAGTACGGTAGTCCATCTGAGCCCACTGATCGGCCTCTAAGTCAAAACGATCCCGGAGCATGGTCTGGATGGAGTCAAGAGTGGCAGGTGGAGGTGGTGCATCCTGACCGAAAGGAAGGGGGTCAGACTCTGCATCATCAGAATGCTCAGAGGCCTCAGGAGAGGCGACAACTGCCTGAGTACGTCGCGTCTTGGACAGAAAAGCAGGAGCAGGCAAGAACGGACAGATATCAAGTGGTATGTTAAAAGCACGAAAGATCATAGGAAGGTACAAAGGATAAACCAGAGCTCGTGGTTTCTTCCTACAGTGAATCATCCAGTCCATCATTGTACGTGGAAGATTGAAAGAAATTCCAAAGTGAAGATGATAAAGAGCAGATATCTCAAGATAAGTGATGTCATCATGGGAACCTGTTTTGGGTAAAATGGTGTTAGAGATAATCCAATGAAGATCAAAAAAATATGGGTTGAGATATTTAGCCATGAGCTTGCGAGGACGTGTGTATGGAGTACACAAATCGTCCTTGAAGCTCTCAAGGGAAATTCCGTCGGGAAAACGGAACGAGCGAGCGTCAACTAGCTTTTCCCAAGAATTGGGCTCTTGAAGATCAAGATATTCGGCTAAGTCAAAGTCATCAAAAGATATATTGATACCTGCAACTCGTGAATAAATATGGAGATCATCAAAGGTCATGTTTCAGTAGAACATTTGGACAGCATGACGATAGATAGCAGAAGTGGTAGTGACAAGCTCATCAAAACAGAGGTCATGAAATAAAGCATCATATTGAGAGAAGATAGAAAAATTAATAGGATGTCCTGCGAATACCTGACGATTCCGATAGTCACTAAACCAGTTGTTTGAGGCATCTAGTGAGACAAATAATCGGTTGTCATAGGTAGAAGGATTTCGAGGATGAGGTGGGTTGAACAATGGATGAGGTGGTTGAAGTTGTTCAATGATCTGTTCATTCGTTGGAGGAGAATCCGAAGAGGAAACACTCTCAGTTCGAATCCTCTTTCCACGATTGAACAAGCGAGGAGCCATAAAAACTTGATAGTGTGAAGTATAGAAGACAAGAATGATACCTCAAATAATCAATAAATAGTGGAAGAGAATGATGAGAAACTCATTTCCCTTGATTTTGAGGAGTAATGGAGCACTCTAGATCAAAAACTAGGGTTAGGGTTTGAAGGAAAGAGTTTGGAGAGGTGAGGAAGGAGGCAATAGTGAAAGAGAGAGAAGAAAACCCGAAATATAAGAGAGGGTTTTCTTTGGTCGGAAGCTATATTGACCATTGGATCTAAAATGATCCAACGGCAGAGCCAGATCCCGACGCTGGAACAATTGGACCGAACTCGGCCCGAACTCTGTTGGGGGCAGAGTTCGGCCCGAGTTTTGGATTAGTGGTCCAGAACAGAAAATAGGCTGAAAAGATAGAAAAATTGGTTAAGTGTTGAAGAAAAGTGATGGTTGAGGATAAAAGTTTGATGAAATCAATGAAGTACATAGAGAGGTACTCAAAAGTCAGAATGAACTTTAGAATATAGTAATTAGACAGTATTAAGTCGAAACAAACCATATAATAAACAAGGAAATATATTGTAATTCAATATTTCAAATTTGCCATGGGTTAGCAGCAGGGGCCGGATCCCAGCTAGCGGTAGTCCTGAGGACTAGTGCACCGTGTCGCTTAGGCTTTTACGCCTTGTTGTCAGAAGGACCCTTTCGGCTTGTACCCATACCAAATTTGTCGTAAAAGAATCAAAATATACTCGATATTTATGCAGACGAGTCTCAACTTATAACTGCTTCATCCAAAATTTCGAGTTCACGACATAGGAAATTGAAGCGCTCTTCGGATAATGGCTTAGTAAAGAAATCTGCTAGCTGATGATCAGTGTCGATAAATTCTAAGTTAATCGTGCCATTTTGCTGATGATCACGCAAAAAGTGGTGTCTGATCTCAATGTGTTTAGTGCGTGAGTGGCAGACAGGGTTCTTAGTCAAATTAATGGCACTTGTATTGTCACAGAATATAGGAATATGCATAAAAGATAACTTATAGTCTTCAAGGGTTTGCTTCATCGACAGAATTTGTGCACAACAATGCCCAGCTGCTATGTATTCAGCTTCTGTTGTGGATAGTGCGACAAAGTTCTGCTTCTTGCTAAACCAGGAGATTAAAGCTTTTTCTAATAAATGACACGTGCCGCTCGTACTTTTACGGTCGACCTTGCATCCAGCGAAGTCAGCATCGGAATAACCAATAAGATCAAATGATGTTGACTTGGGATACCATAGGCCCACTGTAACCGTACCCTTAAGGTATCGAAAGATACGCTTAACCGCGGTCATGTGTGATTCCTTAGGATTAGCTTGATATCTAGCACATAGGCAAACACTGAACATGATATCGGGACGACTAGCAGTTAAATAGAGTAAGCTGCCTATCATACCTCGATACTTACGTTGATCAACGGGTTTGCCGCTCTCATCTGGTTCGAGTTTGGTTGAAGTAGCCATTGATGTGCTGATTGGTTTGACGTTGTCAAGATTGAACTTCTTCAGCATGTCCTTGGTATACTTCGATTGGTAGATGAAAGTTCCATTAGCCATTTGTTTCACTTGCAGACCAAGAAAGTAGTTGAGCTCTCCCATCATGCTCATCTCAAATTCTGTCTGCATACGTTTGGCAAATTCTTGACAGAGGGTTTCATCAGTAGAACCAAAAATGATATCATCAACATAAATTTGAATCAACAGAATAGTGTCTTTAAAAGATTTTATAAACAGTGTAGTGTCAATTTTCCCTTTTGAAAAACCTTTCTCAAGTAAGAAGCTACTTAGCCTTTCATACCAAGCTCTGGGGGCTTGTTTGAGGCCAGAAAGCGCTTTCTTTAGCTTGAACACGTGGTCGGGAAATTTGTGATTTTCAAAGCCAGGAGGTTGTTTCACATAAACTTCCTCCTTAATAAAACCATTCAAGAAAGCACTTTTCACATCCATTTGAAATAATTTAAAGTTTTGAAAATTAGCAAAAGCACAAAGCATCCGAATGGATTCTAGTCTAGCAACAGGAGCATACGTCTCATCGTAGTCGATACCTTCCTCTTGGTTGTATCCTTAAGCTACTAGACGATCTTTGTTACGTGTGACTGAACCATCTTCATTTACTTTGTTTCTAAAAACCTATTTAGTACCAATTATCGAGTGATTAACCGGTCTAGGAACGAGTTCCCATACTTGGCTTCTCTCGAATTGGTTGAGTTCTTCTTGCATAGCAGAAATCCAAAATTTATCATTAAAAGCTTCAGAAATATTTTTAGGCTCTACTTGTGAAATGAAGGCAGTGCTAGCAACGGAGTCTCTTAGTGATGATCTAGTAGTTACTCCACGTGAAACTTCTCCTATAACTAAATTTTCTGGATGAGAAGGTTTGAAAGAGAATTTCTTAGGCAAACCCTCCAGAGAATTAGTTTCGGTCGAAGTATTCATTGGAGTAGAAGTTGATGGCTCAACGTCATCATCAAGAGTACTTACTGCACTGTTGTCTTCATCAAAAGTCACATTTGTTGACTCTTCCACAATAAGTGAGCGTTTATTAAAAACTCTATATCCCTTACTCTTGGCGGCATAACCAAGAAAGATACCATCGTCAGCTTTGGCATCAAATTTGCCTAAGTTGTCTTTGGTGTTAAGGATAAAACATCTACAACCAAAAACTTTAAAATAAGAAACATTGGGGGTTCTCCCAAACCAAAGCTCATAGGGTGTTTTCTTCATAATGGGACGAATTAGCACCCTATTCAAAATGTGGCATGCTGTACTGACAGCTTTTGCCCAAAAGTATTTCGGAAGTGAAAATTTATTCAACATGACTCTGGCCATATCGCCGAGAGTTCTATTCTTCCGCTCTACAACACCATTTTGTTGAGGAGTTCTAGGACAAGAAAATTCATGATCAAAATCATTTGCATTACAAAAAATTTCAAAATCATAATTTACGAATTCGCCTCCATGATCACTTCGGATTCGAGTAATCATGTAGCCTTTTTCGTTTTGAACTTTCTTTACAAAAACTTTGAAAACAGAGATAGCATCGTGCTTATTAGCGAGAAAGAAAACCCAAGTGAATCTCGAAAAATCATCAACAATAACAAATGCATAAAGTTTGCCACCAAGGCTAGCTATTCTACTAGGACCAAATAAATCCATATGAAGTAGTTGCAAGGGTCTAGTAGTACTTACAGAGTTGATGGAATGAAATAAGAATTTAGTTGCCTTATTTAGTTCACATTCGGCACATACCGTGTCCTTTTTGAATGTAATGTCAGGCAATCCTCTCACTAGCTTCTTGGTAGAAAGCCTGGATATAGCATCCATGTTGGCGTGACCAAGACGCTGGTGCCAAAGTAGTCGTTCGTCTTTGTGGGCATATAGACATCTACCTGCATTGTTAGTATTTACAGAAAGATAGAAAATATAGATGTTGTCCTCTCTTTTTCCTTCAAAAGCAATGTCTCCTGTTGACCTATCATAGATGTAGCAACTGTTTTGTCCAAAGTTAATATCATATCCATGATCAGCAAGATGACTAATGCTGAGCAGGTTATGCTTTAACTCGGTCACTAGGCAGACATCCTTTATTACAGGAGAAGGAGGATGACCAATGATACCATTACCTATTATGTGCCCTTTGAGATTGTTACCGAAGGATACATATCCTTCTCTCTTCATCGATAGTGATGCAAAAAGATTTGTGTCTCCCGTCATATGTCGCGAGCATCCACTATCGAGAATCCACTTACTTTCAGTTGAAGAGGGAAGGTCCACCTACATCAAGAGTAGATGTGACCTTTGGTACCCGAGTTCTTGAGGGTCCTGAAAAGTTAGTCTTTGGAAACCAAGTATATATCTTTTTATCTACAAGTCTTCTAAATTTGCACTGTGGTGAGATGTGTCCATGTAATCCACAGTAAGTACAGATAGCATTCTTATTTATACTAGGAGCATGAGAATAATATCTATAAGCAACAGGATAAGGATGGTCATGATGTGAAGAGTTAGCATGGTGATGATGATTATGCATAGAATGAATGGCATGGTGATGGTGTCTATGAGGCATATCATGATGGTATTGTCTATGATGTGTGACATGCTGATATTGTCTATATGGCATGGCATGATGATTTTGTCTATATGGCATATGATGATCTTGTCTATATGGCATTGCATGATGATCTTGTCTATATGGCATGGCATGATGATTCCTATGTGTGGAGTGATGTTGATTGTGTCTTTGTGCATGATGATTGTGTACTGAGTGAGAATTATTCTTACGTGCACGTGGTTTGTGAAAGTTTGTGTATATAAATGCATGGTTATGTGCTGCATGAGAATGACGTGGTTGACTAGCATGAGTGGTGTTGTGCCCATGTGATTGGGTTTGAGGTTGAACAACCTGTTTACCCAATTTGGTTTCTAATCTTTTAGAAACAGCTTGCAGTTCATCAACCTTAATATTTAAGCCATATATCTTAGTCATGGAAATCTTGTGTCTACTCTTTTCTTCAGCAAGCAACGTGTTGAGTGTAGTGATTTCTTGAGTTTGTTGCTCAATACGTGCTTCAGCATCATGTAAGCTTAATTTAAGCTTGGATACTTCATCAGGGTCATTTGTGGGTGTCGTATTTCTAACATTATCAAGAAGTAAGGAAATTCTTTGTATCTCATCTTCAAGACTTTTGATTTTGTCCTTGGCATGTTTGTATTTACCGATGACCTTTTTGTGATCATCGAGTAAATCAGTGAAAGCATCACCAAGTTCATCAAAAGAGAAGTCATCTAGAGTTTCGTTAGATACCTTGTTGGAAGTTGCCATTAGGCACACATTTGCTGTATCTTGAGGAGAGCCTTTTTCTTCCTCGGAGTCACTCGCTTCACTTTCATGCCAAATTCCTGTGTTGGCATATTTCTTTGATGAGTTCTTTTTGTATGGCTTCTCATAGCGGTTGCTCTTCTTCAAGAATGGGCAGTCTTTTCGGACATGTCCAGTCTTCTTGCAACCGTAACAGGTTGGCTCTTCTTCATCATCTTCTTGTGAATCCTTCTTTCTTCGATTGAAGCGAAGGAATTTTTTGAAGTTACGAACCATGAGAGCTTGGTCTTCATCATCCGAGTTATCGTCTTCGGTCTCATCGTGATCAGCCCTTCGTCGATGAGCTTTGAGTGCGATCTCCCTGGTCTTCGGAGCAGGCTCTTCGAAGTCCTTGAGGTCAAGCTCGTGAGTCATGAGCTTACCCATCAAGGTCTCCATTGACATTATTGTAAGATCGTTCCCTTCTATGATGGCTGTCACCTTAGGGTTCCAAATCTTTGGTAGCCCTCTGAGCAACTTACGAATCTTCTCGTGGTTTGAGTACTGCTTTCCAAGCGAGGATAGAGGATTGATGATGTCGAGGAATCTTGTGATCATTTGAGTGATCGTCTCACTTGGCTTTATCTTGAAGGCTTCGTATTCTTGAGTGAGACGGCTTATTTTAGATTCCTTGACCTGTGTGGTTCCTTCATGCATCACTTCTAGAAGTCTCCATACTTCATGAGCAGTGGTGCATGTAGAGACCCTGTTGAACTCATTCCTGTCTATAGCACAGAATAAAGTATTAATAGCCCTAGCATCTAGACTTGCCTGTTTCTTCTCCTCGACAGAATATTTGTCGTGTGGTTTCTCAATGAGGTCACCATCGACAACTATCCTGGCGGGCTTTTTGTAACCGTCAGTGACGACAGTCCACAGGTCAAAGTCTAGAGACTTAAGATAGAAGCTCATCCTTGTTTTCCAATATGTGTAGTTTGTCCCATCAAATAGGAGAGGCCTATGAGTGGACTGACCTTTACCATGATTGGAAATCAAGGATTGTGTGGTTGCCATGGATCAGCTCTTAGGATGTTAGTCCTTAAAAAGAGAACAGAGCTCTGATACCAATTGAAGAACAGTTTGGCAACTCTAGAGGGGGGTGAATAGAGTTTATATAGAAAAATAGCCAATTAAAAATAACTCTTTCACCAACAATAAATAATCAGAGTAAAGTGCGGAAAATAAATGAAGAGCAAAAGAGCATACGCAAGCACAGCGATTTTAACCTGGTTTCCCTCGTGGAGGACTAGTCCAGGCCTGAGAACTCTAGCTCAGGATTAAATCCACTATTTGTGAAATAGTAGTTTACAACCCGTGTCTTTTCTTCAGAAGAGCACGTCAACTTCTAACAGATGATCGCAGTGGCGATTTGCTTGGAATTTGTCCAAGCGACTTCTTCGACTCTTGCACAAGAATCCTAACTGAGAGATGCTGAGCACTCGACACTTAGGAGGCTTGTGGCTAGTAGATGGGAAGGGTATGGCTTACTTGAGCTTATAAGAGAGAAGAGAAAAAAAGATTGGATAAATTGGAATGAGAGAATTCATGCCATATTTATAGTGTTTTTATAGGCAGAATTCGGCCAGAATTCGGGTAGGAAAATTCAAAAATTTGGCCGTTGGACAACTAGCAACCAGCTAACCCTAAAATTAGGGTTCCTGATTTCTAGGGGACAGAGTTCGGCCCGAACTCTGTGTGGAGGCAGAGTTCGGCCCGAACTCTGTCTCCAGAGCACAGAGTAGTTCTAAGGGGATTTTTGGGCAGTGTTTGGTTCAGTGGAGCTTGGGATTTTGGGTAGGCTGTAGACTAAGTGTCAAGAGCTCAGCAAGACTCAGAGTACACAAGTCTAGACTCAATGAAAATATAAAATACAGACTCAAAAACACACTGAGAGCCGGAGACTGAGCTGTCGTCTGTCTTGAACTGTTATGCAGACGTCGTGTGTCGTATTGAATTAATACAGATATTATTTAGTCAATGTAGTCAATATTTGGTTGACTGTGACTTTGTGTCAACATAAACGATAAGCAACATCGCCTACCCGATCAAGGATAACAAATGGGCCCACGTACCGCGGACTTAATTTCCCGCGAACGCCAAATCTAATAACCCCACGAGTAGGTGAGATCCGCAAGAATACATAGTCCCCAACAGAGAACTCTAACGGCCTACGATGCTGGTCCGCCCAATGACGATGTCGGTCTTGCGCAACTCGAAGTCGCTCTCTAATTCCCTTAACCACTTCAACCGTCTGAATAATTAATTCTGGGCCTAACATCTTCCTCTCTCCGATATCATCCCATGCAAGCGGTGACCTGCACTTCTTACCATATAGTGCTTCGAATGGCGCCATCTGGATACTGTCTTGATAACTATTGTTGTATGAGAACTCGACTAAGTACAGGTGACTCTCCCAAGACCCTCCAAAATCTAGAGTGCAAGCTCGCAACATGTCTTCTAAAGTCTGAATCGTTCTTTCTGATTGCCCATCCGTCTGCGGATGGTAGGTCGTGCTAAACCTTAACTTGGTACCCAGACTATGATGTAAGCTCTTCCAGAAATATGATGTAAAGCGGGTATCTCGATCCGACACAATACTGACAGGGACTCCATGATGCCTGACTATCTGTTGCATATACAACTCTGCCAACTTTTCTGTAGATTGCCCTACTCTGAAAGGAAGAAAGTGTACTACTTTCGTAAGTCGGTCCACTATTACCCAAATAGCGTCCTTACCACTTGGTGATCTCGGTAAACCGGTCACAAAGTCTATTGTAATATGCTCCCATTTCCATTCTGGGATAGGAAGCGGTTGCAATAACCCAGCTGGCCTCTGCTGTTCTGCCTTCACTTGCTGACATATCAAGCAACGGGAAACAAATCTAGCTATCTCCCTCTTTATCCCGTTCCACCAGAAATGTTGCTTGATATCTTGGTACATCTTGGTCCCTCCAGGGTGAATAGAATACTGAGAACTGTGAGCTTCTGTCATAACCTCCTGTCTGATATCTCCACTAGGCACACATAGACGTGATCCAAACCTAAGTGTACCATCTTAATGAATTCTCATCTCCTTCCTGAGTTCTGACTCACATTCTGCCCTGAGCTTCTGAATCCTTGGGTCTTGTGCCTGAGCTGCCTTGATCCTGCCTACCAAGTTGGATTGAACTTGTAAACTTGTTAGAACTCCTACATCACTAGGAAGTATAACTTCGATGCCCATCTCTTGAAGATCTTCTAAGATATGCATCTGTGTTGTCAACATAAATGTGCCGTCTCTCCTGCTAAGAGCGTCTGCTACTACATTAGCCTTGCCTGGATGATACTGAAGCTCCACGTCATAATCCTTAATCAACTCCAACCATCTTCTCTGCCTCATGTTTAGTTCCTTCTGGGTAAAGATGTACTTCAGACTTTTATGATCTGTGTACATCTCCACTCGGTCACCATATAAGTAATGCCTCCATAGCTTCAGAGCAAACACTACTGCCGCTAACTCCAAATCATGAGTTGGGTAATTCTTCTCGTGGTCCCGAAGCTGCCTAGATGCATATGCTATCACCTTCCCATGCTGTATAAGGACACATCCAAGTCCTTTACCTGACGCATCACAATATACTGTAAAACCTCCGGGTCCAACTGGCAATGTAAGAATAGGTGCTGATATCAACTTCTGCTTCAAAGTCTCGAATGATGCCTGACATTCTGCCGACCAAACGAATGGTACATCCTTCCGGGTCAAGCGGGTCATGGGTGCTGAAAGCCTTGTAAAGTCTGACACAAACCTTCTGTAATATCCTGCCAATCCCAAGAAAGTTCGCACATCTGCCACGGTCTTGGGTACTGGCCAACTTTCTACTGCTTCTATCTTCTTGGGATCTACTTCTACTCCAGCTCCTGATATGATGTGACCTAAAAATAAAATGTGATTCGTCCAGAACTCACACTTACTGAGCTTGGCATACAACTGGTTCTCTCTCAGAACCTGTAACACTTTCCTGAGGTGGTCTTCATGCTCCTCTTCACTAGCAGAGTATACGAGAATGTCGTCAAGAAATACAATGACAAACTGATCTAAGTATGGCATAAAGATGCGATTCATCAAATCCATGAATATCGCTGGAGCATTGGTCAAACCAAACGGCATTACTAAGAACTCATAATGCCCATACTTCGACCTGAATGCTGTCTTGGGAATATCTTCCTTCCGAACCCTCACCTGATGGTACCCTGAACGAAGATCTATCTTGGAGAAAACTCTAGCTTTGCTCAACTGATCAAATAAGTCGTCGATCCTAGGTAATGGGTACTTGTTCTTCACTGTTGCCGCGTTAAGCTTCCTGTAGTCAATGCACAATCTGGATGACCCATCCTTCTTCCCCACAAGTACCACTGGTGCTGCCCATGGTGACACGCTAGCTTGGATGAACTTCTTCTCCTTCAGTTCCTCTATATGCTGATATACCTTGGCCTGCTCTGAATCCGCCATTCTATAAACTCGATCTGATATCGGTTTAGTTCCTGGTGCCAATTCTATACTGAACTCAATATCTCTAACTGGTGGTAGACCTGGAAGTTCTTCTGGAAATACGTCTAGAAATTCTTCAACTACCTTCGGAATCTGAACTTCTTCCATTGCCGCTATTACTCCCTGCTCCTGCTGAGTTGCCTCTGATCTGACTAAGGTGAACCGCTTCATGCCTGGAATATCAAAAGATACACTCCCTCTACGACAATCTATTGTCGCATGACTGTCTTTCAGCCAGTCCATGCCTAAGATAACGTCGAAATTTCCAACAGGAAATTCTATCAACCGGGCGGGTAAGGAATGCCCGCAAACTACAACACTACACGCTAGAATAACTCTACTAACTCCTACGAGCCCATTACCAGTAAGTATATTTAACCTCCCTGGCAATGCCTCGAACTCCATTCCTAGTCGTGTCGCAAATTGTGCAGATATAAATGAGTGGAATGCTCCCGAATCAAACAATGCTACTGCGGGATACGAGGCGACGAGAATGTTACCTGCCACAACATCTTCCGATGCCAATGCCTCCTCCAAGGACAGAGTGAATACTTGCCCTCGACCTCTTTGCTGGTTTCCATGCTGCGGCCTAGCCTGATGCTGCTGCTGGCCCCTTCCTTGATGATGCTGGGGTGGTCTATGCTGGTGTTGCTGCATCGGCGGTCCCTGCTGCCGAAATATCTGAGCCTGCGTCATAAACGGACGCTGTGCCAACGGCCTCACTGCCACTGCTGGTCCTCGATACTGGCCTGCCCCTGGTGCTGGCAGAGCAGAAAACTGCTGCCCTGGTCCTCCTGACCTCGAATTCATGGGACATGTGGTAACCCGATGGTCTGGATTTCCATATATCAAACACAGTCCATTCAATGTCCAACACACATCTCTAGTGTGCCCCATCTTCCTACAATAAGTGCAGCCCGCCGGGGGTTGCTGGTTCTTCCTCTGTTGCTGTTGTTGCTGCCTGGGTGGTGGTGCTGGTCCTCGTATCGCCACATCGTGGATACGAATGCCAGTAGATGGTGCTGTTGTTCGGGGCGCTGCTCTCCCTCCTCCTTCAATCTGACTGTGGGATCTCTTCTGACCCCCAGTCCTTACTGCAAGCCTCTGAATGGTGATCTCATGCCTTCGAGTTGCCGTCAATACTTCGTCAAAAGTTTGGTAATTGTGCCCCTCTATCAATTGCAAGAGTTCAAGATGAAACCCTTGCTGAAACCTCATGGCCCTCTGGCTCTCTGTTGCTACGATCTCTGGGGCGAATCTACTCAATCTGCAGAACTCCACTGCATAAGCATCTACCGTCTTGCCAGCCTGTCTGAGGCTGATAAACTTCTGTTGTAGCTTAAACCGTGCCACAACTCCATAGTACTTTGTCTTGAATCTTGCGGTAAAATCATCCCAAGCCACAAGACGCCTGATGCCCACTTCCTCTGATTCCCACCAATCACGTACGAGATCCTGAAGTAACAACTTCACTAGATCCACACGTTCTTCTGCCGGTACCTTAGCTGCTGTCAGAATAGCCTCAATATCCTTAAGCCATGCATCTGCTGAGATGGCATCCTCCGTACCCTCGAAATGGCGGGGATTGTACTTGTAAAACCTGGCTGATGCTCCTGAATCAGTCCTCACTCCTCTTTCCAAAGCCGTCTGCAATCCTTGGTTGAGCAACACATTCTACTCTTGTAGCTGAGTGTGCATGCATTACTGGGCCAACATCTGATGTTGTTGAGTAGCCATCATTCCTCTTATGATCTCCAGAAGGGCTGGTGTGTCCACTTGGGTAGGTGGAACTGTCGGTGGTGGTGGAACATCCGGATACTGCGATCCAGCTGCTGGTTCTACTATCACTTCTTCCTGGGTAGCCTCCTGAGGTGAGACTGGCCCTCGTTGCTGACCAACAGGGTCAGGTTGCCCATGTTGCTTCTGCTGTTGTCCAGCTCTGACCGATGCGGACAAAGTGCCCCTAAGAAAAGGGACAAGAGAACAATCAAACAACCGGACATGAAGGATCAATGAAGCCAAAGGATATCGAAATGTCAAGCAAGGGTTGAGAATAACGAATCATGAGATCAAGGGGGAAACACGTGTGATTGAGACATCCTATAAATTAAAACACCCCACAAGTCTGAAATCAGACCTGCATGGGCCACCACTAAAACCTTGTCACGCCCCAGAACCAGAATACTGGAGAGCGGGGGAGTGACTCAGCCATCTACGTATTACGGGCAGATGAATACCGTATAATACGATCAATGCTGTCTAACCAGACGAGGGGGTGTATACTACATGAAAGTCTTACTATGGTCACTTCATATCTATTGTCTCAATCATTCAAAACAAGAAACAGAAATAGAGAACATGTAAGATAAAGCAGTAAGGCGTCCCAAACGCTTAGTCAAAATGTTCTTGAGATCTGGCTTTACAAAACATAGCCAGATAGTATAGTAACATATACACAATTGTTATCAGCTGCAGTCTGACTTTAGTTACAATTATGCAAAAGTAAGTACAAGACAATCCGACTAATATGTCGGTGCCAAACGGCTAAGTATAAAGTAAATAACAAAACTGAGCGGTGGAGTAAGGAACCCACTCGAGTCCTCCTGCGATCATTCCCCTAGTATTGACCATCTTGGAGGTAGAAGTAAGCTGGATCCTCGAGGACCTGGCTCTAAATCTGGCCATGCAAAACCAGAGAGGTTAGACCTCTAATAGCAAGTACCACAAGGGAGCACGATATGAAGGATTAAACCAGTAAGTAAAGGATATAATAATAGATCTCTGCTTCTCTACTAGGATTCACATAACATTACGACACTTCGAACCAACCTCCCAACCAAACAAGGACAGTAGTTGGCCCGTCATGTCCTGACATCCTGATCATCTCAGTTAGGCAACAGAGTAGGTACAGTACACAAACAAATATCTTGAACGGCCAATCAACTACTACGGCTTGCTATTGTGAGTCCCAAGTTATCCTAAAATTATGCAAATAGGGATTCCTCAGTTCTTACTATGTGCGAGCAAGGCTAGTCTATCCAATCAATCAATTGTGCCAATCATGTAATTAGACGAGTCCCAGCGGGACGCCCGCCGTTAATATAGCATATACAATAATATAAGTAGATACCGTTCCCTGCCCGTGTGACAGATTTACAGTATCTGTGGGAACCAGCCGGCCTGTCGGGCACTTTAATAGTCCCAAAGAGGGCTGCCATGTAAGAACTCGGGAATCCTTTCTCTCCATGCCATCATTATTTTATTTAACTTAATAGTCCCTACGTTGAGTGAAGTTCCATGCCGTGGATCATGGTCATTCAAATGAGTACTTTCGTACGGGATACGATATGCGCAACTCTACAACGATACCCGTGCGGCTAGGTTGTAGGTTTTTACATAGCGTGATGCAACAATCAAATCTAACCACGGAATAATCATGCCTTGACCATAAAGTACACATGCTATTTTTGTAAGATAAATAAATAAATAAATAAATAAATAAATAAATAAATAATTTGAAGCCTGCATGTGTCTATATGTCAATATTCGGGATCAGCCAGTCGATTGCAATAGTTCATTACATGAACGTGTCTCATTCATTCAATTCAATAAGATGACTAGCCAGTCTCTTAGTTCCAACTAGGAACGCATGATCAATTTAGTCAAGATAACCATTATTATCAATGGTATCAAGGCATGAAAGTCAATTAGTATTACATGGGGTCGAGTCTATAACTCTCAAGGTTAAGTTCCAGTCTTACTGGGTATGCATAAACCAATCAAGACACAAGGAACATTTCATATAACAATCTGTATTAACAATATTAACATATCATGATTTATCAAGTCCATACCAAAAGGCTTAAGGATATAATAGAAGAATTATCATGCCATCATTAATTAGAAAGTCACGCCAACAAGTCTAAGCTAAGGTCAAAAGTCACGCCAACAAGTCTAGTAGGAGTGAGCGTGTAAACAGCGTGAGCGTGAAAAGTGGTTCACGTTGGCACGCACAGTATAAACGTGAAAGAAAATTCACGCACTCATAAGTGAGCGTGAAGAATGATAAGAAATTCACGCACGCACAAGTGAGCGTAACTCAAAATTCATGCTGGCATGTAAGGGCGTGAGCGTGACTAAAATCTACGCACGCTCATGAGAACGTGTGCGTGACTAAAAATCCACGCACGCATGCAAAGACGTGTACGTGACTAAAAATCCACGCTAACATGTAAGAACATGAGCGTGACTCAAAATCTACGCAGACACGTTGTAACACCCAGTTTTCCAGATGAGGGTATTTTTGAAATTTTGTAATTATAATTATTATTCATTGATATTTATTTCACATTATGATTTTTGGTAATTTTTAATAATTTTTAAACTATTTAAAACTGTTTTAAGTCATGACTTATGATTTTGATGTGCTGCTAGTGAAACCTGAGAGACTGCATGACCTAGAGCCTAACCACATCATTAGGATGATTTAATTGTTATTTTTAGTCTAGGGGTATTTTGGTCATTTTGACTTATTTGATTTATTTGGTCATTTGTTGAATTGGTGAATTTCTGGTTGACTTGACTTGTTGAGACCTAGTGAGCTAGCCTAAAAGCTAACTCTAGCCATGGTGACCCTAGTCTAACTTAGGTTAACCTACATTTAGTCATTAGAAACTAATTTTAGAATGAGGGGATTTGGTTTAGTGCATTTAAGTCATGGTTCATGGTTTCATGAAATGACTTATGGCTAAATAATTTATTTTGATCATGACTTGGCCCATGGCCCATAACTAGAAGCCCTAACCCTAACCAAACCCTAAATGACCAGCCATAGGGATCCCCACCCTATATAAACACTTATTCTCTAGGGCTTGCCTCCTTCTTTCATTCATTTCAACATTGGAAAAAGAAAGGTATTATCCCTCTTCCAAAAATCCCCATAAATTCATTTTAATTCCTTTTTAATCCTAGTTTCTTGCATTAGAACCTAACACTCTCCTATTTCCTGATTTTGGAGTTTAATCACAGCTTTGGGTCAATTTGGAGCTTTTGACACCAAGAGGAAGAATCTCCCATTTGAGGCTTTTCCAAGTTTTTTGCACACATAGGTAAAACCCCTTAAATTGATTTAAACTTTAGTTTTCTTTGCATATAGGACTAGATCTAGGAGTCCTCTAGGTGTCCCTGAAATTTGGGTGATTTTCGTGTCCGTTTGGTGTCCGTATCGGACACGTGTCGTAGTGTGGTGTAGGTGTTTGTTGAAATGCCTCTAAGGTTTTTAATTTTGATTTTTGCTAAACTAATTACATGATTTTGAAGCTCTTGATGTGTACATTAATATTGTTGAGGACTGAGTTGATTTCTGTGCACTTTTTGTGTCCAAAATGGACACGCAAGTCGTGCACGACACTGCGCACTGGGCCTGTGATGTGTCCTGCTGCTCGACCTTGATTGCGGACACGACACGCAATGTTTTGACACCAAATTTTGTGGACACTTCCCCCTAGTGACAGACACGACACTTGTAAAATTTCACGCGACCTTGATATGTGTGCACGAAGAAAATGTACGTGCACTGATTTTTCACACACTGTGCACACAGGAAATTGTTCACTGATACGCACTGTTTTCTTTGGACACGACTCACGTAGACACAAGACAGACACGTGTACACGAACACCTAGACCTACTCTAACTCTAGACACGTGCACGACACTTGTGGATGTGTGTGTCGTGTCCTTTGTGGCTTGACACACGTGCACGAGACAGTGCACTGTACTGTCTCCTGTGACACTTTGTTACAGTGTTTCGACACTGTGGACACGTCTTGGTGACACTGTAGGACACGACTAGACCCCCCCCCCCCATGTTGGTTTGTATTTCCCCTTGATTTTGAATGAATTAATTAGGTTTTCAAATGGTTTTGGTTTGAAAATGTTTAACTGTCTGATACCTGTGTTCAGTCCTAGTTTTTTCAGAGTTTTTTTGTAATGATGATGAAATGAAATGGTTGAGTTTTAAATGTAAATTTTAACTGAGATTTACATGTTAATACTGGGATTGTTATGGGGTTTAAAACTGAGCTTAAATTAGATGTGTATAAAATTGATTTGGGTTCTTTTGAATAAGTTATGATAAGGTTTAGTGCATTGCCTTTCTAAGAGTTTTATGAATTCAAGAATTAAACTGATATTGATGTTTAATTTACCATGTTGAATCATACATATGCATGTTGGTTTACTGATTAATGATGAGTTAAGTTTTGGTTTTGTGTTTGGAAATGGGATTTCGACATGGTTTTGGTTTAGAATTATTCAATGTCTGATACTTGTGTCAGTCCAGAATTTTGCAGTTCACTAGTTTCAGTTTCCTAGGTATCTATATGATAGTTTATTTTATATATAATTTGAGTATATACATGTTACATATGTTGATTGTTTACACATTTCCTGAGATACACAACTGATTTCAGTTTCACTTTGAAACACTGCTGCTATGAATTCCTGTGTACACCCAAGCATGTGCCACATAGACACCCAACTTCACTCCTGTGCCACACACCTTCCTGAGATTCAATCTGTCACACACACACAGGTATTGGAATGTTAAGAGTGATGCATTGCTAGATATGTAGATGACTGTGTTTGGGAATATGTGCATTGTTTCACTGATTATATGTGTTAACCAAATTTCATGTGTGGAGTTGAGTTGATTCTTGATTTAATAGTTAACTTAGATGATGTATGTTGGTTTAGCTAAGATGTAATATCTGATATTAGATATTTAGATATGGTATTCTTATAGTTACATATATAGGTGTATAGGTATGGGGATTCATGTGACTTGTGTGCAGTAGAGGGTAGCAGTAGATAGCAGTAAGCCTTGGCTGGCCTGGTTTGGATTGCCTTGCAGCAGGCAAGGCTATGCCTTGGCCTTGCATTTCAGGGCCTTAGTTGCAGCAGGAGGCTTGCCTGAACTGTGCAAATTCATGAAACCTTGGCTGAGCATTTCATTGGCCTTTGCAAATGCATTTACAGCAGCACAGTAGCTTGGGCCTTGCCTATCTTTGAGGCCAGTGTGCCATGGCCTTAGGCCAACGGCCTTACATATGCAAGGGCCACTCTTGGCCATGTTGGCTGGTGCCACATGAGTCATAAGCCTATGATCCATCATAGTGTGAGTGCCCTAGATTGGCTTAGTATCAGTGGATAGGATATATGTGTGTGTTCTTGTAAGTTATAGTTTAGAATAGGATTTTAGTTGAGTTTGGTGAGTTAGAGTTTGTGATTTTGAGCATGCATCAACTGATACATGTTGTATCATGATGCAAGACATTAGTATAAATGGTGAGGGTTAGACTTGATGAGTATAGAGTGAGGGTTGGATTAGGTTGAGGGTTTACCCACATATATATTATAATGACATATAGGATTAAGGTATTATAAGTATTGAGATGTATGTATATACATTGTGTGGTAGATATATAGATGAGTTCTATATGGAAATACCTAGATAGGCTAGAAGTTGACCAAGTTAGACTCTATTACGTCTAATTTGACCCAGTTGACCTTGTGTGACCTAATTGGACATGGCATGACCTTGTTCACTTAGGATTGACTTAGATTGACCTAGTGTGACTTAGTTTGGCTTGGTGTGTGTTTGCTAGCCTAGGCTTGGTTAGGCCTAGGGAGACTTGACTGGACTAGGATGGACCTAGTTGACCCAGTGTTGACCTGGTTTGACCTAGACAGTTGACCATGTTTGACTTAGAGTTGACTTTGACCTAGATTGGCTTAGAAATCATGTAGTTTGCATTGTAGCTTTCAATTATCTTGTATTTTTACATATCATAACCCATACTGTTCTATTTAGGACATTGTGACTCCGGTGCAGACATCTGATATTTCATTACTCTTTTCAGAGTAACAGGCGAGTACATTCTCTGATAGTTCTCTCATTTATTTGTCAATTACTGTACTTCAGTTCTAGTTAGCTGTATGTGATTCTCTGTTACAAACACGTATTTTTATATCTGAATCCATGTATACGACACACATACTTACTCGTCTTACCTCTATTATTCGAATCACCATACGAATCACTATTCGAATCACCCTATTCGTATCTTCATATGTTGGTTGGACTTTTATTCGATTGATGTGTCGGATTTTGGATTCATTTGTATTAGATGGGCGGGAAAATACTTGATTAGACATGTGAACATTCCCACTATTCGAACCACCCCCTGTGAATATATTCGAACGATAGCCATTCCACACCCGGCCAGGTGTGTGATGTGCCGGATTTACCCTTAGCCGTTTACATGTCTAACTAAGTATTTTAAAACACACTTGGAGAATTTATTCGAATCATTATTAGAACATCATGTGAATCACTATTCGTATCACCTTATTCGTATCACCTTATTCGATTCACCTTATTAGAATAATGATTAGAATTACATTCGACTCATCTTATATTAGACTCACATTGGGATTATACTCGAGTTATATTGTACCATCTGAACTCATTATGTTACTCTAGTTCAGCTAGATTTTATTTTACAGTCCTTTTTGCTATGTTTCTCTTCTTGTTAAGTTATCTTACTTTCCTTGTACCTTAACTGCTCTCTACATCATTACTCGTACAAACTGCCATATTCATCAATACAACTGTCTATAACTGTTTTATAGTTCTCTGTCATTTACTTGGGTTTGCTAGATGAGATTGTGCTCGTTTCTGTCCTGACTGGACCTGTTGAAAATTTTACAGATGATTGCCCTGAGGACACATGCCCTATATTTTACTGAGGAGATGGCTTAGCTACCTATGGCCCTGACACTCAGGAGTGATCGGGATTTAGTTTAGTAGACTTGCATTTATTTTTTCATTTAGAGCTTGTTGTATAGAATTGAGACTTGAGATGTATTTGAGATTATTCAGATATTGTTATTATTTCAGTATTTATTTTTGTCTTCAAATTCTTAGTTACATTTCTGTGTTATCTTATCGTGCTTAGACTGTGATTAAGTTACACCATATCTTATACTTGTCCTCCGTTCGGAGTTGATCATGATGAGTACATTATATACTGCATGAGTTGATGGTTAGTTAGAGACTTAAAACAGCGTTCTACTGTCGACACTGCGGCGTAGGCTGGGCGCTGTTACGTACTCGTACCCTCACAGTGGGTACGGGTCGTGACACATTTTTAGTGGTGGCCCATGCAGGTCGAGAGTCGCATTAGTACGATATCGTGGTAGTACGATGACTTAGTTGTACTGCTACGAGCCTGCGATAGGACTGAGAGATAGGCTTTACCGGAGAGGCACTCAATCACAGTTAGGAAAAATTCTGCTTTGAATCATGCCATCTACATATCGTACTGATTTGCCTTCTTTGAATTAACTGTCCTCCCTTGATATATCGATTCCTGCTCAGTATTGACTTCCTTGTTCGATCTGTCTTCAGGATGGTGGAGACACGATCATATCGCTCTGGTGCAGCAGTTGTTGTAGAGGGGACTGCCACCTCTCAGCCAGATCAGCAGGGTCAGGAGGCTGCAGCTCCTGCCACCTCTGTCCATATTGAGACTTCAGTAGTAGCAGCAAGGGGTATGCCTTCACCAGCTCGGGGGCAGGACCCAGTCATCCCAGAGATGGAGTTCCAGCAGCCGCCGCCTACAGGACACGTGGATGCGGCACAGATGTTCGCTTATTTCCAGCAGTTTATGGACCGGCAGCAGGCCCGACAAGACAGGAGCATGGAGTTGGCCCTTACGACGGTCGCAGCTCGACCAGTGATCCAGCAGCCGAGGATACCGGGGATCGAGCAGTTTCAGAAGATGAGCCCCAGAGACTTTGTGGGGACAGAGGAGATCCTATATGCCGATGAGTGGATTGAGCATATAGAGGAGATCTTTCGCCTGGCCAGGATACCAGCAGATCTTCAGATCGAGGCCGCAGCTAGCCGGATGCGAGATCTTGCTCGCACCTGGTATCAGTCAGACCCCAGGGTGGGAGTAGCTGGACAGTCCTGGGAGGAGTTCAAGGGCTTCTTCAAGAAGAAGTTCTTTCCAGATTCAGCGCTTCGAGCCTTGGAGTCGCAGTTCGAGAGCTTGGTGCAGGGGAGCCTTTCAGTGGAGAAGTACGCTGGGGAGTTCGGCCGCCTCGGCAGATTTGTAGAGGGTTTGAACGAGACAGCGAAGGCCCAGAGGTTTCGAAAGGGTCTGGTCAAGGAAGTCAAGTCCTTGACCAAGGGCAACAGGGATGCCACTTTTGAGGAGATTTTGACGGGAGCCTTATTGGCTGAGGATGATCTTGAGCTTAGGCTAAAGAGGGGGCGAAACCCAGTTGGGGGCAGCAGCAGCGGAGGCCAGGCCAAGAGGCCTCATGTACAGATTCAGCAGATGCAGGCACCGGTAAGAGTACAGCAGGCACAACATCAGCCTAGAGGGCAGGACCGCAAGGAGCAGCCTTATGCTTACTGCAAAAGGGTAGGGCACGTTTGGGAGACTTGTTATAGGAGGCGGAAGGTTTGTCTGTTCTGTGGATCCGCTGCTCATCAGGTCAGAGATTGCCCTACTGCACCCGTATATGACGGAGCACCGGGTCAGAGAGAGGGAGCTAGGCCACCTGTAGTGCAGCACCATGCCCAGAGGGGTGGAGCTTTTGCGATGGCAGTCGAGGAGACCGACGCTGCAGGTGATAGATTAAAAGGTTCGTCTTCCTGTTCTTCTTCTCCACTTCCATGTGTGATTTCCCTTAGTACCTGCCAGGATATTGCTTGTGATTGCTAGATAGTGTAGCTACCCTACTCGAGACTGTGAAATCATGACCAGTAGGATTGTATTGCTTCGACTTTGATTGATTGGGGGTTTGACCTAGGCAAGGTGCGATCATCTTAATTTCGAGGACGAAATTTTTATAAGGTGGGTAGGATTGTAACACCCAATTTTCCAGATGAGGGTATTTTTGAAATTTTGTAATTATAATTATTATTCATTGATATTTATTTCACATTATGATTTTTGGTAATTTTTAATAATTTTTAAACTATTTAAAACTGTTTTAAGTCATGACTTGTGATTTTGATGTGCTGCTAGTGAAACCTGAGAGACTGCATGACCTAGAGCCTAACCACGTCATTAGAATAATTTAATTGTTATTTTTAGTCTAGGGGTATTTTTGTCATTTTTACTTATTTGATTTATTTGGTCATTTGTTGAATTGGTGAATTTCTGGTTGACTTGACTTGTTGAGACCTAGTGAGCTAGCCTAGAAGCTAACCCTAGCCATGGTGACCCTAGTCTAACTTAGGTTAACCTATATTTAGTCATTAGAAACTAATTTTAGAATGAGGGGATTTGGTTTAGTGTATTTAAGTCATGGTTCATGGTTTCATGAAATGACTTATGGCTAAATGATTTATTTTGATCATGACTTGGCCCATGGCCCATAACTAGAAGCCCTAACCCTAACCAAACCCTAAATGACCAGCCATAGGGATCCCCACCCTATATAAACACTTATTCTCTAGGGCTTGCCTCCTTCTTTCATTCATTTCAACATTGGAAAAAGAAAGGTATTATCCCTCTTCCAAAAATCTCCATAAATTCATTTTAATTCCTTTTTAATCCTAGTTTCTTGCATTAGAACCTAACACTCTCCTATTCCTGATTTTGGAGTTTAATCACAGCTTTGGGTCAATTTGGAGCTTTTGACACCAAGAGGAAGAATCCCCCATTTGGGGCTTTTCCAAGCTTTTTGCACACATAGGTAAAACCCCTTAAATTGATTAAACTTCAGTTTTCTTTGCATATAGGGCTAGATCTAGGAGTCCCCTAGGTGTCCCTAAAATTTGGGTGATTTTCGTGTCCGTTTGGTGTCCGTATCGGACACGTGTCGTAGTGTGGTGTAGGTGTTTGTTGAAATGCCTCTAAGGTTTTTAATTTTGATTTTTGCTAAACTAATTACATGATTTTGAAGCTCTTGATGTGTACATTAATATTGTTGAGGACTGAGTTGATTTCTGTGCGCTTTTCGTGTCCAAAATGGACACGCAAGTCGTGCACGACACTGCGCACTGGGCCTGTGATGTGTCCTGCTGCTTGACCTTGATTGCGGACACGACACGCAATGTTTTGACACCAAATCTTGTGGACACTTCCCCCTAGTGACTGACACAACACTTGTAAAATTTTACGCGACCTTGATATGTGTGCACGAAGAAAACGCACGCGTACTGATTTTTTACACACTGTGCACACAGGAAATTGTTCACTGATACGCACTATTTTCTTTGGACACGACTCACGTGGACACAAGACAGACACGTGTACATGAACACCTAGACCTACTCTAACTCTAGACATGTGCACGACACTTGTGGATGTATGTGTCGTGTCCTTTGTGGCTTGACACACGTGCACGAGACAGTGCACTGCACTGTCTCCTGTGACACTTTGTTACAGTGTTTCGACACTGTGGACACGTCTTGGTGACACTGTAGGACACGACTAGACCCCCCTCCATGTTGGTTTGTATTTCTCCTTGATTTTGAATTAATTAATTAGGTTTTCAAATGGTTTTGGTTTGAAAATGTTTAACTTTCTGATACCTGTGTTCAGTCCTAGTTTTTTCAGAGTTTTTTTGTAATGATGATGAAATGAAATGTTTGAGTTTTAAATGTAAATTTTAACTGAGATTTACATGTTAATACTGGGATTGTTATGGGGTTTAAAACTGAGCTTAAATTAGATGTGTATAAAATCGATTTTGGTTCTTTTGAATAAGTTATGATAAGGTTCAGTGCATTGCCTTTCTAAGAGTTTTGTGAATTCAAGAATTAAACTGATATTGATGTTTAATTTACCATGTTGAATCATACATATGCATGTTGGTTTACTGATTAATGATGAGTTAAGTTTTGGTTTTGTGTTTGGAAATGGGATTTCGACATGGTTTTGGTTTAGAATTATTCAATGTCTGATACTTGTGTCAGTCCAGAATTTTGCAGTTCACTAGTTTCAGTTTCCTAGGTATCTATATGATAGTTCATTTTATATATAATTTGAGTATATACATGTTAAATATGTTGATTGTTTACACATTTCCTGAGATACACAACTGATTTCAGTTTCACTTTGAAACACTGCTGCTATGAATTCCTGTGTACACCCAAGCATGTGCCACATAGACACCCAACTTCACTCCTGTGCCACACACCTTCCTGAGATTCAATCTGTCACACGCACACAGGTATTGGAATGTTAAGAGTGATGCATTGCTAGATATGTAGATGACTGTGTTTGGGAATATGTGCATTGTTTCACTGATTATATGTGTTAACCAAATTTCATGTGTGGAGTTGAGTTGATTCTTGATTTAATAGTTAACTTAGATGATGTATGTTGGTTTAGCTAAGATGTAATATCTGATATTAGATATTTAGATATGGTATTCTTATAGTTACATATATAGGTGTATAGGTATGGGGATTCATGTGACTTGTGTGCAGTAGAGGGTAGCAGTAGATAGCAGTAAGCCTTGGCTGGCCTGGTTTGGATTGTCTTGCAGCAGGCAAGGCTATGCCTTGGCCTTGCATTTCAGGGCCTTAGTTGCAGCAGGAGGCTTGCCTGAACTGTGCAGATTCATGAAACCTTGGCTGAGCATTTCATTGGCCTTTGCAAATGCATTTGCAGCAGCACAGTAGCTTGGGCCTTGCCTAGCTTTGAGGCCAGTGTGCCATGGCCTTAGGCCATCGGCCTTACATATGCAAGGGCCACTCTTGGCCATGTTGGCTGGTGCCACATGAGTCATAAGCCTATGATCCATCATAGTGTGAGTGTCCTAGATTGGCTTAGTATCAGTGGATAGGATATATGTGTGTGTTCTTGTAAGTTATAGTTTAGAATAGGATTTTAGTTGAGTTTGGTGAGTTAGAGTTTGTGATTTTGAGCATGCATCAACTGATACATGTTGTATCATGATGCAAGACATTGGTATAAATGGTGAGGGTTAGACTTGATGAGTATAGAGTGAGGGTTGGATTAGGTTGAGGGTTTACCCACATATATATTATAATGACATATAGGAATAAGGTATTATAAGTATTGAGATGTATGTATATACATTGTATGGTAGATATATAGATGAGTTCTATATGGAAATACCTAGATAGGCTAGAAGTTGACCAAGTTAGACTCTATTAGGTCTAATTTGACCCAGTTGACCTTGTGTGACCTAATTGGACATGGCATGACCTTGTTGACTTAGGATTGACTTAGATTGACCAAGTGTGACTTAGTTTGGCTTGGTGTGTGTTTGCTAGCCTAGGCTTGGTTAGGCCTAGGGAGACTTGACTGGACTAGGATGGACCTAGTTGACCCAGTGTTGACCTGGTTTGACCTAGACAGTTGACCATGTTTGACTTAGAGTTGACTTTGACCTAGATTGGCTTAGAAATCATGTAGTTTGCATTGTAGCTTTCAATTATCTTGTATTTTTACATATCATAACCCATACTGATCTATTTAGGACATTGTGACTCCGGTGCAGACATCTGATATTTTATTACTCTTTTCAGAGTAACAGGCGAGTACATTCTCTAATAGTTCTCTCATTTATTTGTCAATTACTGTACTTCAGTTCTAGTTAGCTGTATGTGATTCTCTGTTACAAACATGTATTTTTATATCTGAATCCATGTATACGACACACATACTTACTCGTCTTACCTCTATTATTCGAATCACCATACGAAGCACTATTCGAATCACCCTATTCGTATCTTCATATGTTGGTTGGACTTTTATTCGATTGATGTGTCGGATTTTAGATTCATTTGTACTAGATGGGCGGGGAAATACTTGATTAGACATGTGAACATTCCCACTATTCGAACCACCCCCTGTGAATATATTCGAACGATAGCCATTCCACACCCGGCCAGGTGTGTGATGTGCCAGATTTACCCTTAGCCGTTTACATGTCTAACTAAGTATTTTAAAACACACTTGGAGAATTTATTCGAATCATTATTAGAACATCATGTGAATCACTATTCGTATCACCTTATTCGTATCACCTTATTCGATTCACCTTATTAGAATAATGATTAGAATTACATTCGACTCATCTTATATTAGACTCATATTGGGATTACACTCGACTTATATTGTACCATCTGAACTCATTATGTTACTCTAGTTCAGCTAGATTTTATTTTACAGTCTTCTTTGCTATGTTTTTCTTCTTGTTTAGTTACCTTACTTTCCTTGTACCTTAACTGCTCTCTACATCATTACTCGTACAAACTGCCATATTCATCAATACAACTGTCTATAACTGTTTTATAGTTCTCTGTCATTTACTTGGGTTTGCTAGATGAGATTGTGCTCGTTCCTGTCCTGACTGGACCTGTTGAAAATTTTACAGATGATTGCCCTGAGGACACATGTCCTACATTTTACTGAGGAGATGGCTTAGCTACCTATGGCCCCGACACTCAGAAGTGATCGGGATTTAGTTTAGTAGACTTGCATTTATTTTTTTCATTTAGAGCTTGTTGTATAGAATTGAGACTTGAGATGTATTTGAGATTATTCAGATATTGTTATTATTTCAGTATTTATTTTTGTCTTCAAATTCTTAGTTACATTTCTGTGTTATCTTATCGTGCTTAGACTGTGATCGAGTTACACCATATCTTATACTTGTCCTCCGTTCGGAGTTGATCATGATGAGTACATTATATACTGCATGAGTTGATGGTTAGTTAGAGACTTAGAACAGCGTTCTACCGCCGACACTACGGCGTAGGCTGGGCGCTGTTACGTACTCGTACCCTCACAGTGGGTGCGGGTCGTGACACACGTAAGAACGTGTGTGTGACTAAAAATCCACACTAACATGTAAGAACATGAGCGTGACTCAAAATCCACGCAGACACGTAAGAACGTGTGCGTGACTAAAAATCCACGCTAACATGTAAGAACATGAGCGTGACTCAAAATCCACGCAGACACATAAGAACGTGTGCGTGACTAAAAATCTACGCTAACATGTAAGAACATGAGCGTAACTCAAAATCCACGCAGACACGTAAGAACGTGTACATGACTAAAAATCTACGCTAACATGTAAGAACATGAGCGTGACTCAAAATCCACGCAGAAATGAAGTTCCCAGCCCGAAATGAAGTTCCCAGCCAGAAATGAAGTTCCCAGCCAGAAAGCACGCCAAGTTGGGAGATCAAAACCCATGGCCAACCGAGAAGAACAACAACTTAGATCTAGGAGAAACCAGCCACAGAAATCAAAAATGCTAAGTAGTAAACTCTTTCAGAATCGTGAGAGGAAGAGAAATGAACCATTAAAATGGTTCTCCAAGCAAGAAGCAAGATTGCACTTGCCTGCTGCTACTGCTGGTAGGTGGAGAAGTGATGAGAGGAAGAAGAAGAAGTAATGGTGAAGAATGAGAGTTATGAGGAGAGAGAAGGAGATGAAAGCTTAAATAGAAAGGGTGGTGGTAGGTGGGGTTATAGGGTCGGGTTTGATCGGGCCCAACCAAGGCCAACCCGAAAGCAAAGAGAGGTTAAAAGCAGAAAATAAATGCAGGAATAAAATGCAGAAATAAAATACAGAAATAAAATTTGCAGAAAATTAAATTAACATAAAAATTAAAAAGCAGGTAATTAATTAACATGAAATTAAAGGAATTTAAATACAGGATAATACATGATAAATATTAAAATAAATATACATGAATTGTACATGTATAAAAATACGCATTCTTGTATAAAAATACGCATTCTGGGAACGGGGAGTGACACCTCCTCATTCAACAAGCTACTTTTGACTCCCTTTATCGTGACAACTCTATCAGGAGCGGAGTTGCTCACCGACACTACCAACGTCTTCCAGGTTTCCGGCAGAGAACTTAAGAGCAGTAGGGCCTGAAGCTCATCATCAATCACCATCTTTATCGCAGACAGCTGATTGATGATACCCTGAACCTCGTTCAGATGTTGTGCCACTAGAGCACCCTACGTGTACTTCGAGTTGACGAATTGACAAATAAGAAACGCCTTGTTGTCAGCCGTCTTTCTTTCGTACAGCGAATGCAGCTTCCCCCACAATACTTTTACTGAACTCTCCATGGACACGTGGTGAAATACCGAATCATCCAACCATTGGCGGATGAATCCAACGGCCTTCTGATCCAGACATTTCCAGTCTTCAATAGCTTTATCCATTGGCTTTGCGTTGTCGTCCTCCAACGGACCATGCAAGTCCTTGCACCAGAGTAGATCCTCCATCATTGGCTTCCAAATCGCCCAGTTTCCCCCTGTGAGGGTGATCATGCGAGTGTTCATCTGCTCTGTAGACATGGTTGCCAGAACCTCCAAAGCTCTGATACCAAATGTTGGAAATCGGATACGCCTTCTTGCGCTCCGATACCGTGTCTGAGACGTTGTCGCGGCAGAAACTTAGGCCAACCCACCTGAAATAACCAACCCCCGTCTAACGGACACCAAGCACAGATAAAGACAAGTATATGGCGGTGACTATGTCACCTGGATAAATCCCAATCTCTATAACTCAGATAAAATTACAAGATTGACAAAAACTAATGTTGAACCCTGTGCCCTAATAGGTTTAACCCCCTGACCACACTCAAGAAGAAGAAAAAAGATTACAATTGAAATCGCTCATCAACCCATAGCAATCTCCCTAACCGAAGTTGACAACCCCTCGATTAGATCTCTTCTTCCTTCTGTCTTGCATGAAGAAGTCCTAAGAGCAAAGTGCGAAACTTTCTCTTAGATTTCCTGTGGATGAACACCTCGAATCTCCACTTTTTGCTGTGCTTTGTGCCTCCACCCTCACCCCATATATATAGGAGGAAAAAAAACCTATTTTAGGTCATAATAGGATTTCTTAAATAGGAAGCCCTCAAATAAGAATCCTACTACACCTAAAATATTCTATCAACATCCTATTTTAGATTATAATAGGATCTCTTAAATAGGAAACCCTCAAATAAGAATTATATTATATCTGTAACGCCCCAGTTCCAAAATACTTGGGACCAGATACGTATCATGCCAGCTGCATACATACGAAGCACACTCCAATATATGGAAACCTTGTATGTATACATAAGCTGTAAAATATAGTAATCCAAGATAACTAAATCTCATCCACAATAAAAAGAATAATAGTATAAAATCAACTTGAATATTTATGGTACAATTGTTGGACGGAGACAAAGTCCACTACCAACTATCAAAAGGAGATAAAGTATACAAGAAAATGATCCATAAAAGTATCAAGACGAATCAAGAGCGATCATCTTCGAAAAAAAATGGAGATGCCTACAATCTTAACTAGAGCACCTGCAGTGAATCATGAAAGCACACACCTGGGGAATAACCAGGTCCTCAGAGGGACGTAACAAGATACATAAAAACAATACCATAATGAACTGTAAATAAAACATGACAAAGGAAAACTCTCATGCTCCAACACAATGGAACCTAACCATCTAGGTGTAATGCAAGTCGAAAACTATACTGGAACGTATAAGTGGGTAGGAATAAAGCATAGCATCCGCTAGAGGCTTTCGCATGAACTAGTATACGTCTCTGACCGTATCTGACGCGTGGTCAGGGCCGTGCAATGGATATATTCCCTAGTCCATACTTTGCATCGCTAGCATACCTCCTGAACGTATCTGACGCATGGTCAGGGCCGTGCAATGGATATATCCCCTAGCGATACACCCATAACAGGGAAACCATGAACCCATAACCGGGCAACTAGAAGGCTGTGGGCTAGCTCATACGTTCCAGTAGTTTTCCCCGCCCATGTATCACACAAGTCATATCCATGGCTTGGCGATCCATATCTCTATGCAAGTCGCTATCTAGACTCCGCTAATCCATAAATGAACCGACACACGAACCGCCCGTATCGGTAGTAAGTCGAATACGTAGGTTCGTGCCAACTCCATGATCCTCACTCTTGTGTCATGTATGAGACATGTCAACAGGTTAAAGAAGTTATGGAGCATAACTTCAACACATCGGAAAAATCAGCTACCACATATGGTCCACACACACACGCACACACACAAACATCGATATACATATCGATGGCACCCAAGTCATACTTGGACACACTCTTACTAATGTAAAACACTAGCAACATATAAAATATCATGAATCAAATATAAGTACAAGATGGCAAGGTATCTTGCCTGAGGTTATGTGCAAAAGCAAAGATCCAGTAGCTCGAACCGACAAATAAACGGAGCCAGAGAAAGCCAAATCCCGCAGATGACTCTGAATGCTGCAACAAACATCACGAACGAGTTTGAAATAAAAGATATACCTAGAAAATGCCTGTCCAAAAGTTAAATTCTGGAACAGGGGCAAAATCGTAATTTCGGGTCAAAACGATGTCCGTCGTTGGACCCGTTTTGTACCGAAATGTGTGCCAATATCTACGGTCTCTAAAGTCGTCAAACTACTTATCCATGAATTTGTTTTGATGAGACGAACCCAACGATATGTCAAATTTTGGATTCCGGTAGGCCGTGCACAAAATCGCCCGTTGAGTGGGATTGTGGGCCCGTTAAAATGGCGTCTCGATCAACCTTTTCAGAATTGAACCAAACTTTGCTCACAGGACCAAAAAAATATTTTGAGTCCAATGGCGCAAGTTTCGTCGCGATTTGATGAGTGTGCACAAAGTTGTGACTTAATTTGCAAAGGGTCGATACGGGGTATCTCGACGGATACGTATTAATTTCGTCGCGCACATGCAACGAAATTGGATTCCGTCAGTTTCCACACGTCGACAACATCCATACGCGCCTTTCGATGCGTATAGTGCGCGACCACGTCGTCCGGTTTGTCAGGACGGACGCCGTATCGAGGTATTTTCTACTTTTTGAAAACAGAAATTATAATTTTTCGTAAAACTTTAACAACGTGTAACTTTCTACATACTAGATAGAAAGTGAATCTAGAAGGTGCGTTACAATCTCGGTTATGTTGTCTTTGACCGTCTTTAATTAGTTTCTACAAAATTTTAATGTGCGTAAAGAAAAGTGGCCGACAAATTGGTGTTTTAAAACAATTTTTAATATTTCAGAAAAATGATTTTTCTCCAACTTCGCCTTGATTTTTCGAGCAAGTTGGATGGCCATATTGAAATCCACCTAGGGGATCTCGAAGAGGGTCATGTGGGCTTTCTATACGAATTTACGGATTTAAAATCGGATTATAATTGAAGGAGAAATTTAATGGAGAAATTGGATACCTTAAAGTGGGAATCTGTTGTTTTATTGTTGTTGTTGTTGTCGTCGTGACGATCGGGAGACGGAGATGCAATCGCTCCGGCGAGGCTGGCACGCACGTCGAGGAGAGGTATGAGGACAAAGGTGAGAGGAGGAAGGAAGGAAGAAGAGTGGAGGAGGAGAAATAATTAAGGATTAGGGTTTGCCATATATATATGTATGCATATATATATGAAGGGGAAACAAAAGGGGTCGGCCAAGCTGCTGCTTGTGGTGGGCGGCCACAAGGCTAGCACCTGCTGTTTTGTTTTTTTTGTTTTGCTCTTGTGGTCGGTTCCCACATGGTGGGGCCGACCATAATGAGTTTGTTTTATTTTTATTTTCTTTTCATTTTCTTTTCCTTTTGCTTTATCTTTCTATATATATAAATATATCCATATATATATTTATATGTATATGTATATGTATATATCCAAAAATCTATTTAATTCCAAATAACACTTTAAATGTCACATATCCAATTATTTAATATATTTAAATATATTTACATATAAGTATAAATCCCATTCACAATAAACCAACTAAAAAAAATAATAATATTTAAACAGAATAAACATATTTATTTATTCTCCACAAAATAACTTGAGCAATAATAAAATAATAAAATCATCCCATGGGTGGACTTATACCGCACACCCTTATCCTGGTCCAATTTTTTTTAATACAAATATTGCACGATATTATTTAATAATAAAATACCAATAATAGTACGAATAATTAAATAATTAGAAATTGCACATAAAATTTAGAAAATATTTTCATATACATAAAATATGCATACATGGCCACATTTGGTCACACTACATGCTTACATGGGCTTGGGTTCGGTCCGGGCCCAGTTCGGACTGGTTTGGGCCAACCGGGTCATCTAAAAATTAATATATAAATAATATTTAATTAAAATACTTTAAATAAGTCAATTCACAATTTGGTCTGGTTTTCCTAGTTTGGACATCACTATGGCTAGGCTTCCCCCTGCATGGCTAGTACACTAGTCAAGGCACACTGCTACATCTTCCGTGCCAAAATTCCTGGTCGTCTTGTGCTCAAAACACAACAATGGCTAAGGTCATTTTTAATAATTAATAAAAACCATAAATTGTATAAAAGAAATTTGAAGTCTAATAAAATAATAAAAATAATTTAAAAAAATAGGGGTTTTACATCCTATCCAACTTACAAGAATTTCGTCCTCGAAATTTAGGATTAATAGGGTAGATAGGGTTGAGGGATATGAAGAGTTCGTCAATACCAAAATGCAATTAAAATTTTGAGGAGGCGATAAAACGTCGTTCAACACCACCGTGCAATAGAAAATTGTGGAGTCGATATATACAAAAATATATCATGGTTATGGAATTGAATAAGGATTGCTAGTGAAGGTAACAAAAATTTTGAATATCCAATTTTAGAGAACAGTAAGGAATTGAGTAAACCAAAGAGAATAAATTAGAATTTTAGAAAATGTGATCCCTTAAGGGAGAACTGGATACTAATCGTCTTGGTCGAGGGTTTGATTAAGTGATGATTAGAATCACTCTCGTGCGTACAAGTGGGACTAGAAGGGCACAATAAATTTTCTAGGATTGGGGAGAAGTGGAGTTTAAGGTGAGGATATAGCCACATGAGTTGGTAGGTGGCTATCTAAATTTGTGTTGAAATAACTGATAGGAAAACTAAAGGTGATATCTTACATCTATCTATCATATACAGTGTCTGGTCTTTCTAATATAAGTAAAGTAAAAACAATAAAGAGTTCAAGACGAGGCTATCGAGTATGAATACGGGGTTCATAGGCGACAAAAATAATTCAATTGAGAGTTGTCAATGCTGTCGCGGATGAGACTCTAAGGTAAGTTTAACTATGTCTCCATCCACGTAGAATAATTCATGAAAAGCGAACCAAAGTGCAATAGGTTGATCAGACCATCATGCACCGGTTCTGATTAGACAATATGTTAGTGGGTGCACCCAATAATATATGTCATGATCAAGCTTGATAACGAAATAAGCTTGCAAAACTGAAGCTACATTAGCAGCATGAGATAGTCAAAATATGAGCAAGGGAGGTACTGATGAAGGAAATTTTAAATAGTCCAAGATCTTTTAAAATCAAGTCTTGTCCGAAGTGTGGGCCTTTACAGTTGTCCTAGTTTTCTTCACTTACGGTTTGGTTGTCTAGATAAGTTAAGGTCCTTTGAATTTCTAGTCTGAGTAAACTCATCAACATGATTCATAAGTATAAAGGTTTTGTTAGGTTGTGAGGTATTCTACCCAACTTACAAGAGTTCAACTAATAGTGTGATGGAACAATGGGTCACGCAATCAAGGTAAGCACAAAGTTAGGCATTTAATGAATGAAGTAGAACACAATCACCTATCAGGTTGAAAGAAATGAGTCAACGTTGGACCTCTAATTCAAGTCCGAAGTAACTGGTGTCATGGTAGAGGTTATAGTTTAGTTATTTTGACCAGAAAGTCATATAAAAAATAGAGTACAAGAAGACGTATTTTAGTGGGGCATAATATGTCTACAGGAAGGTGGGCTCGTCTAGGTCTTACATATAAAATTTGTTGGAAGGTAACAGCTAGTATTACACTCCGAATATCAAAGTCACGGTAAGGGACGCCAAAAGATCTAAAATAAAAAGTGGGAGTTCACGAGGTGATAATTAATGCAAAAAAATAAAGAAGATCAAGTTAAAGCATGAAATAAAATTAATTAAAGAATCCAGTAAAAATAATTTAAGATCACAGTTCTAGAGAGAAGATAACCTCTTAAATGAGCACAGTCAATGAACAATTAAATCATTATTCAGATTGCAACTGGGTTAGAAGGTTACCATAAAAGATCGAGATTCGAGGGAAAATCGAGTAAGTAAAGATTGAGATACAATATAGTTTGGTAGATGACTAGCAACGCTTGTGTATATATTACTATCATGGTCATGAGTGACATGGCATTTAGTATAGAATACTTCCAATTTAGTAGGGCTATCTTGGTGGCCTAATATTAAAATTGAAAATTCAAGTTTCCTCCAAAAGTTTCTTAATAAATTTCTCTAAAACAAACTATCCAAATTTCTCGTATTCACTCCAAGCCGTCAAATTTAATCATGACCAAATCAAATCCCTTTCCAAGTAAACTTCCATCACGTTACTACTAACCTTTCCAAAATTTAACATTTCCACTCCAACTTTTAAACTCAAGAAACTCATGAATCAATTATATATATATATATATATATATATATATATATATATATATCACTTCATAACTTTAAAACCCCAAAAATTTCTCCAATAACCCTCAAGGTAGACCTTTAGCATATCACGGGCAATCTAAATTTACATCTCAATATTTTAACACACTCATCAACCATAACTTCTATTTCTAAGTCATTCAAACATAATCACAACTTTTAACCCAAAATCCTATTTAGATTTGCAAAGCTTCCATCAAAGGACACGATTTCAATTTAAAACTTTTCCTCAAAAATTGTTTTCATATCTTCCAAATATTTTAAACCAAAATTTTAATATCATTACTCCCACTTAAGCTTTAAAATTAAATAAACATATAAATTGCAACCTGTACGACTCGATTTAAATCGTTCATACTGCCACTTTTACAATCTTAAGATCATTTCCAACCAAATTTATATTCGTTTAAAAATGTATAACTATAACTCAATGGATCATAAATATCAAACTCAAAATCCAATCAATTTCTTAAAATAATGGTATATATATTCTAGCTATTTTCCTGCAGTATCACATATCATGAATCAATCCTTTGGTGATTATTACTTAGAAATCTCCTGATTAAAACTTTCTTCGGTAATATCTCAACTTACAAACCACTAATCATTAAATCACACTTTTAGTAATGCCTTTATAACTTAGTTAAGGTCTCCGTGTATTCCAATTGCCAATGTAATCCTCCTAGCCATATGGTTGAGCAATAAGTATATGGTAGTGTAGTCATCTTCTTAACCATTATTAAGCACAAGGAGGTAAGGGTATTGGTAGAAAGAGTTCAAGCAAGATGCAAAAATCAAAGGAGGCAACGAGAGTTCGAAATTTGGAAATCAAGGAAGGTGATCAAGTATGTGGACGAGATTCCTAAACTCTAACCTATATTGCAGGCTCACATCGGTACAGTAATGTAACCGAAGTGACAAACTCGACCTGCATGGGCCACCACAAAAACATGTAACGCCCCAGTCCCAAAATACTTGGAACCAGATACGTATCATGCCAGCTGCATACACTACAACAAATATGGCCTACAATAGCATGCGCAGAACGCTATAGAAAGCCTTCTATAGCAGATTCTGTCTGCTATGATCGCCCACGCTATAGTATGTCCAGACATGTGAAAGCTATAACATTATAGCGTTCATGAATGCTGTAGAAGGTTTATAGCGTTCGTGTATGCTGTTGATGGTTTATAGCGTTTATGAATGCTGTAAATACTTTATAGCATTCTAGAACGTTGTAGATAGTTTATAGCGTTAGTGAGTGCTGTGAATTACTTATAGCGTTTATGAATGCTGTGGATTATTTATAGCATTTGTGAATGCTGTGGATGATTTATAGCATTTGACGAATGGTTTGATTTATTATAGCGTTCATCATATGCTATCGTAGTAGCAGCAATTTAGACATTTTGAGTGCTATAAACCTGCTACAGAATTTCATATTATTTCATATCTGCTACAGAATTTCATATTTCATAACCTGTTTTGTATCACATATAAATAACAATAATCGCAGACAATTTCAATCGCAACTTGCATTTCGATCAATCAAGATATAGTAAAGATTTGCCAAAATATGAAATATTTCATTAGAACATTCAAGATGTACAAAAAGTAGTAGTCATTAAAACATTCAAGATGTAGAAAAAGTAGTTGTACGCCAAAATAAACCATTCCATTTACAAAGTATCTGTAGTCCAAAATAAACCATTCTATTTACAAATATATGTAGGCCAACAAACAGCTCACCTCTTTCCTTCTAGCAGCTATCCACAACCATCAAAAACATATACGCCAACCTACACAAAATTGAGAAGAAAACACATTATGATATAAAAAGTAAGATAGAATTATTTCTGATACTCAAGTAGTGTTATGTAATAGCAAATACAATATGTTCAGCGGCTAAGGAGGCATGCAGTGTGTTAAATGTGAAGTTGCAGGACAGTAGTGTTATGTTGCAGGACAGTAGTGTTATGATTGCGAAAAATATACTTTATAATAAAATTCGTGATTTCAATGATATAATAAAGATTTAGAGAAATACAAATTTAATAATAAAAAACTAAAAATTCTAGAATTCGATTCAAGATGGTTACACTATCGATAGTAGCAACTGAATCTCTGTTAATTACTTCATATTAAAATCATGTTAAATAGTGGTGCAATTCATTTCTTCTGCCACGTCACCGTTATCATTTTTCGCAGATTTGTTAGAGGTAAAAGGAGCTTTTGAGCCCACCACTTCTTTGGTCAAGCTATTTTGTAAGGAATGCACCTCGTCTGGAATCAATATATTTCCAACTCTATGGAAGGAACCATGCATCTTTGGTACAGACTATTATCTCTGAGAGTTTCAACTTTCGCAACATCCTTTTTAGTGTAAAAGTCTTCATCTACAATCAGTCCAATTTCTGAATTGGGACCATTGTATGGAGCTCTCATACAAAATTCATCATTGTTTCTATTTGTATAGTCTTCCATGCTTGCAATACCATGTGTCGAGTTGGAAGCGTCACTTTGGAGCTCTCATTCTCATTATAATATTTAACCAATGTCCCCTCATGTGCACTTGTGTGCACAGGGCTTGGTTTCCCCTTCCTTACCTACTGTCCAATGCACCAAGCCAAAACCTGGACCAACCTTCCCATTGCAACCCTACCTTTTACTACTTAATAGGAAATATAAAATATTCAAACCTAAGAAGCCATGGACACATTGTCTTCATCAGCATGTTTTTAGCTCACAGACACAAACTCGTGTCTATCTCGATACTGTATCGGTCCTGGATAAGTAATCCTAAACATAGGTATCTCTGTGATCTCGACTTTGTGTCAATTCCAGACACAAGAGGATCTACCAGACACAACCTCTACCTCAATTGATCAATCCTTGACTGAAGAAGAAAGAAAGTGAGGAATTTACCTATGTAGAAGAGACACTCGATCAATTCCTATGACAACATAGTTTTATCAAGTTCAATTATCGATCAAGAACATGAGTACCGATCCATAGATGGGAGCGCAGAGTACTCCTCGAGCTCCTGGAATGAAGTTCAAAAAATTTGAACTAATGATCTCCCCCTGTGATACATTCCCATCCAGTAGCAGTAATGGTAGAAGAAGAGTAGCAGTAATGGTAGAAGCAGTAATGGTAGAAGAAGAGTAGCAGCTAAGCTCCAGTCATAGCAGAGTAGCAGAAGCATAGCAGTAGCAGAGTAGAGTAGATACTCACCTTTCCTTCTTAATTGTTGGTTATTGTTAGTTGAAGTCACCTGGAGCCAAGTCAGCACAGGAAGAGAGCCAAGTCACCTGGAGCCAAGTCAGCACAGGAAGGGCATATTAGTCTTTACATACTATGTTTGAATTGTATAAATAGAGGGAAGCAGGAAAGAAGTGGTTATGACTTGAATCTTGAATTGTAACAGAATTTTACCAATTCTAATAAAATTCTTTCTTTTTCCCCAATTTTCTTCTTGATGCAGTAGGAAACCCTAGTTAGCCATGGTAATCTCCACTCGATCTTCCTCAAACCCCATTCCAGCAGGAAGAGGTCGTAACAACGTGGTATCAGAGCCACTTGACCCCCTCACGGAGTCAAGTCGAGAGCGAGGTTCGAGTAGCAGAGGTGCTCAGCAGAGCTCGCCAGAAGGAGCTCGCCAAACCCTAGATGAAGATCGACTTCGCTTGAGGTCATTAGAGGGCACGATTCTTGAGCTCAGCAGCAAGCTAGAGAGATTTATGGAGGACATCTCCAGGAACAGGAGAGGAGGAGAAGAGAACTTGGGGTCCTCTTCCATGGAGGCTAACCCTAATTCTGTTGCAACGGTCGGAACGCATCAAAACCAGCAGAATTCTCATGATCTTCAAAGCCATTGCATACATTTGGAAAAGGTTTTCAAAGGCTGCAGGAACATCAACTGAAGGTGAAGAGAAGCAAGTGCTACTTTGGCCAGAGACAAGTGGGGTACCTTGGGCACATTATCTCGGAAGATGGGGTGGCAGTGGACCAAGATAAGATAAAATCTGTACTGGACTGGCCTGTTCCTAAGACTATCAAAGCACTCAGAGGGTTTTTGGGGCTTACTGGCTTTATAGAAGGTTTGTCAAAGGTTATGGACTCATAGCTGGACCATTAACTGCTCTCCTCGAAAAGAATTCTTTCAAATGGAGTGAGAAGGCTCAGAGTTCCTTTGAAGAATTGAAAAACCAACTGACACAACCACCTGTGCTTGCTATGCCTAACTTTAATGAAACATTTATTCTAGAATGTGATGCCTCAGGTAATGGGGTTGGAGCTATCCTGATGCAGAAAGGTCAACCTATAGCTTACTTAAGCCAAGGGCTAAAGGGAAAAGCTACTGTGCTATCTACATATAAGAAGGAAATGTTGGCCATCTTGCTAGCAGTAAAAAAATGGAATCAGTACTTATGGGGCAAGGAGTTTATTATTAAGACAGATCACAAGTCACTCAAATACTTGTTAGAACAAAGAGTTTACACTGAGGCCCAATAAAAGTGGATAATGAAACTTTATGGGTATAATTACAAGGTGGAGTACAAGAAGGGGTCTGAGAATAGAGCAGCAGATAGCCTATCAAAAAAGAAGGAGATACAACTTCAAGCTATAGCTGTGGTCCAGTCTGATTGGCTTCAAAATTTCAAGGAGGCAATGCAATCTTCAGCATACTATCAGGAGCAGTTGCAAAAATGGGAACATGGGCTCTTAAATCTCAACAAATATTCCTTGAAAAGAGAACTCTTGTATTATAAGAAAAGATTATTAGTGGATCCCAATTCAGAGTTTACAACAACTCTACTCAAGCAACACCACAATACACTCCAAGCAGTACATTCTGGATATCAGAAGACCCTCCATAGGCTCAAGAGGGTATGCTACTGGAGAGGAATGAAGAGGGGTGTACAAAATTTTATTAAAGCCTGTGAAGTATGTCAAAGAAACAAAGTGGAACACTCATCCCCAGTATATTACAGCCCCTCCCAATTCCTGATATGTTTTGGAAGGATATCTCTATGGATTTCATAGAGGGACTGCCTACAAGCCATCACAAATATGTTATAATGGTGGTTGTCGATCGACTCACTAAATATGTGCATCTTTTTGCCCTTGCACACCCATATACTGCACTACAGTTGCTCAAGTTTTCATGGAGGGGGTATTCAAGTTGCATGGGATGCCCAAGACAATAGTGTCTGACAGGGATCCCATATTTACTAGTGCCTTCTGGAGAGAATTTTTTAAGCTATAAGGACCTCAATTAAACTACAGTACATCTTACCATCTCCAATTAGATGGGCAGACTGAAGTTACCAACAGAAATATTGAAGCTTATCTCAGGTGCTTCTGTAGCCACCAACTCAAAGAGTGGACTAAACATCTGATGTGGGCTGAATATTGGTTTAATACCAATTGGCACTCTGCCACAAGAACGACCCCCTTTGAAGCTGTCTATGGTAGAACCCCTCCAAATATTCTAGCATATGGTCCAGAATTGGCACAGGATCAAAGTGTGGCAGTTGCCATTGCTTCCAGAGATACCTTATTACAAACTCTCAAAGACAGCTTAGCTATGGCCCAAAGCAGAATGAAGAGATTAGCAGACTTTCACAGGTCAGAAAGAGAGTTCGAAGTGGGAGATTTAGTCTACTTGAGGCTTCAACCATATAGACAAGTCTCTGTAGCTCAAAGGAAATCTCAGAAGCTATCATCAAAGTACTATAGGCCATACAAGGTGTTAGCAAGGATAGGTTCAGTAGCCTACAGACTGGAACTACCAGAAGAAGCCACCATACACCCTGTGTTTCATGTGTCTCAACTCAAGAAACACATAGGCTCCAGAATTTTGATTCAGAATGGAAGTCCTAGTTCCAGTGAAGAATTACTTCTAGAACCAGACATGATTTTAGAGAGAAGACTTGTACAGAGGAGAGGCAAGGCTGTAGTAGACTTGGTGGTCCAGTGGAAGAATGGGACTGCACAAGATACAACTGTGGTTCCCTATGAAGAATTTGCTAAGACTTTTCCTTAATTTGACCTTGAGGCAAGGTCAAATTAGGGGGGGTGTATTGATACATTCCCATCCAGTAGCAGTAATGGTAGAAGAAGAGTAGCAGTAATGGTAGAAGAAGAGTAGCAGTAGCAGCTAAGCTCCAGTCATAGCAGAGTAGCAGAAGCATAGCAGTAGCAGAGTAGAGTAGATACTCACCTTTCCTTCTTAATTGTTGGTTATTGTTAGTTGAAGTCACCTGGAGCCAAGTCAGCACAGGAAGAGAGCCAAGTCAGTCACCTGGAGCCAAATCAGCACAGGAAGGGCATATTAGTCTTTACATACTATGTTTGAATTGTATAAATAGAGGGAAGCAGGAAAGAAGTGGTTATGACTTGAATCTTGAATTGTAACAGAATTTTACCAATTCTAATAAAATTCTTTCTTCTTCCCCAATTTTCTTCTTGATGCAGTAGGAAACCCTAGTTAGCCATGGTAATCTCCACTCGATCTTCCTCAAAGCCCATTCCAGCAGGAAGAGGTCGTAACACTCTGAGACATATTATCGAACATACGATGTTCAGATCAGAGAAAGAAATGTTTTAGAGATTCTTCTCAATTTTAAGATATCGATATGAAAAGAATACTTCAGAAATCACAGGAAGAAAGTTTAAATCACAAAGAAACAATTTTTTTTACCAATTTGAAGAAATCGAACTCCTCTTTTCGATTTTATAGAAACGGTATGGATCTCCGTTGTTGTCGACGAGCTTAGATCAGCCGAGTGAGATCGATCATAAACGAGAGAAGGAGAAGAGATCCTTATCGTCGTTCATCGACGATCGTTGATGACCGAATATCAAACACGTCATCGATGATCGAATGATTGATCACTCGCTGTTGTGTTCATCAACACCAAATTTAGAGAACGGATGATCGAAACAAAAGCAAGAAGGAGAAGAACTCTAAGAACTCACCGATGCTCGTCAATGTACCCTTATTTTTGGAAAAGATGATCACCTCCTCAGCCTCAAGGTTGTTCTTGTGTCCTTTGGGTCGTAGACGCCTCCGAAAGTTCTTAATTACATGAGGGTATCAACCAAAGATTACATAAAAATGATAATGATGAAGGAGGAGGATTGATCGGCCGAACCTTCTGGCGTATGATGTACTCCGCCTCCTTCTCAAAGAAGAAGGCGTTGAACTTCTCGATCTTTGCTTCCAGAAGCCTCAGGAAATCCTCCTCCTCCCTCGTCATCGCTGTGACCTCTCCGCCGTCGTCGCCGCCGCCACCTCCGGCGGCTATCTTCGCCTTATTTGCCGGCGGCGGAGGCCCCTCTCCACAGCCTATGAGCTTCAACCTCTTCTTCAGCTTCTTGTACGACAAGAACTTGTCCCTCCACTCCGGGAGCGTCTCCTCGATCTGGACACCGAGACTCTTTCCAAATTTCATCGCGATCGACAATTCCAACTTCCCAACAATTTTTAATTCTTCTTCTTCTTATTATTATTTTTCTAAGGTTTGGTTTCTTGATTTTTTGGGAATAGGAAGGAGGAAGAAGAGAAAATGAAAACCTAAATAGAAAATGAGAAATGAAAACGTTTAGGGGGGAAATGAAAACATACTTGAGTGGGAAAATTTCTTTAAGAGGGAAACTAAAATTTGTGTGTTCAAACACAACGTGTTACTAAATTGATTCCACCAGGATTCGGACTGGAAACATGTTTAACATACTTTTCTCAAGTAAATAACAATACAATAAAGTTATAAACTTTACAGCTCCATAGAATGCTATAGGACTGAACCTATAATTTTTGTTATGCATTTCTAATAGCATTCCAGAAAAGCATGCTATTACTAATAGTCTTCTATAGCATTCAGACCCGAACGCTATAAAAAATCTGCTATAGTAAGCCCTATTTGTTGTAGTGATACATACGAAGCACACTCCAATATATAAAAACCTTGTATGTATACATAAGCTGTAAAATATAGTAATCCAAGACAACTAAATCTCATCCACAATAAAAAAGAATAAAAGTATAAAATTAACTTGAATATTTATGGTACAATTGTTGGGCGGAGACAAAGTCCACTACCAACTATCAAAAGGAGATAAAGTATACAAGAAAATGATCCATGAAAGTATCAAGACGATAAAAGAGCGATCATCTTCGGAAAAAAATGGAGACGCCCACAATCTTAACTAGAACACCTGCAGTGAATCATGAAAGCACACACCTGGGAAATAACCAGGTCCTCAGAGGGACGTAACAAGATACATAAAAATAATACCATAATGAACTGTAAATGAAACATGACAAAGGAAAACTCTCATGCTCCAATACAATGGAACCTAACCATCTAGGTGTAATGCAAGTCGAAAACTATACTGGAACGTATAAGTGGGTAGGAATAAAGTATAGCATTCGCTAGAGGCTTTCGCATGAACTAGTATACGTCTCTGACCGTATCTGACGCGTGGTCAGGGCCGTGCAATGGATATATCCCCTAGTCCATACTTTGCATCGCTAGCATACCTTCTGACCGTATCTGACGCGTGGTCAGGGCCGTGCAATGGATATATCCCCTAGCGATACACCCATAACAGGGAAACCATGAACCCATAACCGGGCAACTAGAAGGTTGTGGGCTAGCTCATACATTCCAGTAGTTTTCTCCGCCCATGTATCACACAAGTCATATCCATGGCTTGGCGATCCATATCTCTATGCAAGTCGCTATCTAGACTCCGCTAATCCATAAATGAACTGACACACGAACCGCCCGTATCGGTAGCAAGTCGAATACGTAGGTTCGTGCCAACTCCATGATCCTCACTCTTGTGTCATGTATGAGACATGTCAACAGGTTAAAGAAGTTATGGAGCATAACTTCAACACATCGGAAAAGTCAGCTACCACATATGGTCCACACACACACGCACACACACAAACATCGATATACATATCGATGGCACCCAAGTCATACTTGGACACACTCTTACTAATGTAGAACACTAGCAACATATAAAATATCATGAATCAAATATAAGTACAAGATGGCAAGGTATCTTGCCTGAGGTTATGTGCAAAAGCAAAGATCCAGTAGCTCGAACCGACAAATAAACGGAGCCAGAGAAAGCCAAATCCCGCAGATGACTCCGGATGCTGCAACAAACATAACGAACGAGTTTGGAATAAAAGATATACCTAAAAAATGCCTGTCTAAAAGTTAAATTCTGAAACAGGGGCAAAATCATAATTTTGGGTCAAAATGATGTCCGCCGTTGGACCCGCTTTGTACCAAAATACGTGCCAATATCTACGGTCTCTAAAGTCGTCAAACTACATGTCTATGAATTATTTTTGATGAGATGAACCCAACGGTATGTCAAATTTTGGATTCCGGTGGACCTTGCACAAAATCGCCCGTTGAGTGGGATTGTGGACCCGCTAAAATGGCGTCCCGATCAACCTTCTCAGAATTGAACCAAACTTAGCTCACAGGACCAGAAATATATTTTGAGTCCAATGGCGCAAGTTTCGTCGCGACTTGATGAGTGTGCACAAAGTTGTGACTTAATTTGCAAAGGGTCGATACGGGATATCTCGCCGGATACGCACTGATTTCGTCGCGCACATGCAACAAAATAGGGTTCCGTCAGTTCCCACACGTCCACAACATCCATATGCACCTTTCGATGCATATAGTGCACGACCACGCCGCCCGGTTTGTCGGGACGGACGCCGTATCGTGGTGTTTTTCTACTTTTTGAAAACAGAAATTATAATTTTTCGTAAAACTTTAACAACGTGTAACTTTCTACATACTAGATGAAAGTGAATCCAGAAGGTGCGTTACAATCTCGGTTATGTTGTCTTTGACTGTCATTAATTAGTTTCTACAAAATTTTAATGTGCGTAAAGAAAAGTGGCCGACAAATTGGTGTTTTAAAACAGTTTTTAATATTTCAGAAAAGTGATTTTTCTCCAACTTCGCCTCGATTTTTCGAGCAAGTTGGATGGCCATGTTGAAATCCACCTAGGGGATCTCGAAAAGGGTCATGTGGAATTTCTACACGAATTAATGGATCTAAAATCGGATTAGTATTGAAGAAAAAATTTAATGGAGAAGTCGGATACCTTAAAGTGGGAATCTGTTGTTTTATTGTTGTTGTTGTTGTTGTTGGCGTCATGACGATATGGAGACGGAGATGTTATCGCTCCGACGAGGCTGGCACGCACGTCGAGGTGAGATACGGGGACAGAGGTGAGAGGAGAAAGGAAGGAAGGAGAGTGGAGGAGGAGAAATAATTAAGGATTAGGGTTTGCCATATATATATATATATATATATATATATATATATATATATATATATATATATATATATAAAATATATATATATATATATATATGAAGGGGGAAACAAAAGGGGTCGGCCAAGCTGCTGCTTGTGGTGGGCGGCCACAAGGCTAGCACCTGTTTTGTTTTTGTTTTTTTGCTCTTGTGGTCGGTTCCCACATGGTGGGGCCGACCACAATGAGTTTGTTTTATTTTTATTTTATTTTCCTTTTCTTTTCTTTTTCCTTTATCTTTCTATATATATAAATATATCCATATATATATGTATATGTATATATCCAAAAATCTATTTAAATCCAAATAACACTTTAAATGTCACATATCCAATTATTTAATATATTTAAATATATTTACATATATATATAAATCACATTCACAATAAACCAACTAAAAATAATAATAATATTTAAATAGAATGAACATATTTATTTATTCTCCACAAAATAACTTGAGTAATAATAAAATAATAAAATCATCCCCTGGGTGGACTTATACCGCACACCCTTATCCTGGTCAAAATTTGTTTTTTACAAATATTGCACGATATTATTTAATAATAAAATACCAATAATAGTACGAATAATTAAATAATTAGAAATTGCACATAAAATTTAGAAAAATTTTGCATATATATAAAATATGCATACATGGCCACATTTGGTCACACTACATACTTACATGGGCTTGGGTTCGGTCCGGGCCCAGTTCGAGCTGGTTTGGGCCAACCGGGTCATCTAAAAATCAATATATAAAATAATATTTAATTAAAATACTTTAAATAAGTCAATTCACAATTTGGTCTGGTTTTTCTAGTTTGGACATCACTATGGCTAGGCTTCCCCCTGCATGGCTAGTATACTAGTCAAGGCATACTGCTACATCTTCCGTGCCAAAATTTCTGGTCGTCTTGTGCTCAAAACACAACAATGGCTAAGGTCATTTTTAATAATTAATAAAAACCATAAATTGTATAAAACAAATTTGAAGTCTAATAAAATAATAAAAATAATTTTAAAAAATAGGGGTTTTACATCCTACCCAACTTACAAGAATTTCGTCCTCGAAATTTAGGATTAATAGGGTAGATAGGGTTGAGGGATATGAAGAGTTCGTCAATACCAAAATCCAATTAAAATTTTGAGGAGGCGATAAAACGTCGTTCAACACCACCGTACAATAGAAAATTGTGGAGTCGATATATACAAAAATATATCATGGTTATGGAATTGAATAAGGATTGCTAGTGAAGGTAACAAAATTTTTGAATATCCAATTTTAGATAACAGTAAGGAATTGAGTAAACCAAAAAGAATAAATTAGAAATTTAGAAAATGTGATCCCTTAAGGGAGAACTGGATACTAATCGTCTTGGTCGAGGGTTTGATTAAGTGATGATTAGAATCACTCTCGTGCGTTCAAGTGGGACTAGAAGGGCACAATAAAATTTCTAGGATTGGGGAGAAGTGGAGTTTAAGGTGAGGATATAGCCACATGAGTTGGTCGGTGGCTATCTAAATTTGTGTTGAAATAACTAATAGGAAAACTAAAGGTGATATCTTACATCTATCTATCATATACAGTGTCTGGTCTTTCTAATATAAGTAAAGTAAAAACAATAAATAGTTCAAGACGAGGCTATCGAGTATGAATACGGGGTTCATAGGCGACAAAAATAATTCAATTGAGAGTTGTCAATGCTGTCGCGGATGAGACTCTAAGGCAAGTTTAACTATGTCTCCATCCACGTAGAATAATTCATGAAAAGCGAACCAAAGTGCAATAGGTTGATCAGACCATCATGCACCGGTTCTGATTAGACAATATGTTAGTGGGTGCACAATAATATATGTCATGATCAAGCTTGATAACGAAATAAGCTTGCAAAATTGAAGCTACATTAGCAGCATGAGATAGTCAAAATATGAGCAAGGGAGGTACTGATGAAGAAAATTTTAAATAGTCCAAGATCATTTAAAATCAAGTCTTGCCCGAAGTGTGGGCCTTTACAGTTGTCCTAGTTTTCTTCACTTACGGTTCGTACTAGTTTTCTTCACACACACACATATATATATATATATATATATATATATATATATATTATGGGCATATAATTTTATTATGGGCATATAAAAAAACTATCATAATGTTACAATAATACTGCAATGTCAGACCAGTGAAGTTATATATTTAGGGAACAACAAAACATCAATAATCATTGCATTATACTTTCAAGAACATGTCTAGTACGAACAAAATTCTAAAGTCTAAGGAAGCTTCTAAATACGTTGGTTTTTATAAGATTTGCCTTAGTAGAACATACAACAAAAAAGAAATTAGTAAAGCAGTATATACATTAATAAAAAGATGTCATACAAATTATCTATAATGTCCTAACTCACAAAGAAAAATATGTCATTTGGGATGATAATTTTTTTTCGAAATTATCCGACGGAGACCCGTTTTTTGGGATGACGCATTATGGGGATGTGGGCACGTATTCTGTCACTCTCCGTTCCCGGAATACGTATTTTTATACGTATACTGCTTGTCTGAATTTATTTAGTATCTGTCATGCATTTATTTTGTATTTAATTCTTTTAATTTCATGCTAATTATTCTTTTGTATTTTATTTTTTGCTTTTTCTTGGCTCTTGGTTCATTTTGGTTCATGGTAAACCAACTTGGTTTGGTTTGGTTCAACATGGAAAGGAATGGATGGCTTAGATTTGGTGGAGAGAATGAATGGTGGAGATCCACTTGACCTTGATATAAAACTTCTTCTTTCATTTTCTCTCTTCATTCATTCACATTTACTCCTCCACCAAACCCTAACCCACTTGTGAGAGGCAAGTACATCTTGCACATCATGGAGGATTTCATGCATCTCCATTTATTTTTAGTCCATTGTGTTTGTCTCTTCTTTCTCTACATGTTTAGGTCTTGTAGTTTTTGTTTTCCATGGTTAGCTTTGTGTAGATCTAAGTTTTTTTCCCCTTTTTGGTTTTCTTGGGTTTCGATCTATCAAACTTCATCATTTCCATGTTTTGATTGTTCTATGTTGTAGAGAATTTAATTCTACCAAAGTTTGGCTTTTGAAAGGTTAGATTTCAATTTATTTTGAGGAAGTTATGGCCAAAACAATTTTGGTCAAACTTCTATGTTCATCTGCAGCATGAGGCACATGTCGCAATAGCCGCATATGGTGTCGCGGTTGGGCCGCATGAGGCACATGTCGCAATAGCCGCATATGGTGTCGCGAATGAGCCGTATGGGGCACATGAGCATTTTTGAGCCGTATAAGAATTTTTGAGCCGCATAAGAATTTCTGGCCGCATGACCATTTCTGGCCGCATGAGCATTTTTGAGCCGCATAAGAATTTCTGGCCGCATGAGCATTTTTGAGCCGCATAAGAATTTTTGAGCCGCATAAGAATTTTTGGCCGCATGAGCATTTTTGAGCCGCATAAAAATTTTTGAGCCGCATAAGAATTTCTGGCCACATGACCATTTCTGGCCGCATGAGCATTTTTGAGCCGCATAAGAATTTTTGAGCCGCATAAGAAATTCTAGCCGCATGAGGCTGATTGTTGGCTGATTTTGATTGTTTGATGCTCTTTTTGACTATTTTCTGGCCCGAATTTCTCCTAGATTCCAATATGAAAGTTGTAGATCTTTTCCTTGGCTTCAAGAATATGTTACCAACTATTTTATGCAAGTTTCTCTTACTCTTGATATAGAACTTTTGACTACCATGCCTTGTCACGAATTGACAATGATTGTTATCCTGACTTAATATTGATCATGCGTTCCTATGTCTGGAACTAAGAGACAGGCTAATCGTCTTATTGTACTAAATTGGACACGTTCATGTATGAACCATTGAGAATGACTGGCTGATCCCGATCATTGACAATGTAACCGTGCTGATCTCCAACTTATAATTATGTACATGAATTTGAGTATGTGCTATGGCACCGATAATTAATTTCGTATTACAAAAGCAGCACGTGTATCCTACTATCAAGGCATGATTATCCCGTGGATAGGTTTAATTATTGTATTACGCTATGTAGGACCTACAACCCAACCGTACTGGCATCGTTGTAGAGTTACGCATATCGTACCTTGTACGAAAGTACTCATGCGAAATACTCATGATCCACGGCATGAGATTTCAATTAACATAGGGCCAACTAAGTTAAATAAAATAATTACTGCATGGAGAATGGATTTTCGAGTTCTTACATGACGGCCGTCCTTGGGACAAATAGTATCCCGACACGCCGGCTGGTTCCCACGGATACTGCATATCTACCACACGGGCAGGGAGTGGTATCCGGTTTACTTTTCCCGATCGACGAGCGTCCCGCTGGGACTCATTTCCCCGCATGGCGCAACTGATTATTGGATCGACCAGCCTTGTTTGTCTATAGTAAGAACTGAGAAATTCCCTAATGCATGGTTCCAGGGTAACTTGGAGCTCACTAGTAGTAAGCCGTAATAATTGCCTAGCCGCTTAAACTGATTTGATTGTGGGTTGTATCCTACTTTGCCAACTATTGAGGTAAGCTGAACGTCCTGACATGACGGGCCAACTTCTGTCCTTGTTTGGTTGGGGAGTTGGTTCGGAGTGTCAAGACGCTAGGCGTACATTAGTAAGAGGCAAAGATCTATTTATCTTATTTATATCCTTAACCCTTATTACTGGTTTTAATTCTTCATGTCATGCTTCCTTTGTGGTGCTTGCTATTGGAGGTCTAACCTCTCTGGTTTTGCATGGCCAGATCTAGAGCCAGCTCCCGAGGACTCAACTTACTTCTACCCTCAAGATGGTCAATACTAGAAGGATGACCGCAGGAGGCCACGAGTGGGTTCCTTGACTCCCTACTCGTTTTGTTATTTACTTAATATCTTACCGTTTGGCACCGACATGTTAATCGGATTGTCTTGTACTTACTTTTACATAATTGTAATTAAGTCAGACTGCAGCTGATAACAATTGTGTACACTTTCCTACATTATCTGGCTATGTTTTGTAAAGCCAAATATTAAGAACATTTTGACTGAGCGTTTGGGACGCCTTACTGCTTTATCTTACATGTTCTCTATTTCTATTTCTTATTTGAATGATTGAGACAATAGATGTGAAATGACCATAGTGAGACTTTTACGTAGTATGTACCCCCTCGTCTTTTAGACATCATTGATCGTATTATACGGTACTCATCTACCCGTAATACGTAGCTGGCTGAGTCATTCCCCCGCTCTCCAGTATTCTGGTTCTGGGGCGTGACAAGGTTTTAGTGGTGGCCCATGCGGGTCTATTTTCAGACTTGTGGGGTGCTTTTATTTTATAGGAGGTCTCAATCACACATGTTCTCCCTTTGATCTCATGATTTGTTGTTCTTGATCCCATCTTGGCACCCCAGTATCCCTTGATTTCGTTGATCTTTCCTGTCCGATCGTTTGATTGTTCTCTTGTCCCTTGTATTAGGGGCTCCTCGTCCGCGTCAGAGCAGCAACAACCAGAGCAGCAGGACCATGTTGGTCAGCAACAAGGGCCAGTGCTTCCCCAAGAGCACGTCCAAGCAGAGGTGATAGTAGAGCCAGCCGTTGGGCCGCAATATCTGGAGGTTCCGATCTCACCGATGATTCCACCCACTCCGGGGGCAGTAGATACCCCAGCCCTCCTAGAGATCATCAGGGGAATGATGGCCACGCAGCAACATCAGATGTTGGTCCAACAACAGATGCATGCTCAGCAACAAGAGCAGAATGTGTTACTTAATCAAGGCTTGCAGACGGTATTAGAAAGAGAAGTGAGGACTGATTCAGGAGCGTCGACCCGATTCTACAAGTACAACCCCCAATGTTTCGAAGGTACAGAAGATGCTATCACAACAGATGCGTGGCTCAAGGATATTGAGGCTATTTTGAAGGCAGCCAAAGTTCCAGCGGAGGAGCAAGTGGACCAAGTAAAGTTGTTACTCCAGGATCTCGCCCGTGATTGGTGGGAATCGGAGGAAATAGGTGCCAGGCTTCCTATTGCATGGGACGATTTTTCTACCAGATTCAAGACCAAGTACTATGGAGTGGTAGCTCAATTCGAGCTACAGCAAAACTTCATCAGCCTCAAGCAGGCTGGGAAGACCGTGGATGCTTATGCAGCGGAGTTCTGCAGATTGAGTAGGTTTGCCCCAGAGATGGTAGCCACGAAGAGCCAGAGGGCCATGAGGTTCCAACAAGGGTTTCATCTTGAACTCTTGCAACTGGTAGAGGGGCATAACTACCAGACTTTTGATGAGGTACTGACGGCGGCCCGGAGGTATGAGATCACTATCCAGAGGATGGCGACTAGGGCTGGGGGCCAGAAGAGGTCTCACAACCAGATGGCAGGAGGAGGGGGAGCAGCACCCCGATCGACATCACCGTCTCCTGGCGTCTGCATTCATGATGTGGCGGTGCGAGGGCCAGTACCACCAGCCAGATAGCAACAGCAACAGAAGAAGAATCAGCAACCCCCAGCGGATTGTACTTATTGTGGGAAGATGGGGCACACTAGAGATGTGTGTCGGGCATTGAACGGACTGTGTCTGATATATAAAAATCCAGATCATCGGGTTACCACCTGTCCTATGAATTCGAGGTCAGGAGGACCAGTGTAGCAGTTTCCTGCTCTGCCAGCACCAGGGGCAGGTCAGTATCGAGGACCAGCGGTGGCAGTGAGACCATTGGCCCAGCATCCGTTAATACCACAGGCTCAGATGTTTCGGCAGCAGGGATCGCCGATGCAGCAACACCAGCATAGACCACCCCAGCATCATCGAGGCAAGGGCCAGCAGCAACACCGGACAGGGCCGCAGCAGAAAAATTAGCATGGAGGCCAAGGGCAAGCGTTCAATCTGTTCTTGGAGGAGGCATTGGCATCAGGGAACATTGTGGCAGGTAACGTTCTCGTCTTCTCATCTCCCGCAGTAGTATTGTTTGATTCAGGAGCATCACATTCATTTGTATCTACACGATTTGCAACACGACTAGGATTGAAATTTGAGGCATTACCAGAGAGGTTGAATATACTCACTGGTAATGGGCTTGTAGGAGTTAGTAGGATTATTCCAGTATGTAGAGTCTTAGTGTGTGGGCGTTCCTTACCCGCTAGGTTGATAGAATTTCCTATAGGAAATTTTGATGTTATCTTGGGCATGGACTGGCTGAAAGACAGTCATGCTACAATAGATTGCCATAGAGGGAGCATATCTTTTGATATTCCAGGTATGGGACAGTTCGCTTTGGTCAGGCCGGGAACAGAACAGTTGGCAGGCGGAGTCGTAGCAGCATTGGAAGGAGTTCAAGTCTCGAGGGTAGTGGGAGAGTTTCTTGATGTATTTTCGGAAGAACTACCAGGTTTACCACCGAAGAGAGATGTCGAGTTCAGTATAGAATTGGTACTAGGGACCGAACCGGTGTCGGATCGAGTTTACAGAATACCAGATTCAGAACAGGCCAAGGTGTACCAACATATAGAAGAATTGAAGGCGAAGAAGTTCATTCGGGACAGTGAATCACCATGGGGAGCACCAGTGGTACTTGTAGGGAAGAAGGATGGGTCATCCCGATTGTGCATTGACTATAGGAAACTCAAAACGGCAAAAGTAAAGTAAAGAACAAGTACCCATTACCCAGGATCGACGACTTATTTGATCAGTTGAGCAGGGCTAGAGTTTTTTCTAAGATAGATCTTCGTTCAGGGTATCATCAAGTGAGGGTTCGGAAGGAGGATATTCCCAAGACAGCGTTCAGGTCGAAGTATGGGCATTATGAATTCTTGGTAATGCCATTTGGTTTGACCAATGCTCCAGCAATATTTATGGATTTGATGAACCACATCTTTATGCCGTACTTAGATCAGTTTGTCGTTGTGTTTCTTGACGACATTCTCGTATATTCTGCCAGTGAAGAGGAGCATGAAGACCACCTCAGGAAAGTGTTACAGGTTCTGAGAGAGAACCAGTTGTATGCCAAGCTCAGCAAGTGTGAGTTTTGGTCGGATCATATTTCATTTTTGGGTCATATCATATCAGGAGCTGGAGTAGCAGTGGATCCCAAGAAGGTAGAAGCAGTAGAGAGTTGGCCAGTACCCAAGACCGTAGCTGATGTACGGAGTTTCTTGGGATTGGCAGGATATTACAGAAGGTTCGTATCAGACTTTGCAAGGCTTTCAGCACCCATGACCCGCTTGACACGGAAGGATGTACCATTCGTCTGGTCGGCAGAATGTCAGGCATCATTTGAGAATTTGAAGCAGAAGTTGATATCAGCGCCTATTCTTACAGTGCCAGTTGGACCCGAAGGTTTTACAGTATATTGTGATGCGTCAGAAAAAGGACTTGGGTGCGTTCTCATGCAACATGGGAAGGTGATAGCATACGCATCTAGGCAACTTCGAGACCACGAGAAGAATTACCCAACTCATGACTTGGAGTTGGCGGCAGTAGTATTTGCTTTGAAGCTATGGAGGCATTACTTATATGGTGATCGAGTAGACATGTACACAGATCATAAAAGTCTGAGGTACATCTTTACTCAGAAGGAGCTGAACATGAGACAGAGAAGATGGTTGGAGTTGATCAAGGATTATGATGTGGAGCTTCAGTATCATCCAGGCAAGGCTAATATGGTAGCAGACGCTCTTAGCAGGAGAGGCGACGCATTTATGTTGACAACGCAGAAGCACATCTTAGAAGACCTTTAGGAGATGGGCATCGAAGTTATACTTCCTAGTGATGTAGGAGTTCTAACAAGTTTACAAGTTCAATCCGACTTGGTAGACAGGATCAAGGCAGCTCAGGCACAGGACCCAAGGATTCAGAAGCTTAGGACAGAATGTGAGTCAGGACTCAGAAAGGAGTTGAAAATTCATGAAGATGGTATCCTTAGGTTTGGATCACGCCTATGTGTGCCTAGTGGAGATATCAGACAGGAGGTTATGACAGAAGCTCACAGTTTCCAGTATTCTGTACACCCTGGAGGGACCAAGATGTACCAAGATATCAAGCAGCACTTCTGGTGGAACGGGATGAAGAGGGAGATAGCTAGATTTGTTTCCCGTTGCTTGATATGTCAGCAAGTGAAGGCAGAACAGCAGAGGCCAGCTGGATTATTATAACCGCTTCCTATCCCGGAATGGAAGTGGGAACACATCACAATGGACTTTGTGACCGGTTTACCGAGATTACCAAGTGGTAAAGATGCTATTTGGGTGATAGTGGACCGACTTACAAAGGTAGCACACTTTCTTCCTTTCAGAGTAGGGCAATCTACAGAAAAGTTGGCAGAGTTGTATATGCAACATATAGTCAGGCGGCATGGAGTCCCTGTCAGTATTGTGTCAGATAGAGATACCCGTTTTACATCACATTTCTGGAAGAGCTTACATCATAGTCTGGGTACCAAGTTAAGATTCAGTACGGCTTACCACCCGCAGACGGACGGACAATCAGAAAGAATAATTCAGACTTTGGAAGACATGTTGCGAGCTTGCACTCTAGATTTTGGAGGATCTTGGAAGAGCCACCTGCACTTAGTTGAGTTCTCATACAACAACAGTTATCAAACCAGTATCCAGATGGCGCCATTTGAAGCTCTATATAGTAAAAAGTGTAGGTCACCACTAGCATGAGATGATATCGGGGAGAGGAAGATGCTAGGCCCAGAAATGATTGTCCAGACCGTTGAAGTAATTAAGGGAATTAGAGAGCGACTTCGAGTTGCGCAGGATCAGCATCGTCATTGGGTGGACCAGCATCGTAGGCCGCTAGAGTTTTCTGTTGGGGACCACGTGTTCTTGCGGATCTCACCTACCCGTGGGGTCATTAGGTTTGGCGTTCGCGAGAAATTGAGTCCGCGGTACGTGGGCCCATTTGTTATCCTTGATAGGGTAGGCGATGTTGCTTATCGTTTATCCCTTCCGCCTTCGTTAAGAGAGGTGCATGATGTATTTCACGTATCTCAGTTACGTAGGTATGTATCGGACCCAAGTCATATCCTCGATCATTCTGAGCTGGTTGTGGGTACCAACCTGTCTTATGAGGAGCAGCCTTGTCTATTTTGGACCGAAGGGAGAAGATACTCAAGAACCGAACAATTAACCTTGTTCGTGTTGCTTGGGGCCATCACTCCTTAGGAGAGTCAACGTGGGAGCGGAAGGATGATATCCGATCGCGGTACCCGCACTTGTTTGACTCACAAGGTATATTTCATTTCCATATGCCTTGATTGTCTTGATTCCACATGCATATCCCCGTATGATTAGTAGCTTGGTTTCATAGATTGATAGTATAGTTGCATATTAGTGGTTGATGGGTATCATAGGGTGATTGATTGCTTGCTGTATTGCTTGTGCCTGGCCCTGATATTTCTAACACTACAAGAAAAAACCCTTTTTACAACGTTTCATCTACAACACATCCTGAAAATATTATAAAAATAGGGGGTCTTCTACAACCTTTATTATAAAAATGTTATAAAATACCAGTACAAACAACGTTTAATATTCAAACGTTAATGCTTCTACAATAGTCATTCACAAAAGTTGTGTATTACTATCTTCAACAACATTTTATTAACAATGTAAAATTTATTAATTTTGACAACGTTTATTTAATGTTGTCAAAGTTATTAATTTTGACAATGTTTTTAAAATATTGTAAAAATATCATGTTCAACAACGTTCATCAAATGTAGTAAGTTTTCTATCTTTCACAATATTTGTACGATGTTGTAAAAGTAATTTATTATACCACTTTATATAAACATTGTGTATGTATTGTTATTTTACACTGTTTAAGAAACATTGTAAAAGGATTATATTCACCAACGTTTATTAAATGTTATAAAAGGTGTGTATTTTACAATGTTTATACAGTGTATAAATTTATCTATATTTTGCCACTATAAATAAATGTTGTTAATGTATCTATCTTTTAAATATTTTAAATTGTATATCCATGTGTTTGGCCAAAAAAGAGACACACCTCGTCCATCATAAGTTACATGTTTCTTACATGTGTCAGTGTGGTGTTGAATTTCTTCCCAAATTTTTCATTCCTCCCAAAAAGAAGTGTTCTTCTATTCTTTAAATTAGTTATTATTTTATATGGTGTCATTATATTCTTTAAATTAGCTTGAGTTGATAAAGAATTGTAATGGACCAAAGTAAAGTCACTTTGTTGCTAGCAACAACATGTACATATTGTGTGGCACCGACCAAACAGTTGCACACTAGGGAGCATACAAAAACTAAATATGAGAAAAATATAATAATTGATAATTATTTATGGTAGGGCCCTCCTAAAATAAATAATATATATAAGAGGACATTGAGAATTGGAATACAAAAGAGCAATACTCATCGTGAACCCTCCGTTCCTTATAACTTTTTGTTCTCGATTTACTAAATATATAAATGTCAACTTTTTGCATAATATAAAATTGTAAAGTTGGAAAAGCAAACTCCGATTTATTAAAGGAATATGTTGGTCATTCAAAAGGTTGTATATTACTTTCTTCAACAACATTTTATTAACATTGTAATATTTATTAATTTCGATAACATTTATTTAAAGTTGTCAAAGTTGTTTATTTTGACAACGTATTAAAATATTGTAAAAAAGTCATGTTCAACAATGTTTATAAAATGTTACAATTTTTTATATTTTATAATAAATGTTTGATGTTATAAAATTAATTTTATTTTACCACAATGTAAAAAAGTTGTGTATGTCATATCATGACAATGTTTAAGAAACATTATAAAATGGTTATATTGAACAAACTTTTTAAAATATTCTAAAAGATGTGTATTTCACAATGTTTAGACAATATTGTAAATTTATATAAAATATTTATAGGATGATTTTATTTGAAATGTTGGTCTTATTAGGTCGATGTCTCACTTGGTAGCATCTCGTGATTAAATGGATTTGTCATGTGTTGAAACCCATCCCCTCCACAGCTTCGAAAGACAAGCCTAACGTAATATCTTCTTGCTCATTCTATCTTCATTCGTGTAAAAGTCATGACTCCTAAACCTATATTTTACTCTTTAAAGTGTTTTTTAGCTTAGATTATGTCATATATTCAATTAATGAACTATTAAAAATATCTAGCAAACTATCCGAATTTCTAAAACTTAATCATTGAGATAAATAAGTTTCCTTCATTTATATGCTTTTACTCCCTTGATGAATGGCCCCTTTTTTGTTCAATTATCTTTTATGACCTGACTGGAAAGAGAATCCAAACATCGGTATCAGTTAGTATCAGTAGCGATGATATCAGATTAGGAAAAAAACAAAATATATCGGTATCGATCATCGCCCCGAACGCACACCTCATGCACTCCGTGCGCTCTAGAGCTCAACGAGACGGCCATAACGTCTTTCGACGCCCGCAACTCAATGCCTCGCCGAAGGCGTCCTCCGACATGTTCAGACGTGTTAGCACCCTGAATTTCGGGTTGATTTTTTTTCATTTTATTTTATTTCCTGATTGATTGGTTTTGATAGATAATTTATTTTGTTATTTTTCCTTAAGTATACTTTCCCGTGCCATTGATATTTGGAGTATCAGGGATGTTCAACTCTGGAAATCTTCTTCACGAGTTTTGGAGTGGACACGATTACCTTCATGACGGTATATAGCGTCCCATCCAAACTTGTTCTCTTGTGCTCTTTCTGCTTCGCTGAACTTCGGGTCGGTTTAGACCATTTGATTGTTATTTATTTTCCTACTTTTTTCCTTGATCATTTTCAGCGCGTTACCATGACTTTTAAATTGGGAGCGCAAGACCAGTCAGTTTCTTGAAACCAACTCCTCATTGATGATCTACTCGAGACGCTCGTCACCCATGACCTTCGTGTCCCACTCAGACACGTTATTTTGTGCTCCATTTGATTCGCACAACTTTCCCGACACGTGACCCGATTTTATTTTACTCTACGGCGTCACATTTATCTTCCAACTTGATTTGTGGGTCCCCTGTCGACCAAAACCTGTCAGCCCCAACTATGGACATGGCCCACATTGAGCCTATTATCCGTCCGCCACTTGTGTCCCATTTATTGGAATCTCCGTGTGCTACTTATTTGCCCATGATCATCAACGCCTATTTTTATTCGATTTTCGCACAATGTCCAGTTTTGATCCAATCCGGCTCCACCGAGTCCAGTCAAGCTCCATGATTTTCTCCATCATGACACCCTCATAATTCTTGCCTAAAAATATCATGTACTCATTTTGCCTATTTTTCTATATTAAATAGAATTTTCCTATTGATTTTAATTCCTATTAGAATGGACATTTCCCTCTAAATTAATCCTAGCCCTTGGATCATTCTAATCTAATCCCAACCATCAATTTTTCCTACCTATCCATTTCCTACAGCCAACATTGGTAGTGCCGGCCCTAATTTTTCGGAGCACACTTTTCTCCCATTCTCTCTCTTCTCATTTAATATTACTTTTTCCTTCTCTCTCTAAACCAACATTTCCAACTACACTAAACTCCACAGCAGCCATGCAACACTCCACACCACCAACCCGAGCTTCACTCCACCCGACCCTCTCTCGTCGCCGTAGCTTCGGCCACCCTGGCCGTCGGCCGACCTCCACAGCTGTCCTCCATCTCCACCTCTCTCAGTTCCTCCACCTCCATCTCCTTCCACACCCAAGCCAACGCCACCACCACGTTTTTCCGAAGACCACCAGCCTTTCAAGCCCGAGCAACCGTCGCCACTGGCCATGGACCACTCCCCCTCCGTGCGAGCTGCCGCCGCGTTTGTCGTGGCCGGCCGCCACGTCGCCACGAGCAGCGCGCAGCGCTGTCGCCACCACCAGCAGCGGCAACGCACGCTATAGAGCGCGCGTGCGCGAGCGCTGGCGCCGCCACGCGCCGCCGTGGGTCGGCGACTCCCCGCCGTGGTGGTCCCCCCCACTGGGCAAACTCAGGCCCGCCTTCCCCTGGCGGCCAACGTCCTCCGGGACGCGCCGTCGAGGCGATTCGTGCGTTTTGAACGACGTCCCGTCGTGACGCGCACGGGATTGAGTTCGTTTTGATGCTCCGTCGCAGCGACTTCGCGCGCATTTTCTCGGAGATTCGACCGTTGGATCGGCGATTTCTTCGCTCCGTCGCAATCTCGGTATATCCACCTTCATCCCTGTCAATTTTTGTCCGTTAATTTTATCGTTTGATACATCAAAACCGGCCACCAATTTGACCGTTTAAATTGTATTAAATTTGGACAGTTTCACGGGGCCAACTTCATCAGCTTGTATCTCCTCCACCGCAGCTCCGTTTGGCGTGCTACTAGTTCCGGTGCGAAGCTGGTATAACCCTCTTACTTTCCCTCCAGTTTCGTTTCATTGTGAGCTTGTTTGATTGGTTGAATTCGACGCCAAAGTTGGCCGTCCGAATTCATAATTTCCAACTTGAAAAATTTCATTTTTGAACACGGGACTCCAGATTTCATTTCTGACACCACCATTGGACTTGTGGCGTCGTTCTGGCATGTTTTCATATAAAATTTGTTAGATTTGGAGAACGTGGACCCGGGCACGTTTTTCGGTGCAAAGCGGGTCCCACATTCTGGGTCAACGAAACTTTTTGACGTCGGCTCATCGGCATCCAATTCCGGATATACCGATGAGTTCGTATTGTCATTCTGGACTCGTTGACATATAATTTGCTAGGTTTTGGTGGACATTGGGTCCGGCACGCATTTCGGTACAAGTCGGATACCAATATCCGGGTCAACGGGTCATTTTGAGATCGGCTCATCGGAATCCAATTTCGGAGATACCATTGAGTTCGTATCATCATTCTGGACTCGTTGACAGGTAGTTTGCTGAGTTTTGAGAACCTTGGCTCCGGCACGCATTTCCGTGCAAACCGGAATTCCAAGTTCTGGTCAACGGGCCAAATGGAGATCGGGTCAACGGAATCCAATTCTGGAGATACCGTTGGGTTCGTATCGACATTCTGGTTTCGTGGACATATAATTTGTTATATTTTGTAGACTTGTTTTCTTGCACATTTTTCGGTACAAAACGGCTCCGACACGGACACCATTTTGACCCGAAATTTCTTTTTTGCCCTTGTGTCCAAATTGGACCGTTGGGTAGGCTATTCTAGCTAATTTGACCATTCTAGACACGTTGGCGATGTTCATTTCATCGTCCGACAATGTTTGTTGATAATTTCTCTGAGTTTAACCTTTTTATAATTAATTAATAATTAATTCATATAATGTTTGTATTTCGGGATTAGTACAACGAAACTGAGATCAGCCAATTCCAGTGATCTCACATCGCTGAAATTGACAAGTTAGACACGTGGATCACTATAATAAGATTATCAACCTTACCGATAATCTCCTTATCTCGATTTACGTGTCGTAAGTTTCGACGTACAAATAACGAAGTACACTTTATATTAGACTAGAATTGACCCAGTTTGACCAGAGTTGACCAGTTGACCCAAAGTCAACTGTAAGTCAACACTTGACCTAGTTTGACTAGATTATTGACCGGAGTCGACCTAGAGTTGTTTTGACTTAGAAGAACCTAGAATAATGTAGATTGATTATAGAGATTCATTTATTACAACTTGAACACCTTGTAACCTGTGTTGCTTTAAATAGGACTCTGTAGCTTCAGTAGGACCTCCTATACTTATCAGTTGTTCAGGTTATCGAGGCGAGTACATTCTCTGACCGTTTCATACTTGTATGGATTTACATTCTTGTTCTAGATTACTGTACTTGATGCTGACACGACTGTTATCACGGATTGGTACTATATGGATCTTTTTTTGAGATGTTATCTCCTTGTATTCACTAAATACATATTGTGATGTGCGTTTTACTTCCATATTGTATTTATTGAATACCCATATCCTTGTATACTCATTGTGCATATTGTACTCTCATTATCACATGAGCCCCAGGGATAGACCATTGTACACTATTGTATAACATTGTACATCCATTGTATAATATTGTACACTATTGTATAAGATAACGTAACTGGAGTAGATCCTTGTGTATTGATTGGGGAGGGGGAGTAGAATTGGTTATGTACTCAAATCCTATTGTACAACATTGTATAACTATTGTATATGTCTATTGTATACCCACGTACAATGGAGTTACCATTGCATTTTCCTAGCCCGTTTACATAACCAGATTGTACTCTAAATCACATATTTCTTACAGTTCTTACTTATCATATTTTGATATTTCCTGTTATTAAATCTCTACTATTTTCTATACATTCTTCTTTCAGCGTTTCATGTACTTTACTCTATTGCATGCTTTATATTTCCTAACTCGATATGAACTGCGTGAGATGTTTTGTGCTCGCTCCAGTCCTGACTGGACCTGTTGATAAATTTTACAGATAGCTTGGGGATTGCCTGCTAGCCTAGAGGAGACACAGTAGAGGTTGTTTAGGTAGTTATTTCATTTTATCTGGAGTTGTATTTACTTTGTGGATTACTGTATCTTTATTGAGTTTTGAGATGTATTTTTGGGTTCATGTATCTTAGACACTTAGACTTCTATCTCCTGTATCTCTTTTGGATTTCATGTTTTATCTATCCTTATCATGCTCTACCTTAGATGTGGTTGAGTTTGTATCTGCTATGTCACCCCCATTCGGGGAGTATAAACTGTTTAGTCTTATACTGTTAGATGCATTGAGACCTAGGACAGCGTTCTACCGCCGACACTGCGGCGTAGGCTGGGCGTTGTTACGTTCTCGTGCCCTAACTCTAGGGTGCGGGTCGTGACACGTTTTTAGTGGTGGCCCATGCAGGTCGAGACTAAAGTGTAGTGGTATTCGAACTAGAGTACCACTACAGCCTGTAGTAGGATTAGGATATATTTTGAAGGTACTCAATCACAGATAGGAACCCTTGAGAGATTTTCGGGACGACCCTGGAGAATCTTATTTAACTTCGATTTAAAAACTCTTTTTTCCTTGATTTGATTCATTTTTACTTTTGTTGTTAAATTTGATTTTTATGGATTATTGTTGAATTTGAGTTTGTATTTATTTTGATGGAAGATTTTCGAATTTTGAATTTTGATGATAGATGTTGCATTCGAGTTTGTATTTTGATGGATTTTGTTCATTTTGAATTTTGATGTTCGTTAATAAATTTGATTTGATTTTGAGTATTCATTATTGATTAATTTAATTTTTGGCAAGATGAAATTATATGGGCTAGGTCATCTATGTTATGGAATCTAGTCTTCTATAGTCACATTAGCCAGCATGGTGAGGACATATAGTCTGACTCTGGATATATTTCTCGGGTGTGAGAATTTAAGGTTTTCGCAGCCAAGCATGCGATACCGCGAAAATGTTAAATACCATGATTCTAGAGATATGTGCATAAGTCAAGGGCTCTGTGAGTATCGTAGCCTTGCTTACTAGTATGACGAGGATTTAGAGTACCATGATTTTGGATAGACGCATATGATTATCAGATTGTACTTAAAATATTTTGAACATGTTTTCTCTACTTTTTCTCAGTCATTCAAAAAAAAGGAATTATTATTTGTTGTTTTGCCTAGTTTCTTGTCATTAACTTAAGAGTATGTTTAGTTGTTTTTATAAACCTTGTGTAATTCTTGCTATGAGTTCTTCTTAATACAATGAATCGATGATTTTGCTAGATTTTATCTTGGATTTGATAATTTAGCGCTGGGTTTCAAAATGGTTCTTCCTTAATCAGATAAGCAAAATAGATTTTATCGTTAATTCCTTCTTGCTATTAATCTTATATTAGATAATAATAAAACTGTCTTGATTTCATCAATCGCCTGCTTGTAATCTTGGTAGGAATCTAAATGTTAGTCTTAACGTAGAATTAATTTTTATTGGGACATGAGAATATGTATACGAATATATATAGCATACACTTTGCCTAACACGTATGCATGCTACACTTGATTTTTCCACATACCTAGGTACATATTGATATGTTGTTGATGTCCAAATTTTCATAACCAATAATTCTGGTTCTCTGCTTTTCCATGTTTAAATTCGTAATTTAAATATAAATTTCATGTTATTAGTTATGTTTACATTACTGCAACATGTTAATATTACACTTGTTTAAATGTTAGCTTATTTTCAGATATTTTTTTTATGTAAATGCTGAACTAAAACTGGATTAACCCTTCAATACTAAACTATAACCCTGTACAAGGACACACACACACTCTAACTTAGTATACCCTGTCATGTAACCTAATCTTTCCTCTCCATGTTATGATCATGTATCTATATAGATATATATAGCATTTGTACATCCATGTTATAATGTATATAGATAAATAACTAATTCTCTACCTTCTTATATATATAAATGGTTAGCCATGCATGTTATGATTAAATAGGTTGTGTATTGTAGGTCGTTAACCCATATGTCATGATTAGTGTAACTTGCTAGTTATTGTTGAAACCCGAATCCCCATATACACTTTCATGTATATTCACGTACACACACGCCTACTATCTAACCATATGAACATGTCCCCATACACATGATGCTAGTTTTCCCTCTCTAACGCTCTCCCTGTATATATATTGTGATTGGATTTCAATGCAAGTGACTTTCAATTCTTTAACTTGTGATTTTGATTTTTTTGGGATAGTACTTTTTTCAGATGATTGGTAGTTACCTTCCTTTATTTTTTTATGAGTACCAGTTTTCATATGGGGTGGTAGACAACCTTATAGTTTTGATGGTTGTTGTTTCTGTATCTTTCTATTTTAGCACCCTGGATTGCTTGTGTGTTTGATACCCTGTGACCGTTGGTTAGCATGACTAGTAAACCTAGATGAGACTTCACTGTCACCGTATGCCATGACCCTGTATGCCGTTCTTTTATTTGATGGTATGATTTGTTTAAGTTCTGGGACTTGATTGTGGGGATTTGACCTAGAGGGAGTAGGGACATTTTAATTTCGAGGACGAAATTTTTATAAGGTAGGTATGATGTTAGCACCCTGAATTTCGGGTTGATTTTTTTTCATTTTATTTTATTTCCTGATTGATTGGTTTTGATAGATAATTTATTTTGTTATTTTTCCTTAAGTGTACTTTCCCGTGCCATTGATATTTGGAGTGTCAGGGATGTTCAACTCTGGAAATCTTCTTCACGAGTTTTGGAGTGGACACGATTACCTTCATGACGGTATATAGCGTCCCATCCAAACTTGTTCTCTTGTGCTCTTTCTGCTTCGCTGAACTTCGGGTCGGTTTAGACCATTTGATTGTTATTTATTTTTCTACTTTTTTCCTTGATCATTTTTAGCGCGTTACCATGACTTTTAAATTGGGAGCGCAAGACCAGTCAGTTTCTTGAAACCAACTCCTCATTGATGATCTACTCGAGACGCTCGTCACCCATGACCTTCGTGTCCCACTCAGACACGTCATTTTGTGATCCATTTGATTCGCACAACTTTTCCGACACGTGACCCGATTTTATTTTACTCCACGGCGTCACATTTATCTTCCAACTTGATTTGTGGGTCCCCTATCGACCAAAACCTATCAGCCCCAACTATGGACATGGCCCACATTGAGCCTATTATCCGTCCGCCACTTGTGTCCCATTTATTGGAATCTCCGTGTGCTACTTATTTTCCCATGATCATCAACGCCTATTTTTATTCGATTTTCGCACAATGTCCAGTTTTGATCCAATCCGGCTCCACCGAGTCCAGTCAAGCTCCATAATTTTCTCCATCATGACACCCTCATAATTCTTGCCTAAAAATATCATGTACTCATTTGCCTATTTTTCTATATTAAATAGAATTTTCCTATTGATTTTAATTCCTATTAGAATGGACATTTCCCTCTAAATTAATCCTAGCCCTTGGATCATTCTAATCTAATCCCAACCATCAATTTTTCCTACCTATCCATTTCCTACAACCAACATTGGTAGTGCCGGTCCTAATTTTTAGGAGCACACTTTTCTTCCATTCTCTCTCTTCTCATTTAATATTACTTTTTCCTTCTCTCTCTAAACCAACATTTCCAACTACACTAAACTCCACAGCAGCCATGCAACACTCCACACCACCAACCCGAGCTTCACTCCACCCGACCCTCTCTCGTCGTCGTGGCTCCGGCCACCCTGGCCGTCGACTGACCTCCACAGCTGTCCTCCATCTCCACCTCTCTCAGTTCCTCCTCCTCCATCTCCTTCCACACCCAAGCCAACACCACCACCACGTTTTTCCGGCGACCACCAGCCTTCCAAGCCCGAGCAACCGCCGCCACTGGCCATGGACCACTCCTCCCTCCGTGCGAGTTGCCGCCGCGTTCGCCGTGGCCGGCCGTCGCGCCGCCACGAGCAGCGCGCAGCGCTGTCGCCACCACCAGCAGCGGCAGCGCACGCTGTAGAGCGCGCGCGTGCGAGCGCTTGTGCCGCCACGCGCCGCCGTGGGCCGGCGACTCCCCGCCGTGGTGGTCCCCCCCACTGGGCGAACTCAGGCCTGCCTTCCCCTGGCGGCCAACGTCCTCCGGGACGCGCCGTCGAGGCGATTCGTGCGTTTTGAACGACGTCCCGTCGTGACGCGCGCGGGATTGAGTTCGTTTTGACGCTCCGTCGCAGCGACTTCGTACGCATTTTCCCGGAGATCCGACCGTTGGATCGGCGATTTCTTTGCTCCGTCGCAATCTTGGTCTATCCATCTTCATCCCTGTCAATTTTCGTCCGTTAATTTTATCGTTTGATACATCAAAATCGGCCACCAATTTGACCGTTTAAATTGTATTAAATTTGGACAGTTTCACGGGGCCAACTTCGTCAGCTTGTATCTCCTCCACCGCAGCTCCGTTTGGCGTGCTACCAGTTCCGGTGCGAAGCTGGTATAACCCTCTTACTTTCCCTCCAGTTTCGTTTCATTGTGAGCTTGTTTGATTGGTTGAATTTGACGCCAAAGTTGGCCGTCCGAATTCGTAATTTCTAACTTAAAAAATTCCATTTTTGAACACGGGACTCCAGATTTCTTTTCTGACACCACCATTGGACTTGTGGCGTCGTTCTGGCATGTTTTCATATAAAATTTGTTAGATTTGGAGAACATGGGCCCGGGCACGTTTTTCGGTGCAAAACGGGTCCCACATTCTGGATCAACGGGACTTTTTGACGCCGGCTCATCGGAATCCAATTTCGGATATACCGATGAGTTCGTATCGTCATTCTGGACTCGTTGACATATAATTTGCTAGGTTTTGGTGGACATTGGGTCCGGTACGCATTTCGGTGCAAGTCGGATACCAATATCCGGGTCAACGGGTCATTTTGAGATCGGCTCATCGAAATCCAATTCCGGAGATACCGTTGAGTTCGTATCATCATTCTGGACTCGTTGACAGGTAATTTGCTGAGTTTTGAGAACCTTGGCTCCGGCACGCATTTCCGTGGAAACCGGAATTCCAAGTTCTGGTCAACGGGCCAAATGGAGATCGGGTCAACGGAATCCAATTCTGGAGATACTTGGGTTCGTATCGACATTCTGGTTTTGTGGACATATAATTTGTTATATTTTGTAGACTTGTTTTCTTGCACGTTTTTCGGTGCAAAACGGCTCCGACACGGACACCGTTTTGACCCAAAATTTTCTTTTTGCCCTTGTGTCCAAATTGGACCGTTGGGTAGGCTATCCTAGCTAATTTAACCATTCTGGACACGTTGGCGATGTTCATTTCATCGTCCGACAATATTTGTTGATAATTTCTCTGAGTTTAACCTTTTTATAATTAATTAATAATTAATTCATATAATGTTTGTATTTCGGAATTAGTACAACGAAACTGAGATCAGCCAATTCCAGTGATCTCACATCGCTGAAATTGACAAGTTGGACACGTGGATCACTATAATAAGATTATCAACCTTACCGATAATCTTCTTATCTCGATTTGCGTGTCGTAAGTTTCGACGTACAAATAACGAAGTACACTTTATATTAGACAAGAATTGACCCAGTTTGACCAGAGTTGACCAGTTAACCCAAAGTCAACTGTAAGTCAACACTTGACCTAGTTTGACTAGATTATTGACCGGAGTCGACCTAGAGTTGTTTTGACTTAGAAGAACCTAGAATAATGTAGATTGATTATAGAGATTCATTTATTACAACTTGAACACCTTGTAACCTGTGTTGCTTTAAATAGGACTCTGTGGCTTCAGTGGGACCTCCTATACTTATCAGCTGTTCAGGTTATCGAGGCGAGTACATTCTCTGTCCGTTTCATACTTGTATGGATTTACATTCTTGTTCTAGATTACTGTACTTGATGCTGACACGACTGTTATCACGGATTGGTACTATATGGATCTTCTTTTGAGATGTTATCTCCTTGTATTCACTAAATACATATTGTGACGTGCATTTCACTTCTATATTGTATTTATTGAATACCCATATCCTTGTATACTCATTGTGCATATTGTACTCTCATTATCACATGAGCCCCAGGGATAGACCATTGTACACTATTGTATAACATTGTACATCCATTGTATAACATTGTACACTATTGTATAAGATAACGTAACTGGAGTAGATCCTTGTGTATTGATTGGGAAGGGGGAGTAGAATTGGTTATGTACTCAAATCCTATTGTACAACATTGTATAACTATTGTATATGTCTATTGTACACCCACGTACAATGGAGTTACCATTGCATTTTCCTAGCCCGTTTACATAACCAGATTGTACTCTAAATCACATGTTCCTTATAGTTCTTACTTATCATATTTAGATATTTCCTGTTATTAAATCTCTACTATTTTCTATACATTCTTCTTTCAGCGTTTCATGTACTTTACTCTATTGCATGCTTTATATTTCCTAACTCGATATGAACTGCGTGAGATGTTTTGTGCTCGCTCCAGTCCTGACTGGACCTGTTGATAAATTTACAGATAGCTTGGGGATTGCCTGCTAACCTAGAGGAGACACAGTAGAGGTTGTTTAGGTAGTTATTTTATTTTGTCTGGAGTTGTATTTACTTTGTGGATTACTGTATCTTTATTGAGTTTTGAGATGTATTTTTGGGTTCATGTATCTTAGACACTTAGACTTCTATCTCCTATATCTCTTTTGGATTTCATGTTTTATCTATCCTTATCATGCTCTACCTTAGATGTGATTGAGTTTGTATCTGCTATGTCACCCCCATTCGAAGAGTATAAACTGTTTAGTCTTATACTGTTAGATGCATTGAGACCTAGGACAGCGTTCTACCGCCGACACTGCGGCGTAGGCTGGACGTTGTTACGTTTTCGTGCCCTAACTCTAGGGTGCGGGTCGTGACAAGACGCCTACGACAGCCGATGCTGTCCAGCCAACCGTTCTATGCGCACGACGTCTTCTCGACGCCCTTACGACACCGCACAACGGACCGCGTGGTCGGCCGTCGTTTATACCTGTGGTAGAATGGTGTCGGTTTCCGATAGCCTGCGCGACACCCTATTAGTTGAGTTATCATGAACGGACTTCCCATTCGTGGTCCACACAAGTTCAGATCACGGCCATTTGTCATGAGTACTCAGACGTTGCTGGTGCCTCCCACCGTGCAGGCTAGGCTCATCATTGCCCTACTATCATAGAGTTAGCTTAAATATAACTTAAAAATTGAATATATTTTTAAAATTTGTTATATGTTCAAGTTATTTTTATTTTTTTCATCAACTAAGCGAGAAGATAACATATACAGTAATTAAAAATTTGAATTTATATATATTAATTCTATAATACAACTTATTTTTGAGTCGTTTATAAGTCGTATATTTTTTTAGAATTTGTAATATGTTCAAGTTAATTTTTAATTTTTTCATCAACTAAGCGAGAATATGACATATACAGTAATTAATTTTTTAAATTTATATATATATATATATATATATATATATATATATATATATATATATATATATATATATATATATAATATATTTTTTTAAATTTATATATATATATATATATATATATATATATATATATATATATATATATATATATATATATATATATAAATATATTTTATATTTTTTTTTTAAATTTATATATATATATATATATATATATATATATATATATATATATATATATATATATATATATATATATATATTACAGCTTATTTTTGAGTCGTTTATAAGTCATATTATAATATAGTATATGTATACGACAATTAAATTTGTTAATTTATATATATATTACTAATTGATAATATATTACGGCTTATTTTTTAGTCGTTTCTAAGTAGTATTATTGAGTATACCAAAAAAATTTGATGAGGATAATTCTAGACTGGATTTGACAAATGAAAATTTTAATATTTATTTAAATTATTGAGTATACAAAAGATTCACGGAGGCCATAGAGATAATCGGATTTGAGTATTCTTTTCATATCAATATTGAAATCCTAACCATATTTGAGTACGACCAAAAATACATCTCACCTAGCCCTAACCAGATTAGTATTGCATATTACCAAAAATTTAAGTCACCGACCCCTAACCCGATTAGGATTTGCATATTTTTATATATGAAATTGGGATTTGCATATATAGTTTCTCCTCACCTCATCTTTCCCACACAGACAAAGGAACCACGACCCCCAAATTTTCCCTCCGTTTTTTCCACGAAAACCTAATCACCAAAATTTTCCTTCTTTTTCCATGGTAAAAATAGCAGATCATCGATCTTCCCTCTCTTTTTAACATCGTGAACCCGCAGAAGCTCTCCTCCCCCAAAAAAATCAATTGAAAGAAGAGGTATAGGTTCTCCCTCACTACTTCTATACTTTTTTTCTATCGCGTTGAACTCTGAAACTCTTCTATTCTCAACCTATATCCTTTGGTTGCAGCAATCTTCCCCAACGAAGTCGAAAGTTCCTGTGGTTGCAGCAATCTTCCCCAGCAAAGTCAAAAGTTTCTCAAGGTGGGCCAACCGGATTAGAGGTGATAATATGTTTGTGTTCTCTTTTACGTTTGTGTTCTCTTTTATGGTGATATGCTATAATAGGTGATATGTTTGTGTTGTTGAAATATTCAGAGTTATATGCTACATTACAAGTTCTTATGTTTCTTTTAGTTGGTATGGTCGAGTCGTTTAGGATGTGTGATAACAGTTGGAGATTCTTAATTATCTTCCATGGAAGTTAAGGTCTTGTTTGGTTTTTATAAAGGAAGAATAAACTTTGGAATTGGCAACAAGAAAATAAAATGAAGGCCATTGCAAAATTTTATTAGTTTCCATACACCATATTGTTTGGGTTTTTTTATAACGAGAGTTTAAAATTTGTGGCTGATTTTTATCAACAAAGTTTAGAAGTCCTTATCAAAGATGAGGAAAATATTCAGGACAGATCTCACTATATTGATTACTTTGATATAATAAATTGGATTAAGTAGCTAATATATTTAATCTTGTTAGTTTTTGTTTAATGTCATACTCAAATATTTTTTAATGCTATCAAAATGCTAATCTTTTAGTTTTTTTTAATGTCATAGTTAAATTTTTGACAATTCTAACGTCTTCTACATCTTTATTACTGTTTTCACTCATTTGTTTCTTCCGGGTACTCGCGCAATTTCTGGATAGATATTTTCTTCCCTCGTCAGAAATGATTCCTAACTCAGCTGCATATTCAAGAATTTTCTTCCCTTCATCACAAATCATTTCTAATTCAGCATGATATTCCAACTGAATTGCTTTTTGTACAACTTCAGGTATTGCAGTACTGTGGCTTGCCATTTACAATGTTACACTAGAGCTTAGTTGTCCATACTAGATCATTTGAAAGTTTCCCTACCTAACCTTTTCTTAAGCCATGGAACACGTGCATGATAACAATTTTCTGGATTTGTGAGATACTAGTTATATTGAATTATTTGTTGAAATAGCCTAGTAGATGTTGGTTATGCACATTAGTCTTTGACAGGTTTATCATAGATGTTTACCTCCAATGCTTTTTCCTGCCTAATATTGAGCAGTGAATCTTTAAGCATGAAACCTGGTAAAAATTTCCAATTGTATAATTTTATGCGATATCCTTGGTGTTGGATAGTTGGGAGAGAGCTAAATACACAAGCTGCTTCTGCAAAAACTGCTGCCTTATATTTATTCTCTTGTTATAATCTTGGTATCCGAAGACGTGAAGTAGAGAAGCTGTATCTGTAATAAGTTTTTATTTTCATTGCATGTGTGAGTGGTTATCTAATGTTTCCCTCATTTCTTGCTTTGGTTAAGGTATGTGTTGAACTTTGTTATACTTGAAAGTTGATGATGCTCATTGTAACATAGAAATATTGCCAGTTAGATTTTTTTTTTCATTTATAGGATGTTGTAGATTTGGGACTTCATTTCATGTATTTATATTTATACAATTGTCATACTTGCATACTTCTTTCCGGTAGTTTTAATCCACCTACTGTTGAATGGATTTTAACTCAAAATGCAACATAATTCACAATTTTGTTTTTTTTTTCTTTTCCTTTACAGAAGTAATAGACTGATAGGAAAAAAAATGCTTCATTCTTGTGATGGACAAGGCTGGGGTTCATCTGCCAAGGTTAAATTTGACATTAACATTTATAGGGCAATGTCAAATTCATCTGCCAAGGTCAAAAATGCTTCATTCTTGTGATGGATAAGGCTTGGGTTCATCTGCCAAGGTTAAAACTGAAATAAAGGGAGGGACAGATACCTGTTTCCTTGAATACGTTTAGGCAGAATATAAATAAACCCTATAATGTATAAGTTAGTGAACAAGGGCATTGTAGTAGAGGGGGATGTATCAGTTGGCCCAAAACTTACAGAGCAGTCCAGTTGAGAGAGTTTGTAGGGGCTGTGATCAAATCCAAGTTGCGTGTGAACTTATGGAAGGACAACAGATGTTAGATAGTATACAGAGAAGTAGGTAGACTGCTAGGATACAGATATGGGTGGTAGGGTTAGAGGTGGACTTAGTTATCAGGATAAAGTGTACCAAATTTTAGTAGGTAACAGTCATCTTAAACAGAGAACTGCTATTCTTTGTGGGACAGTAGACGCACCAGGTTGCACACATGTCAACATCATACAGTTGCAAATAAAAAGGACAGTTGGTTGATAGACAGATGCAAGTGGACCAAGTATCAGAAATATAGGAGATAAATAGTAGGAGGCATTTGGGTGTCCAGGATGTGTAGGTATATGTGTGGATACCAAATCCAGAGGTAAGTACCAGTGGTAAAACAGATTGTGTATCTAGTGCATAAATTGTACAGAACAAGAGTAGGGGAAATTGATCCGTGAGGAGCAGTTGCCCTCACAACATAGAGGTCCTACAATTGCATAACAATAGGGTGAATGGTGTTGGGAAAGAAATGCGGAAACCTTTCCCCAAACCGGAGAGTACCTGCGAGAGGACCGAGCAATACAACGCACGAACCCAAAAACAATCACACAAAAACAATCCACGCAGACACAGAGAATTTTTGACGTGGAAACCCTTGCGGGAAAAACCACGGGACGATCGGAGTCCAACCCTGAGAAGCCTCCACTAATGGAATAGAAGAATTACACCCTCTACAAACTCCTCCCGATCCAAATCGGATCCCCACAACACTCAGAGATAAGAACAATAATTACAAGGCTACGAAGAGCGAGAACGACGAGTAGAGATTACCCGAACACGATCTACTTCGAATAGCGACCTTCAATCCTCCGTCTTCTTCTCCGAAGTTGTAATGGCACTCTTGCCTCCTTCCTCTCTCAAACCTGTGTTTCTTGCGATAATGTTGCATTCTGAATTAGGGTTGGGAAATCCGAATATAACTCCCTAATCCCGCAGCAAACCTGAACCGTTGGATTAGATCCAATGATGAAAACTCATCCTAAAATCCGCTTAAGCCCCCGACGACACAGAGTTCGGCCAGAACTCTGTGTCGAGCATCCAGAACCTCACGCCACAATGCTGGAGTGGCCAGATCGAGTTCGACCCGAACTCGCCATGGGACCGAGTTCGGCCCGAACTCGGATCCCCTGTTCCAGAACCTCCCATGGAGCAGCAGCAGCAGCAGCGACTCTGCATCGCCTACTTCCCGAGCTTCTTCGACACACGAACGGCGCTCGTCACACTCCGGGGCCTTCTCCACATAGGTTGGGAACCCCACCCACTCCAACAAATCTCCCCCTTCATAACTATAGGGAGGATGTCGTCATCCCGACGACCTGCCTGCAGTACTCAAACTTCCCCCTTGGTAGAATCTCCGTAAACATATCAGCTCCGTTGTCATCTGTATGAACCTTCTCAAGCTCCGCGTCCTTCTTCTCAACCACATCCCGTATCCAATGATACCGGGTCTCGATGTGCTTGGACCGGCTATGAAACGTTTGATTCTTTACAAGGTGGATCGCACTCTGACTGTCGTAAAGCAAAGTATACTGCTCTTGCTTCAGTCCCATTTCCTGCAGCAGCTTCTTCATCCACAACAGCTCCTTACAAGCCTCCATCGCCGTAATGTACTCTGCCTCTGTCGTCGACAAGGCAACACACTTCTGTAACCGCGATTGCCACGACACCGCTCCTCCCGCAAACATCATCACGTAGCCTGAAGTCGATCGCCTCGTGTCTACATCTCCAGCCATATCAGCGTCGGTATACCCAACCAGCTTCGGCTTGTCACCACCAAAGGAAAGTCTCCAACCAGCAGTGCCCTGAAGATATCGTAGAATCCACTTGACCGTACTCCAATGTACCCTTCCAGGATTTGAAAGATACCTGCTAATCGTACCAACTGCATGAGCAATATCTGGCCTCGTACACACCATAGCATACATCAGGCTTCCCACAGCTGAGGCATATGGAACCCACTCCATATCTTCCTCTTCGTCCTCGGTAGATGGACACTGTTCCTCAGTGAGCTTAAAGTGAGCCGCGAGGAGGGAACTCACTTTCTTCGACCCGTCCATCCCGAAACGCTGAAGTACCCGGTGAATGTACTTCTTTTGGGACAAGTGTAGCAGCTTGGACTCTCTCTCTCGGCTGATCTCCATCCCAAGAATAGTCTTCGCTGTGCCCAAATCCTTCATAGAGAAGGCCACGCCCAGTTGGCGCTTCAACTCCGCTATCCTAGTGGCATTCCGACCCACTAATAGCATATCATCAACATAGAGCAACAAAATGATGAAATCATCATCGGCAAAATACCTCACAAATGCACAATGATCCGACGTCGTCCGTGTATAACCATGCTCCCCCATAAATGACTCGAACTTCCTGTACCACTGCCTCGGAGCCTGCTTCAGACCATACAAGCTCTTCCTCAACCGGCAGACCAAATGTGACTTGCCCTTCTCACAGAATCCCTCTGGCTGTTCCATGTACAACTCTTCCTCAAGATCACCGTGGAGGAATGCCGTCTTCACGTCCATCTGCTCGACCTCCAAGTCGAAACTGGCTGCTAATGCTAGCACCACCCGAATAGACGAATGCTTGACGGCAGGCGAAAAGATCTCATCATAATCCACGCCTTTTCGCTGACCGTAGCCTTTGACTACCAGCCTCGCTTTGTATCGAGGGCGAGTAGCATCATCCGTCTGCTTCACTCTGAACATCCATCAATTCTTCAAAGCCTTCTTGCCCTTTGGCAACCGCACCAGATCATAAGTGGAATTGGTGTGCAAGGAACTCATCTCCTCCTGTATAGCCACCATCCACTCCTGCCTGTGTTCGTCTTCCATAGCCTCTGCAAAACTTTCGGGCTCCCCTCCGTCAGTCAATAGCACATACTCATCCGGTGAGTATCTCGTAGATGGTCGACGATCCCTGTCACTCCTTCTCAGTGGAGCCACTGGTGCTGGCTGTATACCGACAGCCTCCGCCCCTTCAGGAACTACCTCTCCGGCATGCTCATCCTTCTGAGGGACACCTTGACCACCATCAGCAGGCTGATGATCAAGGTTGGGAGCAACTCCATGTACCGGCTCCCCCATAACTGGATCCTCTGCGATGTCCTCTGAAAACTGCTCGAAGCAAAATGACTCTAACTCAGGCAATTCCTCAGCCTCAGAAGGCGTCTCGGAATCCTGAGTGTTGGTCATGGTCTGATCCTCGATGAACACCACGTCCCTGCTTCTGTAGAGCTTTCCTTCCACTGGATCGTAGAGTCTATAGCCAAACTCATCCCGACCATAGCCGACAAAGACGCATCGCCTCGTCTTCGGCTCAAGTTTGGTCCTCTCGTCCTTCGGTACATGCAAGAAGGCCTTACAACCAAACGCCCGCAGGTGACTGTATGACGGCTCTTTGTCGTACCATACTTTGTCAGGCACATCACCCTGCAAAGGAGCACTAGGAGACAAATTAATAATATAAGCAGCTGTGAGAAGAGCCTCACCCCAATAACTGCCCGGCAAGTTTGCTTCTGACAGCAAACACCACACCCTCTCCATCAGTGTCCTGTTCATGCGCTCCGCTACACCATTGAGCTGAGGTGTCTTTGGCGGAGTCTTTTGGTGTCGTATCCCTTGCTCTCTGTAATACGCATCAAAGGGACCGATGTATTTGCTGCCATTGTCGGACCGAACACACAACACCTTCTTGCCCGTCTCCCTTTCAACAGAGGCCTGAAACTCCTTGAAAGTAGGCAGCACCTGATCCTTGGTCTTTAAGGCATAGACCCAAACCTTCCTGGAACAGTCATCAATAAAAGTCACAAAGTAAGAAGCACCACCAAGAGATTTTACCTTCATAGGACCGCAGACATCCGAGTGAATCAACTCGAGCAACGTCGGCTTCCTCGAACTTGGGTGACTTTGGAAAGACACCCTATTTTGCTTTCCAGCTAAACAGTGCGTACACTTCTCCAACTTTGTAGACTTGAGCCCCGGAATCACTTTCCTGTTCACTAAGTAGCTCATCCCCTTCTCGCTGATATGGCCGAGCCGCCTGTGCCACAACTCGGTAGACGCATCACTGACTGCGTTCACCTCCTGTGCCCCCTCTGTGCTCCCCTCCATATAGTAGAGACCGGACTTCTTGCTTCCTCTGGCAATCACCATCGAACCTCTGGAAAGCTTCCACTGACTGTTCCCGAAGAGACTGAAGAATCCCTCGTCATCCAACCTTCCAACCGACACCAGGTTGAAACGGATATCAGGGACATGACGAACATCCTTGAGAACAAGAACCGCACCCGTCTTCGTTCTCAAATGCACATCTCCAACGGCAACCGCCTTCGACACCTCTCCGTTGCCCATCTTCAACACGACGCAGTCGCCTGTCGTGTAAGTGGCAAACAGTGCCCTATTGTGAGATACATATGCTGAAGCCCCTGAGTCCACCAGCCAAGAATTGTTATCGTAGGCGAGGTTAGTAATGACCTCATCACCTACGACGATCACATCGCCTCCATGCACCGAGGCCGCCGCTGTAGTGTTCTCTTCTTGCTTTCCCTTGTCGCCCTTCTTCTCTCTCTTCCAAGCGAAACAATTCCGCTTGACATGGCCCTTCTTACCGCAACAGTAACACTCTGAGTCCTCGTAACGACCCTTGGACTTCCCCCTGCTCTTGTCTCTGCCACCACCTGGACCCCTGCTTTTGCCCCTTCCGCGGCTCTCTGAAACCAATGTCTCTGAGTGGTGGGATGTGGATGAAGTGCCCTGAGAACGTCTCCGCATCTCTTCATTCAACACCCCGCTCTTGGCAAACTCCAGACTGACCACGCCCTCTGGAGCAGAAGTGATCATAGATACTCGTACGGTCTCCCACGAGTCTGGCAAAGTACACAGCAGCCATAGTCCCTGAACTTCGTCGTCGAACTTGACTCCCATAGAAGATAGCTGGTCAACCACGTCCTGGAACTCACTCAAGTGATCCGAAATAGATGCCCCATCCTTGTATCGCAGACCCATCATCGTCCGGATCAGGAACAACTTGTTTACCCCGGTCTTCTTCGCATACAAGGATTCCAGCTTATCCCACAACGTCTTCGCGTGCTCAATATTGGCAACGTGATTGTACACGTTCTCGTCTATAAACTGCCGTATGTACCCACACACCTGTATATGCTCGAATGTCCAGTCCTCCTCGGATTTATCACTGGGCTTCTCGGATGCAAACACGGGTAGATGCAGCTTCTTGACAAATAGCAAATCTTTTATCTTGCTCCGCCAATAATGATAGTTTATGCTATTAAGGTTCACCATGCGCACCGGCTTCGCGTCCATCTCTCCTCTCTGGTTCCTCTGTCAACTCCTGACACCCTTTGAACCCAAAGCTTTGATACCACTCTGATGGAAAAGAAACGCGGAAACCTTTCCCCAAACCGGAGAGTACCTGCGAGAGGACCGAGCAATACAACGCACGAACCCAAAAACAATCACACAAAAACAATCCACGCAGACACAGAGAATTTTTGACGTGGAAACCCTTGCGGGAAAAACCACGGGACGATCGGAGTCCAACCCTGAGAAGCCTCCACTAATGGAATAGAAGAATTACACCCTCTACAAACTCCTCCCGATCCAAATCGGATCCCCACAACACTCAGAGATAAGAACAATGATTACAAGGCTACGAAGAGCGAGAACGATGAGTAGAGATTACCCGAACACGATCTTCTTCGAATAGCGACCTTCAATCCTCCATCTTCTTCTCCGAAGTTGTAATGGCACTCTTGCCTCCTTCCTCTCTCAAACTTGTATTTCTTGCGATAATGTTGCATTCTGAATTAGGGTTGGGAAATCCCAATATAACTCCCTAATCCCGCAGCAAACCTGAACCGTTGGATTAGATCCAATGATGAAAACTCATCCTAAAATCCGCTTCAGCCCCCGACGACATAGAGTTCGGCCAGAACTCTGTGTCGAGCATCCAGAACCTCATGCCACAATGCTGGAGTGGCCAGACCGAGTTCGACCCGAACTCGCCATGGGACCGAGTTCGGCCCGAACTCGGATCCCCTGTTCCAGAACCTCCCATGGAGCAGCAGCAGCAGCAGCGACTCCGCGTCGCCTACTTCCCGAGCTTCTTCGACACACGAACGGCGCTCGTCGCACTCCGGGGCCTTCTCCACATAGGTTGGGAACCCCACCCACTCCAACAAATGGAAATACTAGTGCCAAGACTACTACAAGATATATATCCATATAAGTCAGTCCAAAATCCAGAAGCACGAGTTAGGGAAATTAGCCATTGACAATCAGGATACACAACTGAGGCTAGTTCTAGCAGTTGACAATAAGTTGCATCCAGCTTTGTTTTCTGCTGAAGCTGAGCACAAGGTTTTATCTAGCTCTTTTTTTCTGTTCGTCTTGCTAGCTGACAAGTTTATTATTTTGAAATGATTTTCCCTGACAGTTCAATACATTTGTATAGACTATAGGGATCTAAAATATTGTAACATAATTAAAAGAAAAGGTATTTGTGTACTAGAGCCTCCCGCTAATGCATGGTTGGGATGTATGCAGCCTTGCCCTCATTTTGTTGAGAGGAAGGCTATGTAACTCGAATTTGTCTGCAGGACACAAGCACCATTGCCCAAGCAAACTCTTCCTGAATCATTAAAACATTTAGTAAATAGGCGATTGATGCCTTTGTTGTACATACGAGCTAGAGAAATCACGATTACCTCATTAGGCTAAGCATACTGTGTGGAGATGTCAGGCAAATATTAATTGATGTATGATGCCTTTTTTCAGTTAAAAAGTGAAGATCATCGTGACTGTTGTAGACTATGGCCAAACTGTTCAACGGGTCAAATCACCATCCAGTAACATCATATCAAGAAAGAACACAACATGTCAATCATGAGGAGGTTGAATCAGATAGTGAGAGTTCATATCAAACTGATGATGACGAAAACAACAATATGATAGGTCTTGATACTCCTGGAACCAAAGTATGGGACAGCAAAAACAAAATAAATGCCAGTACACACATTCGACATCCTCTAGAAACTTCTGACTTCCATATAGCAAAAAAGAATGGCAAAGATAACATCCGTCATCCAAGGACAATGAGAACCTTGTCAGCGAGAAAACGATCGAGGTCTAGCAAAATGAAGGTTCCCATCTGGCAGGAGGTTGAAAGAAAATCTTTTTTATTTGGAGAAGAGCAAGATTTACTACACGGGTCAAAAACTGATTCAAGAACAGAGGGCTTGAGTGATGATCCCGAGCTGGAATTTTGGGGTAGAATTCATAGTGGAGCAGCTGCATCTTCGTCTCAGTCGTCCATCTCAACATCTGAATCTAGTATTTCATCTCTGAAGTCTCCTGAAAATTCTGTGCTGGCAGATACATTTCTAAAGTTGAGATACGAGGTAGTTATTAGCACACCATGCGCTAAATTGAATTGTTTAATCCTGGGGCATCAATTAGTGTTCCAATTCATGAAGGATTGCAAGTAATTTCTTGAAACAGGTATTAGGGGCCAACACTGTGAAGAGCGGTTCAGGAACATTTGCAGTCTATTCCATTGCTGTGACTGATACAAATAGTAACAGCTGGTCTATTAAAAGAAGGTGGGTAAGAGTGAAGTAACAGAGTTCAATAACACATTATTGTTTCCTTAGTTAGAGATGTGTAATGTCCTTGCTCAACATATCTACCTTTTCCTTTCTGATGAATTTCAAAATCTGGTTGTTTTTATTAGGTATCGTCATTTCGAGGAGCTTCATCGGCGTCTTAAAGAATTTCCTGAATACAATCTCAGTTTACCACCTAAACATTTTCTGTCATCAGGACTAGATGTCTTTGTTGTTCAAGAAAGGTGTAAATTGCTTGACAAATATTTGAAGGTTAGAAGTCTTTTAATGTCTTTTATGTATAACATGTCTACCAATATATATTTTTATATCAAATCATGTTGACCATCTAGTTTCAGTTATCTATCTCATTACCACAACATATGTAATTATTCTTTTTAACCCTTTGCTTGATATGGTTTGTTGGTTTCGTCCAATAAGAAGATAAGCCTTGAAACCGTTAGTTTGTAGAATCTACCAGATATGTAGACATACTTGTGTGCAGCTTAAGCTTCATACTTGTACATTGAGTACTGAGTCCAACGATTTGATAAACCTTGAAACAAGACACTTGAGCTCAAATATGGCCTGCTTATTTGTAACCTAGGACATTGCTTGTTTCTTCATCATATATGTTTTCTTTTCTTTCTCTTTCTTGTGAGATACTTGGAGATGCTGTATTCAGTAACCCTTAATTCATTTCTTTTAATCAGGTGCTGCTTCAAATTCCAAATGTGTCTGGATCGATTGAAGTTTGGGATTTTCTTAGCGTTGATTCTCAGGTTGGTCTTGTGTATTCTCTCATTCGTGTTGGCTAATATCTTGTTATCTATCTGTATTTTACTCTTTTTCTTCATTTTGCCTTTATTTTGGCAGACATATATGTTTTCAGATTCTCTTTCTGTCATCCAAACATTTTCAGGTGATTCAAACTTTTTGTCAATTTTCTGAGCATTTAGGGTTGCATACTGTTTTATCACTTAAAAGGATCCTCTTAAACTTCCACAGTTAACCTTGATGATAAGTCATGGGATAGAAGTTTGAAGGGTCACCATGCAGTTGAAAATTCAAACAGTCAACCATTACCGGGCTGTGAGAATTTGAATTCTGTAAATAAAGAATATCATGTACAAATGAATGAGAGCCATTCTGAATCACACGATCAAGGATTGAGTAAAAGAAACATGGAGCAAAGTTCAGGAAATTCCAGGAAAGAAATGAAAAACACATACCAAGATGCTTCACGGATCGATTCAGAGTACAGGCGTCAAGAAACTGTGCTCACTTCCAGCAAGCCAAAGATTGTTGGAGCACAGGGAGCTGATATTTTGCAGGAGACATCTCCAACTATTGAAACTGATGATGACTCTGCAATTCCTACTGAGGTAAGTTCTATGTTTTTTAAGCTTGACAAGTTTGAGAAATACCTTCACCTTTACAAGCTGAATAAGGTTTTGTGTGAATTAATTGCTCAGCAGATGGAGTTGTACCTGTTGCTGAAATGTTGTTGGGGCTCTAAATTTTTTACATCCATTTAGCTCCATATACATATCAAAGAAGACATTTGGATTCTTGACCAAACCTCAGCTAGATGGAACACTTTCTTCCCATTCATGTTGTCTATTATTAGGCTAATAGGCAAACAAGTTAAAATTGGTTAATATTAGGAACTTTGAAAAATGTAGATAGAAATAGTTTTTATTACCATTCTGGGCTGCTTGTTGTATATTTTGACAACATGATTGTTAACCTGTTGCCACCTATGGGAACAGTGGACTCTTATTATAATGGTAAACATAGGACAACCAACACCACACCTACCCCTCCCCAACATTTTTTGTTTTTATAGTGACAATATTTTGGTTGATGGATGGAATGGATACTTTTTGTATTCATGATATTCTTATAATTCTTTTCTTTATAGTTTCCTGTGTGCAGTGCGCTTCTCTTTCTATTTGATTCCACTTCTTTTGTTGTTGATGCTATGCTAATTTTTTCATACTGTTGTTCGTGTTCTGATTGCTTGCTTGCAAATGCAGTGGGTACCTCCAAATTTGAGTGTCCCTATATTCAATTTGGTAGATGTAGTATTTCAGCTTTAAGATGGTGGCTGGATCAGGTGTGCAGTTTATGTAGTTCAAGATTCTCTTTCACCATTTCTCATGAAACATTTAATACTGACTGCTCCATCGATCCACAGATAACTATTTTTTTTCATAAATTCAGACGGAAGGCATTTTGGATAGCGAAACAATTATTGCAATTAGGAATGGGAGATGCTTTTGATGACTGGCTTATTGATAAAATCCAGCTTCTGGGGAGGGGATCAGTAATTGGCTCTGCAATTAACCGTGTTGAACAAGTAAGGACCTTAATTCTCTTAACCAGCATATATATATATATATATATATATATATATATATATATATATATATATATATATATATATATATATATATATATATATATATATATATATATATATATGCAAAACCCTTGGAACAACTAAACTTTAACTATGCATGTTTGATCAATTGCACGTTTGATGATACAAAACCTATTGGGATTATCTAGCTGTATCTAAGCACATAGGAATATATATCAGCTAACATGATGGGGTATCTGGGCTGTGGCTAGGATAAAGTGGGAGATACTCATAGATATAGGTAATGCCACTTGTGTTTAGATGAAGCCGAGTATATCTTGGATTTCATCTCAGAGTAGGATTCTGTTTAATCTTCAGAAGGCTATCGGTTTAAACAAACCGACTTGATACGACATTTATCAAAACAGCAAACTTCGTCCTTATCTCAGTTTTAAACCAATTGATAATATATTTGTACATATCAATATGATCAACCTCTGTCCTATCTTTGAGAGTGACGATTTAAACAAACCAATTTAAATAAACAAAAATATATTCATTGCTCTATTTGTGTGCAGGAAAAATGACAAGAAGGTTTGTTGCTTGGGGTTGACTTCACTTATTGCCCTTCCAGAGGACCAGATGCCAATGGAAGCTTTAACACGAGTTTTTAAAGCAACACTAGACTTGCTTGTCGCTTATAAGGATCAAGTTGCGGGTGTTATTAATAATTCTTTGTCATTTGTCTTTGATCATAAAAATCCTATTGAGGTTTTGCTTGAATTTATATTTACAAGTGTATTTGTATTTGTATTTGTGTATTTGTATTTGTGTTATAATTGTATTCAATATATTTTTATTTGTAAATTGTATTTTTTTTTAAAATGGAAACATAATCAACAACGTTTCAACACTGTTGTCAAAAAATATTTTAACAACATTTCTAAACATTGTAAAATTTATTTACAATATTTTTAAATTATTGTTGATATTATAATTACAACATAAAAATATTTATTACAATGTTTGAAAAACATGATTGAATAAAATATACAACATTTTGTAGAAGTTGTATAAACTCTTTTTATCAACAACGTGCCAAAATTGTTGTAAGATAATATTTTAACAACGTTTCTAAATATTGTAAAATTTATTTACAATACTTTTAATTTATTGTTGATATTATAATTACAACATACAAATATTTATTACAATGTTAGGCAAACATGATTGAATAAAATATATAACATTTTGTAAACGTTGTATAAACTGTTTTACAACATTTGTACAATGTTGTATAAAATATATGTACAATGTTTACTGAACGTGGTAGATATTATTTTTACCACAGTTGCATAATATTGTTGAAATTATATTTACAACATGTGCAATTTGTTTTAAAAGTATTGTTTACAATATTTAAAAAATGTCGTAGAAAAGTTTTGGTCAGATTTTAGAAATTTCAACAATGTTTATAAAGTGTTATGAGAAGAACATCTACAACATTTTTACAATGTTCAAATGAACATTGTGGAAGATATCCCCCCTTTTACAACCCTAGATATAACGACCTTCTATTAAACGTTGTAAAAGACCTTTTACAACGTTTTTTCAACGTTGTAAAAAGGGTTTTTTCTTGTAGTGTAACCTGCTTGGATTTGAAATTCCGAGGACGGAATTTATCTAAGGTGGGTAGAGATGTCACTCCCCGTTTCCGGAATACGTATTTTTATACGTATACCGCTTGCCTGAATTTATTTAGTATCTATCATGCATTTATTTTGTATTTAATTCTTTTAATTTCATGCTAATTATTTTTCTGTATTTTATTTTTTGCTTTTTTTTGGCTCTTGGTTCATTTCGGTTCATGGTAAACCAACTTGGTTTGGTTTGGTTCAACATGGAAAGGAATGGATGGATTGGATTTGGTGGAGAGAATGAATGGTGGAGATCCACTTGACCTTGATATAAAACTTCTTCTTTCATTCTCTCTCTTCATTCATTCACATTTACTCCTCCACCAAACCCTAACCCACTTGTGAGAGGCAAGTACATCTTGCACATCATGGAGGATTTCATGCATCTCCATTTATTTTTAGTCCATTGTGTTTGTCTCTTCTTTCTCTACATGTTTAGGTCTTGTAGTTTTTGTTTTCCATGGTTAGCTTTGTGTAGATCTAAGTTTTTTTCCCCTTTTTGATTTTTTTGGGTTTCGATCTATCAAACTTCATCATTTTCATGTTTTGATTGTTCTATGTTGTAGAAAATTTAATTCTACCAAAGTTTGGCTTTTGAAAGGTTAGATTTCGATTTATTTTGAGGAAGTTATGGCCAAAACCATTTTGGTCAAACTTCTATGTTCATCTGCAGCATGAGGCACATGTCGCAATAGTCGCATATGGTGTCGCGGTTGGGCCGCATGAGGCACATATCGCAATAGCCGCATATGGTGTCGCGAATGAGCCGCATGGGACACATGAGCATTTTTGAGCCGCATAAGAATTTTTGAGCCGCATAAGAATTTCTGGCCGCATGACCATTTCTGGCCGCATGAGCATTTTTGAGCCGCATAAGAATTTCTGGCCGCATGAGCATTTTTGAGCCGCATAAGAATTTTTGAGCCGCATAAGAATTTCTGGCCGCATGACCATTTCTGGCCGCATGAGCATTTTTGAGCCGCATAAGAATTTTTGAGCCGCATAAGAATTTCTGGCCGCATGAGCATTTTTGAGCCCCATAAGAATTTTTGAGCCGCATAAGAAATTCTAGGCGCATGAGGCTGATTGTTGGCTGATTTTGATTGTTTGATGCTCTTTTTGACTGTTTTCTGGCCCGAATTTTTCCTAGCTTCCAACATAAAAGTTGTAGATCTTTTCCTTGGCTTCAAGAATATGTTACCAACTATTTTATGCAAGTTTCTCTTACTCTTGATATAGAACTTTTGACTACCATGCCTTGTCACGAATTGACAATGATTGTTATCCTGACTTAATATTGATCATGCGTTCCTATGTCTGGAACTAAGAGGCTGGCTAGTCGTCTTATTGTACTAAATGGGACACGTTCATGTATGAACCATTGAGAACGACTGGCTGATCTCGATCATTGACAATGTAATCGTGCTGATCTCCAACTTATAATTATGTACATGAATTTGAGTAGGTGCTATGGCACCGATAATTAATTTCGTATTACAAAAGCAGCACGTGTATCCTACTGTCAATGCATGATTATCCCGTGGATAAGTTTGATTGTTGCATTACGCTATGTAGGACCTACAACCCAACCGCACTGGCATCGTTGTAGAGTTACGCATATCGTACCTTGTACGAAAGTACTCATGCGAAATACTCATGATCCACGGCATGAGATTTCAATTAACATAGGGCCAACTAAATTAAATAAAATAATTACTGCATAGAGAGAATGGATTTCCGAGTTCTTACATGACGGCCGTCCTTGGGACAAATAGTGTCCCGACACGCCGGCTGGTTCCCACGGATACTGCATATCTACCACACGGGCAGGGAGTGGTATCCGGTTTACTTTTCCCGATCGACGAGCGTCCCGCTGGAACTCGTTTCCCCGCATGGCGCAACTGATTATTGGATCGACCAGCCTTATTTGTCTATAGTAAGAACTGAGAAATTCCCTAATGCATGGTTCCAGGGTAACTTGGAGCTCACTAGTAGTAAGCCGTAATAAATGCCTAGCCGCTTAAACTGATTTGACTGTGGGTTGTATCCTACTTTGCCAACTATTGAGGTAAGCTGAACGTCCTGACATGACGGACCAACTTCTGTCCTTGTTTGGTTGGGGAGTTGGTTCGGAGTGTCAAGACGCTAGGCGTACCTTAGTAAGAGGCAAAGATCTATTTATCTTATTTATATCCTTAACCCTTATTACTGGTTTTAATTCTTCATGTCATGCTTCCTTTGTGGTGCTTGCTATTGGAGGTCTAACCTCTCTGATTTTGCATGGCCAGATCTAGAGCCAGCTCCCGAGGACTCAGCTTACTTCTACCCTCAAGATGGTCAATACTAGAAAGATGACCGCAGGAGGCCACGAGTGGGTTCCTTGACTCCCTACTCGTTTTGTTATTTACTTAATACCTTGCCGTTTGGCACCGACATGTTAATCGGATTGTCTTGTACTTACTTTTACATAATTGTAATTAAGTCAGACTGCAGCTGATAACAATTGTGTACACTTTGCTACATCATCTGGCTATATTTTGTAAAGCCAGATATTAAGAACATTTTGACTGAGCGTTTGGGACGCCTTACTGCATTATCTTACATGTTCTCTATTTCTGTTTCTTATTTGAATGATTGAGACAATAGATGTGAAATGACCATAGTGAGACTTTTACGTAGTATGCACCCCCTCGTCTTTTAGACAGCATTGATCGTATTATACGGTACTCATCTACCCGTAATACGTAGCTGGCTGAGTCATTCTCCCGCTCTCCAGTATTCTGGTTCTGGGACGTGACATATTCTGAACCGAACAGGACCGGATGGCATGCATGTGTGGCCCACAGGATTAGTCCACAGCAATTCACAGTGAAAGAAACTAATATAAAGACGAGTATGAGAACTCCTAGTCAATGTGGGACTAAAAAGGATAACTTGATTTTTTTTCATTGAGAAGAATACAACAAATATATAATATTTTTGAAACTATAAATATATTTATTGTAAAAAAGTTAACAGTAAGTGCGGCACCCCCTAGACGAAAATTCTGGCTACGCCGTTGTGTGTATAGATAAACCAAAACAATATTATTGGAAGTTGTTTCGAATTTTTATAGATAGGATATCAAAGAGAGCTGAAGAAAGACGACACAAGGAAAGTGAACTAACGAAAGTTACTGGGCACTTCAGTAACAAGGCATTTGACATCACATAGAGTGTTGAATGGTTTTCTTCAGTACTTGGAAGTTTTTCATTTAGATTCTGGAATCGAACTGGTATTTTGTGAAGATGTCATGTACTGGTTTGCGATGCTCCTGTAGAAACAGATTTATGAGCCACAGGCTTAATTTTGTTGTTCGAGACCTTTGGGAGCCTAGTTATTGTTTGGTATTATTTCATATACAAATATAGGTATATTAATAGTTAAGAGAGAAAGATTACACCGAAATAGATGGCAAGAGGGCAACAAGCTGTGCCGCCAGTCCTTTTTGATGGCAAAACCAATCCTCATATTACCAAACGGTAAAAATTCGTGGTGTTTAGTACCAATAAGCGGAGGAAAAGCAAATGACAGAGCCCAGATTGTTAGTTGGCATATCTCCCTATTAATTTCTGAGTCTTTGGTTGAGTTATGGCCTCGGAGAGTAAGGAACTTGGAGGACTTGTGTTCTGAGTTCCTATCCCAAACTACTCGTACCAAACAAGAGGACCAAAGGACCTCGAAGCAGTTTGCTTGGTTGTAGCACACCCTGTCATGAACCTGCACATTCACAGCGCGAAAACCCACTTGCTACTTGCTTTCGACATTGTTCATTGCTTCTCTTATTTATGCAACATGCATGTGTACTGGATATTAGTGAACTTATCGAAGAAATGCTCATGATCTTTCTTTATATTTTTGATATATTAGATTCATTGCAATTCCCTTTGGCTAGGTTCTGTTGCATCTTGATCAATTAGTTTGAAGCATGCTTTTGGTTCGACATTGCTTTCCTCTTCGAGCCAACACACTCAGAGCAGTCGTTCTTGGGCTTAATTTGTCCCTGATAGTTTATCTGCAGGTTAGACACAATGTACTGTGGGAACAAGTGCCTTAAGTCTGTCATATTATTGCTCCTAATGCCTCAAAAATGTTTCTTATATTGTGTTGTTAATTTATGAATATGTCTTAAATATGCTTGTTTTGGAGTTGGTGACTAGCTAGACCTGGTTATTGTCAGTCTTTAATTGCATATTTGTCCTACAGCATCATACTACAACTTACAATTCCAATCTGCACGTACTTTCCTTGCAGTACATCTTCAATTATATTTCAAGGTTTTCTCTTCACTGTCAGGTTTCTTTGCTCGAGTGGACATATGACTTGGAGGTGTTTATTTACGAGTAATCTTTGACTGATAGTTCGTTGCAATGACAATTATCACAATTTTCCTGGCTAGCATTAGGCTGTTAATGTCACGGTGCTATTGTATCCATGACTTCTGTTTCGACAATCTTAAGATAATGAGATTTTGATGACTCTTAAGGAGTTGCCGTGAATCAGTAATCTTCAAGGATTATATGATCCGTTTATTTTAAGATGTTAGTCTTTGGATGATGTTGAATTACTAGATGCAAGAGTGAATCTCAAATCTAAACATAGTTAAAACTGATTTAGCATGTTCGCTTTTATGCCAATCATAAATATGAGGAAGTACTAATGGCCTCCGCAGCTCTGCGCACCTTTGTGCCACCGCTGATCCTTTGTAGGTAACATAATAATTCTGAGAAGAAAGAAAGAAAATAGACAACTACTGCATTCTTCTAATTCCCATTCTTGACCATGCAATGCATCATGGCCGGTCTGGAGGGTTGGATTGTCCTATTCTGGATCTAATTTTGGTTGCCCCTTGATCCTTATTGTCAGCTGGTCCTGATGATCATCAGTGACCCTGACCTTTGGTAGGATAATGCTGAGTCTTGAGGGTTGTCCTAGCAGAAGAAGGTTGTCCAAGCCCAAAGTCTTGTCCGACTTATCCCAGAGCCAGCCCTGCAATGCATGGTGGTTCAAGAAATTGAATTCCTCCACCTCCTTGGCCCCTTCCTAACCTGTTCTCCCTTTCCCACATGCACTTGCTCTCCCATTCCACTTGTTTCTCCAATCTTAGCCATCTTGCTCAGCTTCTTCCAGCCGCTGCTCCATGCTGACGACGACGATGACGAGGACTTGATGGGCTTCGACGGTGTCATCTTGTCAAACTCCGTCTGCAGAGCATCCATGTCGTTCTGCAGCTCCAAATACTTGGCCTTCGCGCTCTCCAGCTCGAACTTGAGGGTGTCGATGTCTTTCTTGGCAGCCGCCCACCCTTCCTGGAAGGACTGAGGGGTCTCTTCGAGGAGCTGTTTCCCGGTCGAGGAGGCGACGGGCTGGCGGCGACGAACATCCCCTGCTTCCTCCTGGAGTGACGAGTTTGCGAAGGCGTTGCTGATCTTGACTTGCTCGGAGAACAGAACCTGTACCACGACTCGGAGCGGCAGGCGCTCGTTCTGGGAAGCGTGCGTGCAGGCGTCGGCCGATAGCTTTCGGCAGTCCACCACACGACATAGCTCCTTCCTCTCGTGCTCGGTGAGCCTCGGGTGAGCCTGTAGTAGTACGTACGTACGTAGTTTAGTTTATTAAAGGCTAAGTCACAGAGGAAATACTTATGATTTACAATGTGTCAAGAAAGTAACGTAATGTAATGTAATCAAATTTCTAATGTAATCAAGAAAGTAACGTAATGTAATCAAGTTTGTAATGACCATTATATTCCATCAAAAAAAAATGTGTCCGACCAAACACCCGAAATAGATTTACAATATAACAACAAATATATTACATTATTCAATCCCGCAAACCAAACTCACCTTGTTAGTTTGGTAGAGCTTGAAAGGAAGATGAAGAGTTCAAACGTCTTGGTACTTGTCTCAGAGACAAGTGGTCATGGAATTTGATATTTTAGCAAATATTGTCATTACAAATATGAAAACATATACTCTCACTTAGGTGCTGTTTGGTAACACCGATTTCCACTTCGAATTCAACTGTTCACTGTAAAAGGGAGATGGAAGTGGGAATCAAGTGTTTGGTTGGGGGGGGGGAGGGGAGGGGGGGGGGGGGGTAATAGGGGAAGGAACTGGCATTGCCAGTTCCTGTCGGCGGGAAAGGGTGGAAAGAGGAGGGGTGTTTTCATGCCACCCACATCCGGAGTTGGCAGCCGGATGTGGGTGGGAGTTTGGTTTTTTTTTTTTTTTTAATTTTTTTTTTTACTTTTCTTTAAAAAAAAATTTTTAATTAGTTGTTGATTTTATTTTTTTAGTAACAACCACACTAATTTTTTGCTAATTAATATAATTAATGTAATTAATATTTTTGCTAACAGTAATTTTAATATTTTTTGCTAACAGCCGCATTATTGACAAGTTTAATAGTAGTATAATTAATATAATTAATAGTTTTTTTTGCTAACAGGTGCACTAATTTTTTTGCTAACAGCTGCACTAAATTTTTTTAAAATGGAAAGAATAGTTAGATCATTAATATAATCAATGTAATTAACAGTTTATTTAAGTCAGCTTTCTCAATTAATAGTAAATAATTAGATAAATAATCTCAAAAGAATTATAGTAATTAATACTAAATAGTTGGAGTTTTAAATATAACCTCTTAATTGGTTTGTAATTAATTTTGAGTTGATAAATTTTTAATTAGTTACTAATTAATTATCTTAATTTATTAAACTAATTATTTAATTTATTACATTGTATTGTGAATTAACCATAATTTATTATTATTATAAAATACTCTTCCACTTTTTACTTTTCACTTCCTATCTCAACCAAACACATTTATCTAATTTTCATTTCCCACTTTCCACTTTCCTATTCCAACCAAACACATTTGTTCCCTACTAGGGGGACAAGAAAGTGAATGGATTCCTATCACTCTTTTCCACATGAAAGTCTAAATCCATATTTTCCTACACTTACGGTTTACCAAACGGTCCCTTATTTTAAAAACTAGCAAATGTATCCATTCTGTGTAAAATAATCAAATTTAGGTTAAAATAGTGGGAACATATCTCAAATTTATTTTTGAATATTGCATACAAAGGAATGAGAACGTTTGCTAATTTTTTAAATAAGTGAAAGTATATGTTAGGTTTTATTTTTGTAATGGGACATTTGCTAAAATATCCCGATTTGCAATGAGATAAATTTGCAAACAATAACTAAAGGGTGTATGTAGTAATGTAGGAGAGGCAGGACAAATGGCTGCAATAAGATGTGCTTTCCCATGGTTAGAATTTGCTGTTGCACGAATAAGAACATGGATGGATATTGCTACAGATACGATATGGATATGTGATACAAATATTTTTAAATAAATAGAAAATTTTATATATATTGCACAAATACGGACATAAATATGCATACGGACACGATACGGGTACGATATGTACTATCTGAAACTCAAAGATTAACACTTTACCTTGAGATAAGAATCCACAGCTCGATACAGCCCATCATCGCAGCTCCTCGTAGACTCCGGCAGCGACTCTGCCAGTAACTGGAACTTTGTAGGCGAAAGGTTCCGGTCCCTCGAGACCTCGGTTAGGTAACAATCCAACAATCTCGCCACTCTCATCTTCGCATCGGCTCTTCCGTCGTCCGTCCTCGCACGCGGCGTCTCGTGCCCACGCGCCTTCTCGCCGCGCGTGTCCCTCCCCGGACTCGAACTCCGTGTCTGCTCCTGTGCCAGGAAATGCTCCACCAGCCTCTGCATCAAATCCACATCGTACATTGTGTCACTCTTACTGTGAGTCGGTACCAGCAAGTCGGACACGCTAGCTTGTTCTAGCTGCGTACCGACTCTTTTCTCCAGCTCAGCGACCAGTGCCGGCGCAACTTTTAACATACTGGCCTGCTTCAGGAGCCTCAGAAGAAAGCTACAAGAGACGCAGTCCTTCTGTAGAGGAATTATGCTGATCAAACTCTCGATCACCATCCTTTGCTCTTTAATTTGAGTACTAGTTGACTCCTCTTTAGCCAGGTCCTCCTGCAGCCACTTCGACGCGTAGTGGACGATCGCCGCGCCAATCAAATCCAGCCGCGTGCCCTTCGCCCTGATCGCGGTGACGACTCTGACGAAGTGGTCGACCCTAAGTACCGACGCGTCTTCGAACCACCAGTCCGGCGGGGCCTGGCTCTGGCCGGGGCTCGTTCCCTTCGAGCCGCCCCGTCCCGGTCTCGGGCTGTCGGTCCGGCCGGTGTACGCCCACCAGATCGACCTCGGGCTCGCGCACGCCTTCCACGCGATCGACTCGCTGCAGCGGCGCACGATCTGGAGGTTCTCGGCCCACGGGGAGAGGCTCTCGCAGCTCTTGAGCACGACGATCGAGTCCCTCCAGCTCGAGAGGACGACGTAGCTGAGGAACGCCTCGGTCTTGAATATCAGGTTGCCTTCCTCCAAGTCTTCGGTCATCTCCAGGTACTCCGCGGCGCATCTTAGGCCGGAGATGTTCGATGCAGTCAGATCGACCTCGACGCCGTAGCAGAACTTGGCGGCGAGCTCGAACGATTCGGGCCCACCGGGGAGGCCATCGAGCTCGACGATGCTCGAGTCCGTGTCCCTCGATGATGATGACTCATACATTACTCTGTTCATCTTTCCACTCCTAGCTAATAGTGGACCCTTCAGTAGAAGCACCAGTGCCGAACATAAAAGTTAATATGAGCAGCTATATAGCAAGAGAAAGTGATCAGTGTGTTGGAAGTGATCAAATCAACCAAACCTTGTGAAGATGGAAATTAGCATCTCCCACTCTAACCAGCACATCGCTGGCAATTTCACTCGAAACGTACCTAATTAGTATACATGTTAGTTTCATATGCGTCGACAGTTTGTATAGAGTACAAGTAGTTACGTAGTTTGTACCATGACTGGCCTCTTCGCTCGAAGCCGTCGGTCTTGAGGCTGTCGTGGTTGCCATGCCGGTCTCTGCCGAAGCCGCCATTGCGGTTTTCGTTCTCGGACTCCCACATGGAGAGTCTAATTAGAGATCGTAAAGTCGGAATGGCTTGGAGTACTTTTAAGTACGTACGACCGGAGTACTAGCAATGTGGTAGAGAGGACAGTGTCATAGTAGAACTTAGCATGAGTTCAGAAGAAGAATTTATAGAGAGGGCATAAGAAAAGAAGAGGAAGAGAGTAAAAGAACGTGTTTGCCTGGGTTTCGATGATGGTGTGAATTGATCAAAAAGAGTGCGTCACATGGATGTTTCGAGTTGCCGAGAGCTGTCTCACGGCCGGCGGCTCAGGGTTAAGCGTGACAAGACTTCAACAACCCTCCTTCGGATCATATATCGGGGTGAAGAACAGCTAAAATATATCGGGGTGAAGAACAGCTAAAATTAGTGCCAACTAAGACAACCCAACCCTCATAGCCGGCACTGGTTGGCTGGTTCCAACCTCCATAGTTCTACAGTCTCTTTGGCAGGGGCAGAGCTACCTCTGGACACGGGTGGGTGGGTGGGCTGTAGTCCGTCCCAAATTTCTGGAAAAAATATTTTGTGTGTGTTTTTGTAATATTTTTTTAGTTGTGTTTTATATTTTTGTTTGAATTTGACGTATACAACAATTAAATATAAATATACAAGTACTCAATAAGTATACAACAATTAAATATGAATTTGACGTATACAACAATTAAATATAAATAAGTACTCAAAAAATTAATATTTTAGACGGTGCGATACTAGTCCTATTTTCGTTAAAGCTATACCTAAAGTTCAGCTCACTAATTTTAGAGGCTAGTTTTGTCACTGCTGTGATACGAAAGAAAGCTACTGTTTCTGTAGCCATTGTTGTTCGTTTCTCGAGTAGCTTACTAAATACTATTAGCTTTGATTTATTTTCAACTAGTCATCAATCATTTCCTACTTTTTTTTTTCACCATGAACAACAAACAAACAGGTCCAGGAAAAAGAATGCATCATTTTTTTCGCGGTTGGTGGACAATGAGTGATGGTGGAAGGAGAGGACTTCCATACCGGGGTGATTATTTCGGGCGTGATAAGCTATTATTGGGTTGTGCTTGGCTTATGTATATGTCTTGTCTTCACAAAATATGTATTAGTGTACTCATGACTCATGAGTTCATCTTGATCAGTACCTGCATTAAAACCAATTCCTCTCTCTAACATGATTTTTTGCTGCTGTATTGACCACAGAACAAATTTTGGTAGCTACCATGGCAAAGCTCGACAGATATTTAAGGAAGAGTAATGCTATATGTACCTCGAAAAAATTTATTCTTTCATATTCCTCCGTTGCGTGGCACTTTCTTATTGATCCAAGCAAATAGAAAATGAGGTTGGAGAAAAACATGAGCGAATAGAAGAAGACCACGTGACACAAGAATATGGAGGAATGAAATTTTAGAGGTACATAAAGTATTTTCCTGTAAGGAAAGTGTTCATGATACTGGAGACGCACGCTGAAGGCCACGATCATGTCTGACTGACTGTATGGTGTCAGCTAAATCAGTTCTTGATGTTCCTGTCCAGCAAAGAGATGGACCATGACGCTTGGGAAGTAACAGTAGTGTATATATATATATATATATATATATATATATATATATATATATATATATATATATATATATATATATATATATATATAAAATTTTGAAAGAAGGTAATTGTGGCGAACGCTCCCACCGGGAATCGATCTCCTGACCACTCGGGCCGCATGCATCTCTCTTAACCACTAGGCTAGAGGTCATTTGCTATATATATATATATATATATATATTGCGAAAAGTTAAAGTTTAGTTCACTATGAAATTTTTCTTTTCAAATCTACTTTTGCATATATTTATTAAGTAAAATTATACATTAAAGTTGATAAGGACAGCTAAGTAATTATGGAGGTGTTATTTGGTCTTCTAAAATAGTCTTGCAGGCACGTATAAAATAATATATATAATAATACAATAATAAATTTATAATAATTAAGATTGTTGTCTTTTAGTCATCCTAAGTAGTCTTACCAAAGATTAGAATAATTAGAATAATTTTATACTCACGTTTGTTGTATTTTAAAGTTGGATCCAAAGTTGAACTAGTTGTTCAATTATCAAAGTTAGTTTTCAAAACACATACATCGAATTGTTGTTTTCAAAATATACACAAAAATACACATTTTTAATCATATATATATATATATATATATATATATATATATATATATATATATATATATATATATGTGGAGATATTTACATAATTGTATAATTTTATTCATTTCTTGATTTACTATCTAAATCAAAATCGAATAAATTTTTATTATTTTTCAAAGCCAAAACTATAATTTTATTCATTTTTTTTTACGAACCAAAGCTCTTATTCGAATTCAGTTTTCTATTCCAAAATCGAATAATTCTCATCCGTAATTGTATGAATCTTGTCGGTTATATCTAAAACTTTTATTTACTTAAAATAAAATATAATATAACTCGTACAAAGTAGTTTTTTAATATTCTTTTTTCATATAGCTGGTCAAGTTAGGATGGTACTCTTAGTATATATTTTTTATTTTGATAAAGTTTTAGACACTATTTGGTGGTACATGGTGCGACACCAAACAGGGGAGTTGATTTGTAAACCAAAAGGTGATGGAAGTGGAATAATAAGGAGGGGGAGAGAGCGGCAGGGGAGTGGCCACGTCAGCGCATTACAAATCGTTCTGAAAGGGCACACGAAATGTTAGGTTTGTTGCCGACCGGTAGTTCTTATCCCGAACTGGACTCCATGAACGGACACACGGATCCCAATTTGTTGGGCCCACTTTTTTAAAGTTTTGCTGGGCCGAACCGGACCGGGCTCCTATGGACAGACACGTGAGTAATTGATTGGTTGCGTTTTCGGTAAACAAGTACAAAGTACAGAGAGAAGCTTTTTCCTTTGTTTGGGAGGAGTGACAGGCTATTAGTTAGGGTGTGTTTGTTAGGAGGAAAAAATGGGAGGAAGAAAAATAGAGAAGGAGAAAGTGAAGGAAAAAATTTATTTTCTCTTGTTTGGTATATAAGAAAAATAAGAAGGAAGGAAAAGTGGAGGGATTACTTTTTCTTCATAATCTAAGAAATACAATTCCCCAAAAGTAGGAGGAATAGTGAAGGCTTGTATTAATTAACAATTATACCCCCATGTGAATATATTATTTAAAAATTATTTATGAAATCAAATGGTAAATAAGTGTTTTTAGTTTAGGGTAGAATTGGTAAACCCTATATTTTTTACTTTCTTTCCTTCCACTTTTTCTTTCATACTAAACCAAAAAAAATGAATCTCTTAGGCTGTGTTTGGTAGGAATGATGGAAAAGTGGAAGGAAGGAAAAAGATAAGGATACATTTTCCTTCCATATGGAAAGGAAAGATCATTTCCTTCATTTGTGTTTGGTAGCAAGGATGGAAAAGATAAGAGATGCATCTTCCTTTGTTTGGTATGAAAGAAAAAGTGAAAGGAAAGAAAGTAAAAAATATAGGATTTACCAATTCTACCCTCAACTAAAAACACTTATTTACCATTTGACTTCATAAATAATTTTTAAATAATACATTCATATGGAGGTATAATTGTTAATTAATACAAGCCTCCACTTTTTCTCCCACTTTTTGGGGGATTGGATTTCTTTGGTTATGAGGGAAAAGTAATCCCTCCACTTTTCCTTCATTCCTATTTTCCTTCCATATCAAACAAGAGAAAATAAATCTTTTCTTTCACTTTTCCCTCCTCTCTTTTCCTTCCTCCCACTTTTCGCTCCTCTCTTTTCCTTCATTCCTATCTTTTTCATCCTTGCTACCAAACACAAAGGAAAGAAATGATCTTTCCTTTCCATATGGAAGGAAAATGAATCATTATATTTTTTTCTTCCTTCCACTTTTTCATCCTTCCTACCAAACACAGCCTTAGTAGTAGCTTAAAATGTTATTACAGTATTACATGCTTAAAATGTTATATTTTTATGTGTTTAGTTAGAGAATACCATGTTTTTATTTTCAATATTGAATATATTTTAGAATTTTGTTGTATGTGTTACAATTTTTTTTATAATTTATATATATTTTGTTAACTGCTTACGCGCTAATTATTATTATTATTATTAATTAATAGAGTATATACATATGGTTTATACGGCTCATTTTTTGAACAGTTTCTAAGCCGTATTATAATAGTAGAGACATTGACAAGTTTGTTTGGGAGAAAAATATGAAGGACTTCAGTTTTTTTTAACAGATTTAAAGTAAATCTAAGGTCCTTTTAAAATAAACTAGTAAATGCACGTGCTTTGCACGTATAATAACGTATAAAAGAATATTATCCAATTATAGTTAAATATTTTTTCTAACTCATGTGGTTAAGGTGTAAGTTATTTTTCTTGTTTTGTTGAGTTCAATTTTCCATGTTGTCAAATTTTTACTTTTTTCAATATTTTTTTACATAATTTTGTTTTTTAAAAATAAAATGGACCGTGATATATTGACGGCTTACTTTTGAGCCGTTTTGAAGTCTCATTATACAGTGGAAGATTAGTTTTCCTAGAAATATTGGTTTGCATGAATTAATTATAATTTTTATGACGATAATATCTTTAATAACACCGATTGAGTAACAGTAGCATCATAAAATTAAAGAAAAAATATTTCTGAAAAAAGAAATGAATTAAGATTCTTATCCAGTCATTTGTGTTTGAACAAACACGAGAATGAAAAATTAATTTAACATTCATATACTCGTCGCAATCGGATTGGATCGTTCTGATTGACCCGTTAATGTTCAAACCGGATCTTTGAATCCAACCCGTTTATTTAACATGTCAGATCTAACCTATTTGCTCAGTTAATCAAGTGGGCTATATGGACTGGACTTCTTCCACCGAAAGTATAGATTGGACAATTGCAAGTGTGGTATATAACTCACACTCCTGGTTTGGATAAGGCCGGACAAATCTCTTATACAAAACACAAAGATTTTTGAATCCTAGGACTGACTGTGCCAAGATAAAGAGTGGTTGGGATTTAATCTTGTTGAATCAACGGAGTTTTATGGGGAAGAGCATTATTGGGAGTGGGATTTTATGGGGAATCCAAAGATGGGGATTTAATATTTTGATGGTTGGGATTTAATATTTTGATGGGGGTCTCATAATGGTTGTGGATGAGCATTATTGAGAGTGGGGTTTCATGGGGAATCCAAATAAAATTCACATCCAGCAGTGGTTGCGATTTAATATTTTGATGGGGACCTCAAAATTATTATTGTTCGTTTAAAATTGGGGGTCCAAGATTTTGAGGGGAAATACCTTAAATGAACCATGCCCTATGGGCACGGGTTATGACTAGTACTAATACATAACAAAGGTATAAAATAGTAATATATAGACTAATAAGTATCTATACTGCTATATAATGAAAAAAAGTATGATTCACAATGGCACTTTTTATTCCAAAATACCATATATATATATATATATATATATATATATATATATATATATATATATATATATATATATATATATATATATTTTTAAGCAATGGATACTTGTGGCGAACTCGCCTCTCGAACTTCCGACCACTTGGCTGCATGCATCTCTCTTAACCACTTGGCCAAGTGGTCGGAAGTTCGAGTGGCGAGGCCAAATGGTCGGAAGTTCGAGAGGCGAGTTCGCCACAAGTACCCATTGCTTCAAAATATATATATATATATATATATATATATATATATATATATATATATATATATATATATATATATATATATATATATATATATATATTGTAAATGAACTCTAGTCTAGTGGTTAAGAGAGATGCATGCGGCCCAAGTGGTCGGGAGTTCGAGCCCCAGTGGAGGCAGGGGCGGCCAATAGGAGGGGCAAACAGGGCTTGCGCCCTGGGCCCCAAATTTTAAGGGGCCCCAAAAAAATTTAAATGTTAGTAATAATAACAAACAATAAAATATTGTTATTCTGATTTCACTACTAAAATATCATCAAATAGCGACGTACTGTAGCGACGGCAATAAATGGCGTCGCCAGTAGCGACGTCGTTTTAAACACGTCGCAAAACGTCGCTGTCTAGCGACGTTCTGCGACAGGAGGGTACTACGTCGCCGAAAAGCGACGTTCAGCGACATATTTTATGTACATGTCGCCAAGTTGGCGACGTTTAGCGACGTCAAAACGTGACGTCGCTAAGTTATTTTACTTAGGGCACGCAGCTGCCTTCTTTCCCCCTCATTCTCACTCGAAAACCCGAAAATTTCATTTCCCCCCCCCCCCACCCCCACCCCCCCCCCCCACGGCGACTCCCTTCCCCTCTGTCAGTGCCCCCCCCCCCCGGCGACCCCCTCCCCCCCGGTGACTCCCTCCCCCTCCGGCGAGCTCCTCCTCCTCGAGATCCTCCTCCTCGAGCTCCTCCTCCCCCAATCCGACCTCCTCCTCCTCTTCCTCAGGTAAACCCTAACCTAACTCCTCTCCTTCCTCCTCCTCCTTTCCCACGGACACACACTGTCACGCCCCAGAACCAGAATACTGAAGAACGGGGACGTGCACAGCCAGCTACGTATAACGGAACGGCAACCATCCCGCTATACGGTCACGGCTGTCTAGCTATGTGAGGGTACGCTACAAACCATCAGTCTCTTAGGGTCAAATCAAGCTATTGTCTCAATCTCAACAAGTAATGATAGTAACAAGATATCAGACCACCAAATATACAATTGTAAGGCGTCCCAAACATTACATATCCAGATGATCATGAAGCTAGTCATACAAAATGTAAGGACTAGCAAGAGTTAAGTCATACATGATCAACCTCGAGTTGCCAATCATGATTACAGCCCGTAGGCAGACAGAAAGTAAAGTGCATCGAGCTAACAAGTGCTCGTCGGCTAAACGCCTCAAAAGAATATCAGTTAACAATACAGTGGGAGAAACAAAAAGAGAAAACCCACTCGTTGCCCGGGTTCCGTCTAGTGTTCACCATCGGGCTGGAAAGCAGGTAGATCCTTTGCTGCTGCTCCGGTATCTGGCCATACAAAACCAGCTGGGTCAGACCCCAGAAAGAGCAAGTGCCACAAAGGAGGCCACGAAATAAGAACAAAAGCCAGCAATCAGCACAATAATATAATTACATAATAAGAGACAGTAATTAAAGAAAAGGCATGATAGTTAGATATAAAAGACAAATCTTGTACAGAATCGATAAAAGACAGAACATATGGAAAGGTATGACAGGATGATATACGATGAGATGACCATGGGACTATTCAGATAGCGAGGTTACAACCCGTAAACCAAACAAGGACCGGGGTTGTAACCCTTCGTCTGAACGGAACTTGGTTTCTCCCACCATTTATCGGCAAGATAAAAGTACGCGAATTCAAGACTTGCAATTAAACATGATTAAGGTAAAGCACGAGTAATCATGTCATGTCATGACCTTGCACAGGATCAGGACAGGACAAGAGGGACTAGACTCCATCCAATCCATCACGGCTAAGCAAGTACTACGGCTTACTACTTTAACTAACTAGGGTTATCACAGACCTGATTACTAACAAGATGTAATGAGAATTCCAAGTCCGGTTACCTGTTTGTTACTACCTGAATGCTCCCAGTAAGAAAAGGAAAAGATAGCATGATATAGCAGACACACTGTAGTAAGATACATGTGTCCTAAGGTACCACACTCGACGGCGGGCTGGAAGTGCGCTCATCTCGACGGATAGCAACAAATCCCATGTATATATATATAAGGCCGGGACCAAAGGGGCAACAGGTAACTGGGAAATTCTCCATGAACTAATTGATCAATCTAGTCATTAACCTAGCCAGATTCAGTATGAATCCCTGACCGTGGGAACCAGGGAGTCACGTCCTAGACATGATGCAAGATAATACGAGTGGATTGCACAAGCAAGCAGGAACACCCACGGTGTCAAGACAAGTCAAGCTAAGTTATCAAGTCATGTCAAGTCAGGAGTGCACCGCCACGGGCCACTATCAAGTTATCAAGATAATTCATGTCAGGGTACTTGTCAGGAGTGCGCCACGACGGGCCACTATCAAGTCAGGTTGGTCATGTCAGGAGTGCACCATTACGGGTCACTGTCAAGTTATGCTAGTTCCTTGTCATACCGTGCCATGTACAATAGTCATTCCAACATATTAAGTAAAATCAAGTTCATGACAAAAGGCGTAAGGATATAAAATGGGCGTAAAATATCTAATAAAATATCAATATACAGGGCTATAGAAGAGCCAAGCTCAAGAAATAAACAAATTCATCATAGACAAGTGGGTTGTGCAAGAGGGTCAGGGGTTGGGCTGTGCAGGGTATGCACTGCGCATGGAAGGGCTGCGCAAGAGTTGCCTTGCGCAAGGGTTACCTTGCGCAAGGGTAGACTGCGCATGGGGTCAAAGGGCACAGGGTTAAAGGGGCACAGGGGATGTACTGCACAATGGGTCATTGCGCATGGACCAAGGGTACAGGGGCTGCCTTGTGCATTGATTGGATTGCGCAAGAGAGGATTGCGCAAGGGTAGACTGCGCAGAGTATGGACTGCGCAAGATCAGGTTGCGCAAAAATGGATGGCGCAGGGTCAGATTGCGCATGAGATGGATTGCGCAGAAGTGGACTGCGCAGGAGCAGATTGCGCATGAGCAGACTGCGCATGGGCAGACTGCGCATGGGCAGACTGCGCATGAATCCATGCGCAGTCGGGTTGAGCGCAGTTCGCCAAGGAGCAAGCTGCGCGGTCGGCGCTGCGCTAAAGAGCGCTGGCCGAGGGGGATGCGCAATCCAGCACTGCACTAAAGAGCGCAGGCTGCAGGCTGCTACTCCAGGCCGAGAAGAACACCAAGAACACCAAAAATTCAAATTTTCATATCTTTGTCAAATCAAAGCAAAATCTAGATTTTCAAGGTTCTAACTTGAGTAAAATTGAATTCTCTTCCACATGGAAGCATCAAAACCCACAAAAATCCAACCAAAATAGATCAAAACTATGTAAATCCGAAAATAGTTAAAACCTAGATCTAGAACAATGGAAACTCAAAATCACAAAATATCAAGTTCTAATGTTGATCTCCATGGCCTAATCTAGCTAATGGACAAATAAAAAGTGGTTCTCATGTGGTGGCAAGGTGCACTTGCCTAATGGGTTGGAGAGTTGTGTGGAGGAAGAAGAAGAAGAATTAATGGAGGAAAATAATGAGGAGAGAGAGTGTTAGGTGGAGATTTTAATGGGGGAGGATAAGTTGTGTTGAGGGTGGAGGTTAGCTAAGATGGTCCAATGCATAATAAACCAAACCAAACCAATTCCTTCTCCTATCCAAATAAAACCAAGCTCCATTAATCAGAATTAATCCAGGAATGATAAATGACAATTAAACTACAATGCTAAGTATGAAATATACCACAACTTAACTGGTCAAGAAGAAAAAAAAATGAAAAATACTGGTCAAAAATACGATCACGTATAAAATATGTATCACGAATTTTGGGGCACTACATCCTACCCACCTTAAAATAATTCTGTCTTCGGAATTTAATCAAAAGGCTAGAGATGTCGGGACAGCTATACTATCGCAAGCAATCTATGCTACCAATCAACCATACAATCATACATGCAAGCAAGGAATCGAAGTGCAAGGCATAAGGAAGACATTACACCTCACGAGCCAAACCGATTGGGATAACGTGATCGGATATCATCCTCACACTCCCACGTTTGACTCTCCAAGGAGCGACGAACTCAAGCAACATGGACTTAACTGATAGTCTTGCGCTTGAGGTCTCTCTCTTTGGTCAAACAGGGACACAGGCCTCTCCTCATACGAAAAAGGTTGGTACCAATAACCGTTTTCGAATGATCTAGGACATGGCTCGGGTCCGGGATATACCGTTGTAGTTAGGACACATGGAACATGACATGTGCCCTCATAACGACGGTAGAAAAGCAAGATGAGAGGACACATATACCTCTCGACCGATTCTGGATCTGGGCCTGGGTCAGGGCGAACTGCTGAGGCCTCTGCTGCTGGAAGGCCTGGGCCTGAGTCGGCAATGGACCCGGGAACGGGAGCTGCTGTGGTTGGTGAACTGGAGCTGGTTCTGGTGCTGGTGCTGGTCCCATAACCGAGGGACTAGTTACTGTCGACGATGATCTGTTTCTGAACGGGCAAGATCCTGTCATGTGGTCCGGTGCTCCACAAGCCAAGCACAACCCCTGTGCTCTACGACATTCAGAAACAACGTGCCCTGGCTTCCCGCAATGAGTGCAGCCCATTGCGGAAGACTGCTTCTGCTTCCGTTGCTGGGGATAGATCGGGGCAGAATGCTGTAAAGAGGTGACCGAATCTGTCCTCGTAGCTCCAATGGTCAAGTCCCTAGCTGCTGGGGCCGGTGCTGACGATTGGTTCATCTGGTCGTGAGACCGCTTCCGATCTCCGGTCCGGTCCGTTATCCTTCGGGAAGTGTACTCATGCCTCCTCGCTGCTCGCAAGACGGCATCAAAAGTTGTGTGCTCGAACTGCTCGACTGCCAATATGATTTCCAAATGGAGCCCCTGCTGGAATCGCTGTGCTCTGTCTAGCTCGGTTGCCACCAAGGTGGGAGCAAACCGACTCAACCTTGAAAACTCGGCCGCATATCCGTCGACCGTCCTGCTCATCTGCCTGAGATTACTAAACCTGGTCTGCAGGTCATATCTAGCCACTGCGTCGAAGTACTTGGTCTGGAACATATCACTGAATACCGCCCACATGACAGGCGTACCCAAACTCGCTGCTTGCATAGCCCACCAGCTGCGGGCTAGATCCAGTAACTGCAGGCGCACCACCGCTACCTTCTCTGCTTCAGGGGTCCTGGCTGCCTCTAAGATCACTTCAATGTCCTGTAGCCAGGCATCTGCAGCAATAGCATCCTCGCTGCCATCGAAGAAGGGAGGGTTCAGGCGCTTGAAATTGTTGACCGCACTATTCCCTCGAGGACCACTTCTGTTCAGAGCTTCTTGTACTGCTTGCTGCAAGGCATCACCTCGACGATTCTGAGACACAATCAACTCACGGATGAGCCCTATCAAGGCCCCATCCTCTGATCCTGCTGGCTGAACTGGCTGGACTGGGGGCACTGGTTCTCCAGGAGGTATGGCTCGGGAGGCGGCTGCCGAGGACTGATCTTGATCTTCTTGCTGTTGCTGGGCTGCTGGCTGAGCTCCTTCTGGCTGATCAACAGGAATGATGACACTGAAGCAAATGACATCAGGGATATTAAGGAAGGACCAGGATGGAACAATGATGCAAGCATGTTATCAAGTCAGGAATCCAAGGAGATAAAAATTACGAGTGGAGATCAAAGGCGAGTACAGATTGAGACATCTATTCGGTAAACCCTCATATTTCTTGAATGCCAAGACCTGCATGGGCCACCACTTAAACCATGTCACGCCCCAGAACCAGAATACTGAAGAACGGGGACGTGCACAGCCAGCTACGTATAACGGAACGGCAACCATCCCGCTATACGGTCACGGCTGTCTAGCTATGTGAGGGTACGCTACAAACCATCAGTCTCTTAGGGTCAAATCAAGCTATTGTCTCAATCTCAACAAGTAATGATAGTAACAAGATATCAGACCACCAAATATACAATTGTAAGGCGTCCCAAACATTACATATCCAGATGATCATGAAGCTAGTCGTACAAAATGTAAGGACTAGCAAGAGTTAAGTCATACATGATCAACCTCGAGTTGTCAATCATGATTACAGCCCGTAGGCAGACAGAAAGTAAAGTGCATCGAGCTAACAAGTGCTCGTCGGCTAAACGCCTCAAAAGAATATCAGTTAACAATACAGTGGGAGAAACAAAAAGAGAAAACCCACTCGTTGCCCGGGTTCCGTCTAGTGTTCACCATCGGGCTGGAAAGCAGGTAGATCCTTTGCTGCTGCTCCGGTATCTGGCCATACAAAACCAGCTGGGTCAGACCCCAGAAAGAGCAAGTGCCACAAAGGAGGCCACGAAATAAGAACAAAAGCCAGCAATCAGCACAATAATATAATTACATAATAAGAGACAGTAATTTAAGAAAAGACATGATAGTTAGATATAAAAGACAAATCTTGTACAGAATCGATAAAAGACAGAACATATGGAAAGATATGACAGGATGATATACGATGAGATGACCATGGGACTATTCAGATAGCGAGGTTACAATCCGTAAACCAAACAAGGACCGGGGTTGTAACCCTTCGTCTGAACGGAACTTGGTTTCTCCCACCATTTATCGGCAAGATAAAAATACGCGAATTCAAGACTTGCAATTAAACATGATTAAGGTAAAGCACGAGTAATCATGTCATGTCATGACCTTGCACAGGATCAGGACAGGACAAGAGGGACTAGACTCCATTCAATCCATCACGGCTAAGCAAGTACTACGGCTTACTACTTTAACTAACTAGGGTTATCACAGACCTGATTACTAACAAGATGCAATGAGAATTCCAAGTCCGGTTACCTGTTTGTTACTACCTGAATGCTCCCAGCAAGAAAAGGAAAAGATAGCATGATATAGCAGACACACTGTAGTAAGATACATGTGTCCTAAGGTACCACACTCGACGGCGGGCTGGAAGTGCGCTCATCTCGACGGATAGCAACAAATGTCATGTATATATATATATAAGGCCGGGACCAAAGGGGCAACAGGTAACTGGGAAATTCTCCATGAACTAATTGATCAATCTAGTCATTAACCTAGCCAGATTCAGTATGAATCCCTGACCGTGAGAACCAGGGAGTCACGTCCTAGACATGATGCAAGATAATACGAGTGGATTGCACAAGCAAGCAGGAACACCCACGGTGTCAAGACAAGTCAAGCTAAGTTATCAAGTCATGTCAAGTCAGGAGTGCGCCGCCACGGGCCACTATCAAGTTATCAAGATAATTCATGTCAGGATACTTGTCAGGAGTGCGCCACGACGGGCCACTATCAAGTCAGGTTGGTCATGTCAGGAGTGCACCATTACGGGTCACTGTCAAGTTATGCTAGTTCATTGTCATACCGTGCCATGTACAATAGTCATTCCAACATATTAAGTAAAATCAAGTTCATGACAAAAGGCGTAAGGATATAAAATGGGCGTAAAATATCTAATAAAATATCAATATACAGGGCTATAGAAGAGCCAAGCTCAAGAAATAAACAAATTCATCATAGACAAGTGGGTTGTGCAAGAGGGTCAGGGGTTGGGCTGTGCAGGGTATGCACTGCGCATGGAAGGGCTGCGCAAGAGTTGCCTTGCGCAAGGGTAGACTGCGCATGGGGTCAAAGGGCACAGGATTAAAGGGGCACAGGGGATGTACTGCACAATGGGTCATTGCGCATGGACCAAGGGTACAGGGGCTGCCTTGTGCATTGATTGGATTGCGCAATGAAGGATTGCGCAAGGGTAGACTGCGCAGAGTATGGACTGCACAAGATCAGGTTGCGCAGGAATGGATGGCGCAGGGTCAGATTGCGCATGAGATGGATTGCGCAGAAGTGGACTGCACAGGAGCAGATTACGCATGAGCAGACTGCGCATGGGCAGACTGCGCATGGGCAGACTGCGCATGAATCCATGCGCAGTCGGGTTGAGCGCAGTTCGCCAAGGAGCAAGCTGCGCGGTCGGCGCTGCGCTAAAGAGCGCTGGCCGAGGGGGATGCGCAATCCAGCACTGCGCTAAAGAGCGCAGGCTGCAGGCTGCTACTCCAGGCCGAGAAGAACACCAAGAACACCAAAAATTCAAATTTTCATATCTTTGTCAAATCAAAGCCAAATCTAGATTTTCAAGGTTCTAACTTGAGTAAAATTGAATTCTCTTCCACATGGAAGCATCAAAATCCACAAAAATCCAACCAAAATAGATCAAAACTATGTAAATCCGAAAATAGTTAAAACCTAGATCTAGAACAATGGAAACTCAAAATCACAAAATATCAAGTTCTAATGTTGATCTCCATGGCCTAATCTAGCTAATGGACAAATAAAAAGTGGTTCTCATGTGGTGGCAAGGTGCACTTGCCTAATGGGTTGGAGAGTTGTGTGGAGGAAGAAGAAGAAGAATTAATGGAGAAAAATAATGAGGAGAGAGAGTGTTAGGTGGGGATTTTAATGGGGAAGGATAAGTTGTGTTGAGGGTGGAGGTTAGCTAAGATGGTCCAATGCATAATAAACCAAACCAAACCAATTCCTTCTCCTATCCAAATAAAACCAAGCTCCATTAATCAGAATTAATCCAGGAATGATAAATGACAATTAAACTACAATGCTAAGTATGAAATATACCACAACTTAACTGGTCAAGAAGAAAAAAAAAATGAAAAATACTGGTCAGAAATACGATCACGTATAAAATACGTATCACGAATTTTGGGGCACTACACACACACACGCACACGGACACACACGGACACGGACACACACGCACACACACACACACAGACACGGACACACACACACACACACACGCACACACACACAGACACGGACACACACGCGTGGACACGTGCACGAGACTGCACTGTGTCATTTGTGTTCGTGTGTGTTAAAAAATAATTTGGACACGATTGTGTCCTGTTTTGGCGGACACTCGACACGTGTGACTCTATGACACATACACATATCATTACCAACCATTAGATTTTGCTATTAATTGAATTTGGATTTCGAATTTGGTTTATCCCCAATTTTCTGATACGTAGTTCACTATATATTAATTTTTTGAGATTAACATTGGTTTAAACTGATTTTGAATGATTAAATCATTATGCTTAATCCCATATCTTCTCTGAGAATTAATGTGCATGTTAGGGTTCACATTGATTGGGGATTCTTGGGTTTTCGTATGCCATTGACTGTCAAAACTGAGAACAGTTTTAATACACTGTTTTCACATATTGGCACACACACATTACACTAAATTTTCTCGAGAAATTATGCGCTGTTTACACCTATCTACACACACACATAAGTGTAACCTGAGAATATAAACACACACTACTGCTATCTACTGATTTTTCTGAGATTGATACACTGTTTGTGTATACTGTATTCAGTTGTTCAGTCCCATGACTGACATATAGATTAGGTATTGTTTGGTTGAAGGATTACCTTTTTAGTTCATTCCACCCTTGCACATCGACATTATGTTGGACACGTACACATAGCCTAGATGGTATTGTATACATATATACATAACTATATCATGTAACTCATATGTGATATAGGCATATAGCCTATGTTAGAGTGTCTAAATATATGAAGGCATGAAAGTTGCCTTGTCTTGTAATATAGGCATATAGTATATACATGCCTATATATATATATTATATGTATATATCTATATAGATATTACTTGTGTGTATGAGATAGCTTGAGTTGACTTTGGTCATTATTGGTACTTGAATTGATCGGAACAAAGACCCCCAATGTCGGTATCGGTCAATATTTGGTATCGGTCGGTATCGAATCGGAACATGCCAAACCGTATCGGTATCGGCCGTATCGGATCGGTATCGGCCGATACTTTAAAATTATATGAAATAGTAGTCACCCCCAAGGTTGACTATTTTAACTGAAAGTCAAAGTAGAGTAAACATCTGACCTAGATTGGACTAAGAGTTGACAAAGTCAACTATAGGTCAACCCTTGACCTAGTTTGACCTTGTTTGACTTAGCTTGACCTTGTTTGACTTTGTTGTCTTCATGTTTGTTAAATGACACCCAGATACTAGTTTTAGTTGTTTAAATGACACCCAGATACTAGTTTTAGTTTCAGTTTGCTTTGTTAACTCACTATTGCTCATTACTTGGTAGGTCATGACTAGAAATAGGATATTTGACTTAGATTTGACCTTGTTTGACCAAGGTTGACTATTTGACCTTAGTACAACCTAGTTTGACCTAGTTTGACCTTGTTTGACCTTGTTTGACTTTGTTTGACTTTGTTTGACTTTGTTTGACTTAGCTTGACCTTGTTTGACTTAGTACAACCTAGTTTGACCTAGATTGCATATCATTGTTATTAGTAACTGTCCGCTACTAATGTGTGTCCCATAATAAGACATAATATACGAATTTGTGCCTGTTGGATAATGTGTGTCCATCTTTGCAGAATTATTTCCAAATGGATATGAATTACTACTTGCGAAATCGTTCATGGATGTACAATCGTCGTGCTGATGATATGTGTGGTGTGCGGGATGAATACATAGCGGGAGTAGAGCAGTTCCTGCAGTTTGCTAAGGCGTTCCCTCAGTACATGGACGACACCAAAATTAAGTGTCCGTGTGTGAAATGTCATAACGTAAAATATTATCCAGAAGTGGAAGTGACATATCATTTGTACTCGAGGGGTTTCACGCCTAATTACTATCAGTGGACCGCACATGAAGAACTTGTGTCTTTAACATCAGAGCCGGAGCCTTATGTTGAGCCGTATATGCATACGGGACCTAATTTTGTTTCAGATAATCATGCATACGACGACGGGTGCGTGAACATGGTTTTCGACGCTGCGGGGCCTAGTTTCGTTCATGATGCACCTGAGGAGGCACCGAACGCCGATGCTGCACAGTTCATGGAGTTGTTGGAGAATGCAAGGACTCCATTGTATCCTGGTTGTGAGGATCATTCACCGTTGGAGGTGGTTACAAGACTGTTGAGCATTAAGTCAGATTTTAACATGTCACAAGAATGCTACAACCGAGTGTTGGAGTTGATTATAGAGATCTTGCCGGCGGGTGCTAAGTTGCCTAAAGACTTCTACCGGTCTAAGAGGATGATGAGATCGCTCTGGATGGAATACGAGAAAATCGATTCCTGTCGCAATGGGTGCATGCTGTACTACAAAGACGACAAGGACGCAGATGTGTGCAGATTTTGTAGTGCTGATCGCTATAAGACAACTAGTACAGGAAGGTCTATCGGTGCAAGAAGACCGACCGATTCAATGTACTACTTGCCTTTAACGCCGCGGTTGCAAAGATTATTTATGGTAAAAGAGACGGCCGAAAATATGAGTTGGCACATGCGAGAACAGATTGAAGGAGTGTTGGATCACCCATCCGATGGAGAAGCGTGGAAGCACTTTGATCGAGTGTATCCAGATTTTGCTTTAGATCCGCGAAATGTCAGGTTGGGACTATCTTCTGACGGTTTTACTTCTTTTGGTCTTTCGGGATCCCAGTATTCGTGCTGGCCTGTGATTGTTACTCCGTATAACCTACCGCCTTGGATGTGCATGAAGACTCAGTACATGTTTCTAACCGTTATAATTCCTGGTCCGAACAATCCCAAGAGGAACATTGACGTGTACTTACAGCCTTTGATAGATGAGTTGAATCAGTTATGGGAAGTAGGCGCTAACACGTACGATGTTTCCAGGAAGCAGAATTTTCAGATGAAGGCAACCCTTATGTGGACCATCAACGACTTTCCGGCCTATGGAATGTTATCTGGATGGAGCACTCATGGCCGTCTCTCATGTTCGTATTGCATGGACCGTAGTAAGGCTTTCCGCTTGAAACACGGCGGAAAGCCGTGCTTCTTTGATTGTCATCGACAATTTCTGCCAAAAGATCATCCGTTCAGAAGGAACAGGAATGCTTTCCGTGCCGGCGTTGTAGAGAAGGGTGATCCACCGCCAAGGTGGTGCGGAGACACGATATGGGAGGAGGTTAAAAATTTTCCAAGTGCTATCGAAGATCCTACAACTGGGTACAAGTGCGATGGATTTGGTAGAGTTCATAACTGGACAAAGAGGAGCATATTCTGGGATCTGCCATACTGGAGTACCAATCTGATCAGACATAATCTTGATGTCATGCATATTGAGAAGAATGTGTTTGATAACATAATTAATACTGTGATGGACGTGAAGGGAAAAACGAAAGACAATCCTAAGGCCAGGTTGGACTTAAAAGAAATATGCAAACGCCCTGCGTTGCATTTGATACAGCAGAATGGAAAACAGTTCCTTTCGAAGTCAATTTTCTCGCTGGACAAGGAGGATAAATGAGACTTTGTCGGTGGATCCAGGGCCTAAAATTTTCAGACGGATATGTGTCAAATCTGAGAAGATGTGTCGATCCGAAGGAAAACAAATTGACGGGTATGAAGAGCCACGATTGTCACGTATTCATGGAGAGGTTAATTCCGATTGCATTTCGGGAATTCTTACCGCAGGCAGTTTGGGATCCATTGACGGAGCTTAGCATATTCTTCAGGGATCTTTGTTCTAAGAAATTGCTCGTTGATCGTCTAGAAAAGCAAGAGAAGGACATTGCGGTAACACTATGCAAGCTAGAGAGGGTATTTCCTCCTGGATTCTTCGACTCTATGGAGCATTTGCCGATTCATCTATCCTATGAGGCACGTGTTGGTGGACCCGTCGAATATCGATGGATGTACCCGTTCGAGCGACATTTGAATCACCTAAAAAGAAAGGTGAAAAATAAGGCACGGGTCGAGGGTTCTATTTGTGAAGCCTATGTTCTCGAGAAGATTACAAACTTTTGTTCGATGTATTTCAAGCCTCATGTTGCAACTAATAGAACGAGAGCTTCCAGAAATGACGAGGGAGATCATGAAAGTAATGATACAATACTGAAGGTATTCAATGCTCCAGGAAAGCCATCGGGTAAGATGAAAAAGAGATATCTGAACGATGATGAGCTAAGGGCTGCTCAGGTGTATGTATTACTCAACTGCGACGAGGAGGAAGTAGAGAAACTGGAGGGGTAAGTAATTAATACGTCTATATTATTTTAATAGTGTTAATTATTATACTATTACATTAATTGAACGATGTTGTTTTTAGCATATTTAATAATGATGTGAGGTCGGGTAGGCCACACATAACAGAAGAAGAACTAGAACAAGAAATGAGGCATTATTTTCTATCATGGTTGAGTGCATATGTAAGACTTGAGAACTCTGTAATTACCTTTTTGTATATGCACTTGATTGAGAATGAGCTTAATTGCTTCTTTCGTGGTATTTAGGTCGATCGTCCATACGCAAGACTTGAGAATGAGTCTATTAGAACGCTAGCCAAGGGACCAATTTATGCTGCAAAAATATGGCCAAGCTACTGTGTTAATGGGTTTAGGTTCAAGTCAACAACTTGTCCGATCAGAGACAACTTTATGGATCTCGATTCCACCAAAAACAGCTGTTTGTGTATCAGATCTTCGAACTACAAAGATGTTGATGCGGGCAACGATTTCTATGGCGTGTTACGGGAGATCGTGGAGCTGACATATAGTTATGGAATAGAGCCTGCTAAGATTGTGTTATTCAGGTGTGATTGGTTCGATCCGATTGAAGGTCAAGGTTGGAAAGTAGACAAGCACGGTCTTGTTGATATAAACTATCGGCGTCGATATCAAGCCTATGAACCATTTGTCCTATCAAGTCAGGCTCAGCTCATATACTTCACAAGTTATCCTAAACGGGAAACAACAAGGTCGGACTGGTGGGCAGTATGCAAGACCAAAGCTAGAAATACCTTTGAGGTTGACGATATAGCTTATCAACAGGATGAACTACCTCTTATAACAAATATTATAGAAGTGGACACGACGGAAGTTCCCTATTACACATCTAATTGTGTAGAAGAAGTAGAATTATCTGAAGAGGAAGATGCAGATGAAAGTGAAGATGTAGAGGAGGAAGAAGAAGAAGAAGAAGAAGAAGAAGAAGAAGAAGAAGAAGTAGATGAGCTAAACGAACTAGATGAATTTTCAGAAGAGGATTAAATCTGTACGTTTGTTTTATCATCATATTTGACACTTTAGTGACACTTCTATCATATAAATCTGTGACACTTCAGTGACACTCTATTGACACTTTTATTGACACTTCAGTGACACTTTGACTATGATATTTTTCAAAAATCTGTGATGTCTATCATATAAATATGTTTTTTTGTTTTATTGTCATATGTTTTATTGTCAGGTATGACTAGACCATCTGGACGACGCGGAGGATTATATATTAGGCAGTCCCGTCAGCCTCGGGCTGGGGATGGAGAGGGCAGTTCCGTACCCTCATCCTCATCTCCGAGTACGCCAGTATACCATTCTGTTCCCGGTCCATTACCGGGACAGGTTAGTTCTAGCAGGTTGGCGACTCCTCCCTCGTCGTCCAGCCTTCCTGTTCCCGGTCTATTATCGGGACAGGGCAGTTCTAGCAGGTTGGCGACTCCTCCCTCGTCGTCCAGCCTTCCTGATCCCGCGTCCAGCATCCCTGATCCCCCGTCCAGCATTTCTACTGTCGACGGCTCTATGGAGGGAGCCCACGCCGATCATATGGAGGACGGCGATCAGACTGATCCTGTCCAGGCAGGAGGTGAGAGCGACCCTCCATGCGCTCTCCCGGGCGAGACGCTATGGAGATTTGGACGGACGGGCCTATGAAGTAAGTTAATTAATTATTATATATTTCTCAAATGATTATATGTACATATATATTCATGAAAAATTATTATTGTATAGATATCGGCCTTCTGCAGTACAGAGACAGCTGGGGACATTTGTGAGACAGAACTATGGTGGGCCTTGGCTCAACTACTCAGATGCTCCCGCAGATAGGAAGGCCTTTTGGTTCGCCAACTTCAAGGTAAAAAATTTGTTTATTTTTAAATTTTAATAATCATTTGTGTATATTATACAACTTTTGTATTTTACTTCTTGTAGAGGACCTATTTCTATCCACCACACCGGGCGGCGAGGATCGAGGGCCAATTTCCTGCCGTCATAGCCAAGCTCATCCGTGATGCGATCGACGACCAGAAGCGTCGTGATCGCGCCGGACGTCCGATCCAGGGTTGGATTATGCCAGAGCAGTGGACTGCGATGAAGGCTAGATTCAGCGAGCGCCAGTACCAGGAGCGGTCTGAGAAGGCCAATGTGGCGCGGTCGAGCGCCGGTAAGTGGTGTGGTGGCTCCATTCCGATGACGGAGCATTTTCGTCGTCTGGTACGTTTCCTATGACGGACATTAATTTATATATAGTTCGATATAATGTTTAATACTAATAATAGATAATATATTTTAACAGGTAAAGAAGGGTGAGGACCCGAACATGGTGACCGTCTTCCTGGTCACCCATCGGAGGGCTGGGGACTTCATTGACGAGAGGGCGACGCAGGCATATGTACGTTCTATTCAACTAATATTAACTGACTATAATTTAGAAAACAGGAAAATAGATATCAATATAGACTTTAGTAAACACTTACACGTTAGCAAACATGTATAGGCCGAGTTTGTTCGGCTACAGAAGGAGGCGGCTGATGCTGCTGCTGCTGCTAGTGCGCAAGCAGAGGGAGGGGCTGGTACTTCCTTCCAGCCGCCTGCAGAGCCATCGCCGGACGAGCTCTGGATGACCGCCATTGGCGGTCTTCAGAAGGGTACGTACTACGGTACGGGATCCTACGGCGCGTATTTGGCTTCGGAGTCATCCCGGGCCCCCTCTGTCAGTACGCAGTCTCCGGCTACGCTGGCGTCGTCACGAGCTGAGGATGTTCGTCGTCAGATCGAGGAGCTGCGTCGCGAGTTACAGCAGCAGATTTCTGATGTGGTCGAGCGACGATCCGACCCTCCGATCGTCACCGGACGATTTGATGCGGTCGAGCGCAGTATACAGGAGCTGATGAGTCTGCATCAGGCTGCAGCTGCCAACTTGCAGACGCTCACCGAGTCTACGCAGCGCACGGAGCGTAGACAGGTCGAGCTGGACGGATCGCAGAGGAGCCTTTCTCTCTCACTCGCTCAGTATACTGAGAAGGTGGTGAGTACCCTTGCTGCGCATGGTGAGCGACTGCGAGAGCTGGAGCAGGTACGTCCTCCGGGTCCATCGACGGCGCCGACTCCAGATACTGCATTGCCTCCGGCGCCGACTCCAGACATTGTACTGCCTCCTACTGCCCCTACGGTACAGCTCACCCAGGAGCAGTATGACTACATTCTATCCCAGTTGTGCGGCAGGGGTCCGTAGTGATTTTATTGGTTTTTTTATGACTTGTATGTATTGGCCCTATGGGCAAATTGTTTATTCATACACTGTTGTTTATACACTTGGTGGAAGATTTTTTATCATCTTTCATTTTTATTTGACTCTATTGGATGTTTGTGAGGATGTGTGTCTGTGATATTTACTTTGTACTGCCTCCTATTTTTATTGTGATATTTACTTTGTGATATCTGCGACGGGATGACAAATATACCTACGCTGGGTTATAAGCGATGATCTGATATACAAAGGAGATGCTGCCGAAATTTTAAAAAAAAATATTGTGTATTTTTGTTATGATGTGTGTCTGTGTTTACAGTGAATGTGAAATACAGTATTCGGAACCATCGACAGTTTCGATTACTGTTGTATGTTTTATCTTGGATAGAAATAGCAACAGTTCAGGATGCACTTCTGAGAGCTTCATTTTCATGTCCTTCACTTTCTCGAATGTCGTAAAGGTTCCCGAGAAGGTGAAGGACGTGAAGAGGAAGCTCTGAGAAGTGCACCCTGAACTGTTGCTCTTTCTATCCAAGATAAAACATACAACAGTAATCGAAACTGTCGATGGTTCCGAACACTGTATTTCACATTCACTGTAAACACAGACACACATCATAACAAAAATATCAATTATATTTTAATTTTTTTTTATATTAGCGACGGATAGCGACGTTCTGCGACGTACTGCGACGTCACACAGACGTCGCTATACGTCGCTAACTAGCGACGTTACGTCGCTCGACGTCGCTACGTTGCCCACGTGGCCACGTGGATGCCATGCCTCGTCATCATTTATAAACTTTTGAAGCGTCACTAGTGGTCGCTTTACGTCGCAATGTTGGCGACGTACTTATACGTCGCTATCTGTCGCTCATTTTGCGACGTCTAGCGACAATTAACTACGCGTCGCAAATAGCGACGTTTGGCGACTAAATTGCCATCTGCGACTTGCCTATAAGCGACGTAGGTTTTTCGTCGCTAAATACGTCACAAATCATTGTTAGCGACGTATTTCCTGTATTTAGCGACGTCTCCTGACGTCGCTAATCTGGGTTATTTTAGTAGTGTTTCTTCTTCAAAGTTCAAGGTCGAAAAAAAATTATTATAGCAATTCAACAAATAGGACATGGCGCATAGGAATTGAATAGCCGTCCGACTCTTCAATTTCAAAGAAAAAACTAGTCTTCCCATCACTTCAGATTTTTCTTTTGCATTTCAGAAGGGAAAAAGTTATTCACGTCCCTTCCGATTCCAGATGACCAGCAATATGTTTTTTTTTTTTGAATTGTTCATTTTAATTCTCTCTCCATCCTCCCTTTTGCTTATAATTGAAACACAAATTTATAATTTTTTTCAATTTCTTCTCCTAGAATCCTTCACAAGGATTCCGCGAAGTAAAACTGTGAGACCCGTCTCACTGTATCGGTATTTTATACGGATACGTGTTTAATTCGAGCCGTGTTTCGTATTTATCGATTTGTGTAATATTTTGAAATTTTCATAAGTATAGGATTTTCATGCCTTGGTTTAACTTGGATTTGGTTTTATTTGGTTCGGTTCCACTTTGACTTGGTTTGGTTTAGTTTAGTTTGGTTCTTTATGAGATGAGGTGTATGGTTTAGATTGAGTGGAGAGGAATGAATGGTGGAGATCACTTGAGCTTGTTATATATAAGCCACTCTTTCTCTCTCCCTCCTCATTCACCCTCATTCATTTCTTTCCACCAGAACCCTAGCCATTAGAGGGAGGCAAGTACACCTTGCCGAATGTTGGACGATCTTAATTTCGTTTGTTCCATTCTCTTCCTTGTTATATTCTAAGCTTGTTTAGAACTTGGAGTTTTCCATTTTGATGGTTCGATTGTTGTAGATCTAGCTTTGAAGTAATTTTAGTTTTCATGGGTTTTGATCTATTTAATCTTGTTATTTCCAAGTTTTGATGGTTCTATGTTGTAGAGCATTTCATTCTGCCCCATTTTGACCCAAGGAAGTCCGGATTTGGACTCCGGATGGAGGTTTTATGCATCCTGACAACCATGGCTTCTTAGTTTACTTCTTCTCAGAAATTTGGAGAAGAAGCACAGTTCAGCCGCATAGGCAGTACTTGACCGCATGAATCCTCATGCGGCAAGCCTCTGGCCGCATGGCCTTTCCAGCCGCATGAGACTCGCTTGAGCTCAGCCGCATGGGAAGTTCTTCCAGCCGCATAAAATTCCTTATCCTTCCAGCCGCATGGACTTGAACGTCCCCAGCCGCATATGAACCGCCCTTGTTCAGCCGCATAGGGCTTCAATTAAACTCAGCCGCTTAGACTGGTTCTCCCCAAACCGCATAAGGAGTTCTGTCCCAGCCGCATGGAACTACTCGTTCTGAGCCGCATAAGGCAGACTCGTTTCCAACCGCATGAGGACTAGTCTCTCCCAGCCGCATATGACCCATCTTCCGCTGGCCGCATGTGCGCCACATTCCTGAGCAGCATGACCCTGATTGACCCAGCCGCATGAGGCTCGTTCCCTGAGCCGCATGAGACCCGTCTCCCTGAGCCGCATGGGATGTGCTGTCTCAGCCGCATAAGCCCGATTCTCCCTTCAGCCGCATAAGGCTGGGACTCCCTGAGCCGCATAGGACCCTGCTCATTCCCTGAGCCGCATGGACTCGGATTTTTTGAGCCGCATGAACCCCATAAATTCAGCCGCATGCATCTGATTAATCCTGCCGCATGAGCCAGCCTTGCCCGAGCCGCATGGCTCTGTCATGCCCTGTATTTTATATTTTGTTTATTTTAGTATATCCAAGTCTTGTGGCTCTTTTTGTAACTTGAGTTTCTGCGGAGTACACATTTATCCCTATTGTATATTTTTATGCCCATTTTATATCCTTACGCCTTTTGTCCTGAACTTGATAAATCACGATTTGATGACAATTGTACATGACATGGTGTGACAAGGAACTAGCATGACTTGATAATGACCCTGAGCCGTAGGGCTCCTTCCTGTGCCTTGCCCTGCTATTTAATTATTGTTATTATTATTATTTCTCTATTATTATTAGATCTTATTGATAACTTGTGTCTTGTAACCTCAGCATAACTTGAGTCTCCTGGATGAATGCTTGCACTATACTGTCCGGCACATGTACCCTAAATACGACAGTGACCCGTAGTGGTGCACTCCTGATTAATGACCTGACATAACCTGATAGTGGCCCGTCGTGGCGTACTCTTGACCAGTAAACTTGACATAATAATGATAATGATAGTGGCCCGTCGTGGCGCACTCTTGACAAATCAATTCATTGGCCTGGACACCGTAGATGATTGTGCTTGTATAAACTACTAGTCCGGTTGTGTCTTGCATCATGTCTAGGGCATGATCCCTGAGTACCACGGTCAGAGATTCATACTGAATCTGGCTAGGTTAATGACTAGATTGATCAAATAGTTCATAGAGAATTTCCCAGTTACCTGTTGCCCCTTTGGTCCCGGCCTTATATATATATATACATGGGATTTGTTGCTATCCGTCGAGATGAGCGCACTTCCAGCCCGCCGTCGAGTGTGGTACCTTAGGACACATGTATCTTACTACAGTGTGTCTGCTATATCATGCTATCTTTTTCTTTTCTTTGCTGGGGTCACTCAGGTAGTAACAAACAGGTAACTGGACTTGGAAATCTCTTTGCATCTTGCTAGTAACTAGGCCTGTGATAACCCTAGTTAGTTAAAGTATTAAGCCGTACTTATTGCTTGGCCGTGAATGTTGAATGGGGAATGATCTGTCTAGTCTTGTCTTGATCTTGTACATGATTGTTACATGTTCTGATTTCTTATTTTATCTTACCGATAAATGGTGGGAGAAACCAAGTTCCGTTCAGACGAAGGGTTACAACCCCGGTCCTTGTTTGGTTTACGGTTTGTAACCTGGTTATCTGAATAGTCCTATGGTTATCCCATCGTATATCACCTCTCCAGTCTAAGTCTTGTCTAGATCATGTTCTATTTATTTAACATGTTCTCCAGTTTACTTTATGTCAAATGATGATTTACTTACAGTCTCTCTATGTTCGGAATAAGTGCATTGGTACTGCACGAATCTCGATCCTCCCTTACTTATTGTTTTCTCTCCCCGTTGATTGCCTATGATTGCTGGTTTTAAGTTCATAGTTCGGCCTTCTTTGTGGTACTTGCTATTTGGGGTCTGACCCCACTGGTTTTGTATGGCCAGGTTCTAATAGAAGAGTCCGAAGGATCTACCGCACCATCTACTCGACGGTGACCAGCCGGAGCACCAGAGTGCCTCAGTGGATTTCTTTTTCATTCTCTCACTGATATGTAAATTCTCCTCTTGTAACGTTTAGCCCCGAGCACGTGTTTAGCTCGTGTTTTGGTATTTTCCTTGATATTGTAGCCTACGGGCATAAACATGATATGTGTATTCTAGACTATAGCTAGTCCTTATCATGTACGACTAATACTCTAGCTAGTCCTCAGTTCTGTGGTACTGGCTTCATGATCAGTCATGTATATATGGTTCGGGACGCCTTACTATTGTATGTATGACGATCATACTCTTTGCTCTTGTATAATTGCCTGTGATTGAGATACCTAGGATTGTTAAACCATAGGATTGACTGATGGTTTGTAGAGTAACCCCCATGTCTTGACAGCTTATACGCGATTTCAGAGTATTAACGTACTTTGGGATTGCGTAGCTGGCTATGTCTGCCCCCGCTCTTCGGTATTCCGGTTCTGGGGCGTGACAAAAACTACACAAAGAAGGCCACGGCGGCAGACAAGCTACTCTCTCTCTCTCTTTCTCTTTCTCTCTCTAGCCTCTACTTGAGCTTTGACCCGAAGAGGAGACGAAAACGTGAGGTAGAGGTATTAATGCGAACCTGATATTTTAGCAAGACTTTCATTTTGAGAATTTAAATATTTTGTAACTTTTGTTCCTCATGGTGTTGGCTTTGTTATGTTTTTGGAGTTTCCTCTGTCGTCGATAATTGAGGACAATCCTCTTTGCCCCTATCTTTTGAATGAGGGGTTCTATTGATGTAGTTTATTTTTTTCGAAAGTTCCAAGCTATATTTACATATAATCTACTCTGCACAGACACAAGCACAGACTTAGAATTTTGCATCTTTTAAAATTTATGATACATATTGTTTGTAGTAGATCTTCGGTCTTCCTTCGTAATATCTCTATTTATGCACGTTTTCATAATAACTAAGTTTCAATCAGCTTCTGTAGTATATTTAGCTCACTACGTGTTGTGATTTATAGTTGATGCCACGTTGGTGTTGAATAGCGATGAGCCGATGGCAATGAGTTTTTACGTTTATCTTTGCACTTAAGATTTCACACTTAAAATTATATGTTCATAGTGTTGAATATAATTTTATAAATCTTTGCACTTAAGATTTCACAATAATTTCGTTTTCAAACTGAAATATTTTGTAACTTTTGTTCCTCCTGATTTTGGCTTTTTTTTTTTATATGTTTTTTGAGTTTCTCTGTTGATAAATTAGGCAAACAAACCCATATATCTCAATCCTAGTATTGAAAAAACATAAACAAGAAATGTTAAATAACATATTGCATCGGATTTTTTTTTAAACTACGGAAGTAGTATTATCATTTGCCAAAACATATTCATGCAAACTTTAATGTTAGTTGGCATGTATCTGGCCCCAGTCCAAAAGAGTTCACTTCGGTTTATTATATCATGCAAAAAAAAAATTATGCTTTATTTTCAATATATTTTTTGAAAAAAGGGCATCATTTTGTATTTAGTCCTGGGCATCAAAACGTTTCGGGCCGGCCCTGAGTGGAGGCGAGTTCACCACAATTATCCATTGCTTCAATATATATATATATATATATATATATATATATATATATATATATATATATATATATATATATATATATATATATATATATATATATATATATATATATATTTCATTTTTTTTCTTTTTTTCTTTTTTTTTTTTGTACACCATGAGTAACCGAGGCAATGAGTAGGTTTATTATTTTGCTCTCTCACTCCACTGTAGCTTATTCTATTGAGACGTTTAGCCGTCGAGCATGTGTTAGCTCTTGTTGTAACTTTATTTCTGTCCGCCTAAGGGCTATAACATGATTGACAAATTATAGGGCTGATCATCGTGTATGACTTAACTCTTGCTAGTCTTAGCATTTTGTATGACTAATTTTATGATCATCTGAATATGTAATATTTGGGACGCCTTACTTTTATATGTCTGATGATCTAACATCTTGTAACACCTATTTGCTCGCTTGAGATTGAGACACTAAGCGTGTTCTTGAGATTGAGACACTAAGCGTGTTCTTGACCATAAGGGACTGATGTATTATATATTAACCCTCATGCATCTAGACAGCTGTGACCGTATTGCGAAGTGTGTTACACTCCGATGTACGTAGCTGGCTGTGTCTGTCCCCCGCTTATATATATATATATATATATATATATATATATATATATATATATATATATATATATATAACACGGAGCCCCACGGAAGTTCGGTCGCCCTCCGACAATTGAATCGAGCAGACCTGCAAAGGGGGCCCTCCGATCCGATGCACCCCCCCCCTCCTATATGTATATATGTTATTCATTACATTTAATATGGATAATTACGTAATTATGTAAAAAAAGAAAAAGAATATTATTTGCTCTTTCCAAATATTATAAAATAAAATATGTGTTAGGCACCTACATATATACTAGTAATAATAAACAAGTTTGTTAGTAAAATTATAACTTTGAATCCAATGGATCAACCATCTTGATCGAAATTCGGCCCAGTTACTAAGCAGGCTTTATCACACTTATGTCAGAAAAGAGGAAACCGAGTTTACGTGTGACGAACCCAAAATTGTATATAAGCTGAGTTCGTGGATTTGCAATTCTCCATGGAGACCTATTTGGTTTCAATAAAATGGAAAATATGTAATCTATGTTACACTATTTAAATAATTTTTCAGTTTTGATTTGATACAAATTGTGAAGTTGGTATAATAAATGTGTATTACTTTTTTCAATTATTACAAATTTTCTTGCAATATGAATTCGTGAGAGATATTCTTGGGAGCTTTTTCTTTTTCCCCCATGTCTAAATGCATATGTAGAATTCCAATTTTATCCTTAGCCCACCTCCTTCAAGAAAGAAACACGTAGTCAATTAGTGGCCTAATTAAGATTTGATTTATCGTCATATTATTTATACTAAAACTTAGGTTGCGTTTGGTTCATTCTGATGCAATTGTAACCGTAATGAAATTGAATTTTTCACGTAATTGAGTTTGTAATGTAATAGAATTGCGATTACATTACCATGTTTGTTACAACACGTAATCAAACCATGTAATGTAATATCAATTACATTCATATGTTTAATTTATCCTCGTAGATATCATGTTTCCACACATATTGTGTAAAAAAGAGATTGAGTCCAAGATTAAGTACCAGCATTGTCACGATCACATTGGTTTACTCTTTTTTTGGTAGTTCGAAGGACATTCGCTCCTACAACAACAAAAAATAGAAATACAAAAACTTTTATGTCATTTGGATCGGAGTTAATAGAAGAAAATATGTGAATAATTTCGAGTCATTGGGTTAGACGACTTACTACTCGAAACTGTTTTGTCAAGTTCCTAAAAGGCATGATAGTTGAATAATTTCGAATTGATTTAGATTTTTTACTTTGGGAGCGTTTGGTACGCGGTATTTTTTTTTTATTCCCGGGAAAACTTAAGATGGAAATCTATTACCACGTTTGTTTGGCTTATAAAAAATTTATTCCCGGGAATTATAGATACCCGGGTAAATAGTTTACCCACAAAACATGGAAATTCTATCCCTTGAGAATAGGTGGGTATTTTTTTTTTGCCCGGACAAAAAAAATTGTCTAAATTTTTTTTCTTCTTTTTTGATCAATTTTGATTAGTTTTGAAATTGTTTTTCTTTTTTTGTCGTTTTTATCGCTTTTTTGTCCTTTTTGTCGTTTTTTACCAATTTTTTTGTCGTTTTAAGCGATTTTTTTTGTCTTTTTTTGTCGTTTTTGTCGTTTTTTGTTATTCTGTCGTTTTTATCATTTTTTTTCGTTTTTATCGATTTTTTGTCGTTTTTACTGATTTTTTTATATTTGTTCATTTTTTTCGTTATTATTATTTTTTAATTTTTTCCCGGAAATATTTATATTGTCACCAAACATGGGAATGTAATTTTCCAGGGAATTTAATTCCTTGGAATTTGATTCCTGGAAATATAGAATTTTCGGCTATATAGTATTCCGCATACCAAACGTCCCCTAAATTTAACCAGTGTCAACTTTTTAAAAATTATATTCTAAATTTAAATATTATCGTAGTAAGATTTTTTTTTTCTTCAAGTGAAGGACTCTCCTTACTCTGATAAATAAATAAATTTAAAATAAATTCATCCTTTTAATTATTTGTTATTTAAATATTGAATTAACTTAAATAATATCTATCTCCGGTTAGATTTTTAAAACATTTCAACCGATAAATTAAGGATCTCCTACAATTGTTGGAGCAAAAATATGACATTTAAAATAAACTTTGGGGAAAAAAAACCCGACATAAAGATTACTTCAAGTCGTACGAGGAGGCCAAATATTAGGGCGACAATTAAATTTAATTGATATATAGCAGTGGGACAAAGAAGCCGACCACACCAAATTGTTACATATCTATTTGCTTGTACGAAAATCGCAAGCAACCCAACTAATCCACTGTTCATCCATAACACTCCCAATTTGCCCCCTCCTCTTCATCAGAATTACATTCCTTGCCACCGAAAGGAGACGTCCAACATAAAAGACTTCGAACAAGTGTGTGATTTCTCCTCCTCAACACATCGTTTTCTTCTATTCTCCTCCTATGCTTTTTTCCTCTCTCTCTCTCTCTCTCTCTCTCTCTCTCTCTCTCTACTTCTTCTTCTCCTTCTTTTTCCAACACCCATAAATTAGAATAAAATCAACAAGTTGAACAAATCACTCGATCTCTCCCTTGTCATATATGTATGATATGGGGGGCAAAGGCGGCGCCACGGCTTCATCGATATCGCCTTCACCGCGGTCGGCATCGGCGGCGGCCGTGTGTTGTATGTGCGGCGATCACGGCCTGACGCAAGAGCTGTTCCGGTGCAAAGTATGCCACTTTAGATCCCAACACAAGTAAGAACCCTTCTCTTCTCTTTACTTATGTGCAAATATGTACAAGCTTAAGCTTTAATATCTCTCTCTCTCTTACAATATACAAGCTTAAGCTTTAATCTCTCTCTCTCTCTCTTATATATCCAATTGATCATCGATCATAGAGGAACTATGTATAACAAACAGTACAATACCAACAAGTGCGAGAATATCAATTGCAGACATATGTTTATGCAATACTCAACTAAAATTTAATGATGTTATGATATGTGCATCTAAATCTTAAAATTTTAGGCTTTAGTTGCTTTAGCCCTAACTTACTATCCACGTTTAGTAACTTCTCGACTCTTTAATCTTTATAATGATGTTTGAAAACAAATAACATAATTAAAAGAAAAGAAAATTTTAAATTATAGCTAATTGATTAACTATGTAGTATTATTTAACTATAGTTAAACACATAGTTAAGGTGAGAGGTATTCTCTTTGGTTAAGACGGATTCGATTCCACGAGATAGAAGTATTTACAACAATTTTTTTGTACATTATTAGTCTGTTATGAAAACGGATTATGTTATATATATATATATATATATATATATATGTATATATATATATAGAGGAAAAAAAAATATGTATATATATATATATATTAAAAAAAAAAAAAAAAAAAAAAAAAAAATATGTATATATATATATATATATATAGAGGAGCGGATCAAAAGTCTCCCTTACAAACCTCCTAAAAACTCCCTCACTCTAATTCGTAATATTAATGTTAATATTAATATTAATGTTAATGTTAATATTAATTTTTTTATATTAATTTTAATGTTAATGTTAATATTAATGTTAATGTTAATATTAATTTTAATGTTAAGTTTAATGTTAATTTTAGTATTTAATGTTAATATTAACATTAGTTTTAAAATTAACATTAATATTAACATTAAATTACGGATTAGAGTGAGAAAATTTTTTAGAGGGTTTTCTAAGGGGGACTTTTGATCCGCTTCATATATATATATATATATATATATATATATATATATATATATATATATATATATATATATATATATACAGAAATGTTTTAAAACCAGTCGGTTGATTTTCTATTATATATAGAACAACCCTATGTTTTATGTATTTGATTAAAATTTAGTGGTTTTGTATATATATAACTTCCATCCTAATAGAAAAAAATATATAGTGTATCGAATTCACATTATGTCTCCACTGCTTACCACTAGAGCCAGAAGACTTTGATATGTTGTGATTAAACCAGGTATTGCAGCGAACTCTACCCGAAGGAGGAGCACTACCGGGTGTGCAACTGGTGCATAAGAGAGGAAGGGAGCAGATCCTCGGCTCGTGAATCCGCCACCGCCAACAATATCGTCTCCGCTTCCTCGGCGGCGGCGGCCGGTGGTGCTAGCGGAGGAGGCTTGCAATTGGGAGGAGTCATGTTGCACCGGGGTTCCTTCTCGTCGCTCGCGGACAAGCCCATCAAGAAGCAGCGGGTGCCCAAGAGGTCGACGTCGGACGCGACCGAGGAGATGAGATCGGCGGCGGCGCTCTCTCCGGTGGCGCTAGGGAGGAAGAGGCAGGCCTTCAGAGGAAAGGCTAGGAGGTACAAGCTATTGGAAGAGGTCTCCAGCTAAATTGTATTATAAATATCACACAAAACCTCTAATTAGCGTGCGTATAAATGTCCCTAATTGCATAAAATGTGCAAGTACACTGATAACACAGCATTGCTCCAGTGGAAGCACAACATACATTTGGTCTGGTTGGGACGGTTGAGTCTCAAGACTTGGAATGTCAGGAGGATGTGTGAGTAATAAAAAAAAATACAAGTACACACTAGTGGAAGGAAACATCTCTACTATCAGGACTGACTCTGAGCTCATGGGAATCCAAAAACGAACTTTCAAAATAAAGTTCCGATACATAATGTAAAAAATATAAAAAACTAAAACAAAAACAAATTTAAAAAACCTTTCAAAACCAATAATTGAAGTAAGGGTCTCATATATACAAACATAACATAGTAATTACTATATATGCCATAATTGTTTTGAGTTAAATAGGACCCATGAAACTTACTAGGTCTATATTAGATACAAAAATATCAATATATGTACATTTAAACTGAATTTTTTGGACCCTGTCTACTATTCTATTGTAGTTTGGAAACGACTCAAAAATGAGCCGTTCAAGCCCCATATATACCATCCACCTTTTATTAAAAAATTACTGCAAAAAACTAATTTTAGCTCTTTTTCACTTGTATAAATAATATTTAAAAACTAAATTTAAAATTGTTTAAAAACTAAATTTAAAGTATAAAGTTAAAACCTAAAAAATATTTAAATTGTTTAACAAATCTTAATCCAAATATATTTAAATAACAATATCATAAAAATATTTATTCTATGTGCTTTAATTTGTGTTTGATTGCAATGTGGAAAATATGTGGAAAAAAAATTAGTTCCATGGAATTATTTTTCTAGGAAAAATATTCCATGAAAATTTAAATTTTTCTATGGAAAACTTAATTTGGGTGTTTGATTGTCATTATTTTCCACGAAAAATAGTTATTTTCCATGGAAAATTATATTTTCCTATGGGTTGGACAAGTTTCATTTTCCATCATTTTAGAAGAAAATATAAAAAATGATAGTTTTTTGGAAAATAATTCCATGAAAAATATAAGCTATCAAACACTACAATTGGTAGAAAATTTGTGGTGGAAACATTTTTCATAGAAAAAAAAAGGCCCAATCAAACACAGCCTTAGTATATATGATAGCTGAGAAGAGAGAAATTTGTTGGTTTGGTGTGATTGATCCGTATGGAAATAATGTAAGTGAAGAATTCCAATTTCAAACCCCACATAACAACGTGCTTATAAGGACATTGTCGCATCTTTAGAGTCATAGACAAGCGGAAGCGGGGCCGGGTTCCTTAATGGGCCACCAATTACGGTTGTCATGACTAAGGGTCCGCTTATTTTAAATTTTACTAGTAAATGTATATACTTTGTACGTATAATAATATATAATAATATTATTATTTAATTATAGTTAAATATTTTTTCTAATTTATATGGTTATGGTGTAAGGTATTTTTCTTGTTTCGTTGAGTTCGATTTTTTATGTTGACGAATTTTTACTTTTCTTCAATAATTTTTTATATAATTTATTTTTTTAAAATAAAATGAACCGTAATATAATGACGGCTTAGAAGGCTCACTTTTAAACCGTTTTAAAACCTCATTATATAGTGAAAGATTTCGACAAAATCATGGAATTGATGTTTTGTATTATTGTATTTGATATTGATACACTGTTCGTTTCACCGACGGTCACAAATAATTATCATATTATCAAAAGTAACTACAAATCCTATATGTCCCACCGATATATGTCGCATCGGAGAAATTTTTTTTTTCCTATATGTCCAACTCCACCAATCTATGTAAGCATCGGATGGATTAAAAAAAAATACTATATCTTTAAGACTTGGTTTGGTTAGAGGAACTATGGATTGAGAAATAAAAGTACCACTATTGAGCTCGACTTGCTCTTGTAGTTATCGAGAAAGGGTCTAAGATCCGGACTGAATGACGAAAGATCAGTAAATCGAGTCACGGAGACATATTTTACTCATTCCATTTATTTGATGGGAGTTGAAAGACAGTGCCTAACAGACACACAATACATTGTGCACAAAATTTCGTGATCGCAAGTAGCACATGAAAGAAAAAAGGTAAAGGAAATGGTTCTCCATGCATATACTGATTCATTTTTCCATTCTAAAGTCCGGTTTGATTTGTAGACTCATGGTCTTGTAAAAGAAAATTCATAATTTTTCTTTGTTTGGGTGACAATGGAAAGTAAAAGGAAAGAAAAATATCTAAATAAAGAAAAAATGGTTCCACCATCCATCCATCTAAGAATTCACTTTTCCACTCTAAGGCCTGATTTGGTTCGCAGAATCATGGGTTGAAAAATGAAAGTCATTACTTCCTATATTTGCATTCGGAATGAATTAAAAAGTTATTACATTTCTATGTTTGGGTGCCAAAGTAATTAAGGAGGACAGGGAAGTGATTCCAATAGAAAGAAAATTAGGAGTAAATTGTTTCATTCATCCAATGAAATATTTACTTTTCTACCTTTAAGTATTCACTTTCCCTTCCAATTTTCTTGGCATTTTCAATCATCGAAAAAAATCAATAATAATTGTAATATTTCAAATGAAAGAAATGGTTGGAAAAAACAAGACACTTTCGGTCTTTGTGATGAGAAGAGAATAAACTAAAATGTAAGAGAAAGAGAAAAAAAAAGATTGCACACATACAAGATTTATCGAGATTCAGCTCAATGTGAGCCTACGTCCTCCGTCCGCCCCTTTTTGTCGTTTTCACTATAATTAATAAAAGATTACAAAGGGTCTCTCTAAGTTGGTATAACTTGAGTATCACTTTCTCTCACAGGATTACAAAGTGTAAGGAATAGAAGTTGTGTTGTTGTGTTTTATGTTCTCAACCTTTACCTCTTCCTCCTATTTATAGAGAAGATATGCCTCTTGGGTACACCATATTCGTTGCATGAGGAAGACCAAAAGATAGCTCTTCCATCTTCCAAGGTTCGTTCTTCTTTCCAAGGTTCGTTCCTCCTTTCAAGGTTCGTTTCTCCTTCTCAAGATTCCTTACATAAAAAAAGTTAATGCATTAAAGTTACATGCATGTAGTCATCATAGGGATGGACATCGTTTCCATCAGAAATACTAAGGAATTGATTTCCTTTCCTTTCCTTTTTCGCGAACCAAACGAGTCCTAAGGATTCACTTTAGGGTGTGTTTGGTAGGAGGAAGGAAAATAGAGGAGGAAAAAGTAAAGGAAAAGATTCATTTTATCTTATTTGGTATGGAAGAAAAATAGGAAGGAAGGAAAAGTGGAGCGATTATTTTTCCTTCATAACCTAAGAAATCCAATCCCCCCAAAAGTGGGAGGAAAAGTGGAAGAAAAAGTGGAGGCTTGTATTAATTAACAATTATACCCCCATATGAATGTATTATTTAAAAATTATTTATAAAGTCAAATGGTAAATAAGTGTTTCTAGTTGAGGGTATAATTGGTAAATCATATATTTTTTACTTTCTTTTCTTCCACTTTTTCTTTCATACCAAACAAAAGAAAATGCATCTCTTATCTTTTCTATCCTTGCTACCAAACACAAAGGAAGGAAATGATCTTTCATTTCCATATGGAAGAAAAATAAATCTTTATCTTTTTCCTTCCTTTCACTTTTCCATCCATCCTACCAACACAACCTTAAATTCCAAAATTTTTGGCTTTTCCAAATACCAAAAATAGAAAATTGATAAAAAAAATTATATTTTTTCAAAGAAAAATAAAGAGCAAAAAATTGTTTTCTCTACTTTTTTCTTGCGAACCAAACGAGCCCATGAATTCATTTTTCCTTCAAAATTTCTTGGCTTCTCCAAACACCGAATTTATTTTTATGAAAATTGCTGAGAATCAATAAGGGACTTTTAGTCCCACATCGGAATATGTTATATGTAGAGGAGCTAGACTCCCTATAAGTAGTGAAGTAGTCCATCAATAAAATTATCCAACTATTAATTTCTACATAGTATCAGAGCCATAATTCTCTCTCTCTCCACAAAACAAAATTTTTTCCCCTAGCCGACGACCCACTGCCCCTAGCCGCCGACCCCGCTGCTCCACCGCTCCACCGCTGCCCCAGCCCTTCTCTTCCCTCCCGACGACCCGCTGCCCCACCGCTGCCCCCTAACGCCAGCACCCTCCCCTACAGGAACCCCCGCCACCTCCCCTACAGGAACCCCCGCCCCCTCCTACAGGAACCCCCGCCCCGCCCCCTCCTACAGGAACCAACGCCCCCCCTCCCATCCAGGGACTCCCGTCCCCCCCTCCCCGTCCAGGAACGCCCCCCCCCCCCCCCCCGTCCAGGAAACCCTAGCCGCCATGTACTCCCGTCCCCCCTTCCTAACCCTAGCACACTCTTGCCATGATAACCCTAGCCCTAGCAGCCCCATCCAAACCCTAACCCTAACCCTAGCCGCCTAAAAAAAATATATATATATAAAAAAAAAGAAAAAAGAAAAAAAAACGGCATATTTCGAATAGAGACGGCTGTCAAATCTTTATTTGCACCAACTCTGTTCCGTGCTTACGCCATTTGGAACTAACAAATGCTTTATTTGTTATTCCTTCTTCACATCGGGAACTTTGCAGAGATTGATCATGTCTTCTCTGGTGTCCCGACGTGTTCACTTTACATGCGCGCGCCGGTGCTGGCCAAGTTAGTAGCGCATTAGTAAAGTCTCTGGCGTTAAAGAAGACGACGTCGACGACGAAGACGACGAAGACGACGAAGTCGACGACGTTGGGTCAGTTGCAGACTCCGACGACGACGAAGAAGACGACGAATTGAGTTCACAGTTGCCGACGCCATGGATCCGATCAGTGGCAAACTGACGGCCGATGAGATGAAGGCCTTGGTTGATGATATCTTATCCAAGAGATTAACCGAGGTAACCCCACGTGTGATCCATACTGATGTGGATCCATCGCCTTACAAAATGGGAAAGCTGGAGAAACTGGAGACGAAGTTGGAAGGAACTTCCAACTACTTGAAGTGGTCGCGGCAGGCGAAGCGGACACTGAAGGGACGTGGCTTGGTTGGCTATATCACTGGCCAAGCCAAGGCGCCAGCCGATCACTCCACCAAGGAGTTTGCTGTGTGGGAGATTGTCAACAACGTCGTGGCTGGGTGGTTGACTACCTCTTTAACCGACCAGGTATCGGGCAATATCGAGGCTATGGAGGCTGCTGCTGATATATGGCAGACTCTCAAAGATATGTACTCCGGCTCCGGCAACCCTATGCGAGTCTTTCAACTGCAAGATGAACTCGATAGGGTGGTCCAAGACGACCGTACCATCTCTGAGTACGCGGCCCTGTTGAAGAAGTATTGGTCTGATCTGGATCATTATGATCCTCTTGGGATGGAAGATGCACAAGTCGAACCAGCCTTCGCAAAGTACTTTCAGACGTTCCTGGCTTATATTTCCCGGCAGCGTATGATGAAATTCCTGAAGGGACTACACCCTGTATTTGAGCAGCGACGGAATATCCTCCTTTTCCAATCCACGCTCCCGACCTTGGAAGAAGCTATAGTTGTCATGACACAGGAAGAAGCTCGACTGAAGTTGATGCCCAACAAGGGCTCCTCCCAGGGAGAGCCAGCCGCGGTTGAAAAGTCTGCCCTTGCTGCCTTCAATCAACCTCCATCTATGGGTGGTATTTGTCACAATTGTGGTGACTCCGGACATTACATCCGATTTTGTCCCAAACCCTTGCGCAGTCAGTCTACTGATCGAGGACGGGGTCGTGGAGGCCGACGTGGTGGTAGAGGAGGATATGCTGGTCGACGGGGCGACCACAAAGCAAATCTGGCGGAAGAAGGGAGAGAGCATCACCTGGCTGAAATAACCCTGCTTGAGCGGGAGTTCCTTGAGAAGTTGCGTGGCACGAAGCTGGGTTCGGCCGACAGTCCTGGGGCATCTTCAACCTCGGGGGATCACTTCACTTGCTTTGCCCAAACCAGTACCGATGATTCTGCACGTGCTCTTGCATCTATCCATCAGCCAGGATGGATTATGGACTCTGGGGCATCTCGCCATGTCACGGGGTCCCGTGGTGCGTTTCGGGAATATACTCCCCTACCATTGCCCGGAGAGTATTCAGACCGCTGATGGTACATCCAATCCTGTAATGGGTAAAGGCACTGTCGTATGCACCCCTTCCATCACTTTAACCGATGTCCTTCATGCTCCATCTTTTCCTGTCAATCTTCTATCCATTAGTGCCATTATACTTGATCTTAACTGTACTGTTTCCTTTGACATTCCTCAGGTGACTTTTCAGGAGAAAGAGACAGGACGACGACTTGGGACTGGCACATGGCATAAGGGGCTGTGGTATTTAGACAGGACTGGTCTGGACAAAGTATTGGCATCCTTGGTAGCAGACGCATCACCAGAAGCTTCCTGTCGCAGTGTTGAAGCCGACTTGCTACTCCACCACCAGCGTGTCGGTCATTCCTCTTTTTCGGTTATTAGTCGAATGTATCCGTCCTTATATCAAAGGGCTAATAAAGAGAAGTTATTTTGTAATGCTTGTGCTTTGGGAAAACATACCAGAAGCTCGTATGTGAGCACAGGGAATAGGAGTTCAGCTGCTTTTGACATGATACATTCAGATGTTTGGGGCCCTTGTCCTACAACCGGGATTAACGGCTTTTGATGGTTCGTCACCTTTATTGATTGTACCCGTGTGACATGGGTCTACCTTCTGAAGAATAAAAGTGACGTCCTTGAGGCCTTTCATGACTTTCATCGACGAGTGGAAACACAATATGGCGCTAAAATTAAGTGTTTCCGATCTGACAATGGGACGGAGTATACGAATAAGCGGGTTGCTGAGTATTTTTCAACTCATGGAATACTTCATCAAACTTCGTGTGCTTATACTCCGGCTCAAAATGGTGTGGCAGAACGAAAGAACAGACACTTGCTGGAAGTTGCAACGGACGATGATTGTCACGACCCGCACCCGAATATACGGGTACGAATACGTGGGCCACGCCCAGCCTACGCCGCGGTATCGGCTGTAGAACGCTGTCAAGTATACTATACTAACTACAACATCTAAGAATCCATAACTAGAAATGTACTCATGTCACATCACGAAAACTAAGGAAGATAAGACAAGAATTAATAACAATATCACTAGAACAACTAGAATCTACAATAATCATAAGACATGAAAGATAAAGAAGGAACAACAAGACTAACTAAGGATAACTACCAGGCAACTCACATAGAAGAATAGTGAGATCTCCCTCAGCTAGCAACATCATGAAGTCCAAAAATGAGGGCACAACTACTCCTAAAATTTGTCAACATATCCGGTCAGGATGGAACGAGTACATATATCTCATAACAGATCTCAAGATAGAATAAAAGCTATAAGACTGTAAATAGAGCATATACAATGAAATCATGGAGTGTACATATATGTATCATGGCATGGTAAGCTGTAGAGCTAGAGCTAGAACAAGAAAGTAGAACTAAATCAGGATATGTACACAAATCAAGGTAAGCCATATATCCAATGTGTGTGAGTAGCAGTTTCAACTTGTGATCGGCTTGGGTAACTGTCAAGAATCGGCCTGGCAAGTCATAAGTGCGGTATATGACTCACACTGTTCAAGAATACAAGGGGATATGATCACAGGCATACGCTACTACTCCCCCTACCCTAACTGGTAAAATGGATCCAAACAAGACACGTCACTGCACGGGATTCTAATGAGAAGGTCGCGAACCTTCTCTAGAATCAGTGACCACATATCGAGCAAGAGCTACAAGGGTGCTTGCACAATGCATCCCAACCTAAGAAGGAGAAACATCTCTCGTCGGGATCCAAGAATACCAATCCGTGAGAACCATGTGTCAGGAATAAGCATATCAACACTAAGTACATGAATCATAACAGTTATCATAAATTGGGAATAAGTTATCAGAGAATGTACTCGCCTGGGGTCCTGCTGTCAATATGAATCAGGGTTCAGAGTAAAGCCACAGACCTAAAGATGAAATAATATAAGAGCTGATCAGGGTCAAAAGATATACTAACATCTAGGTCAAACTAAGACAAACTAAGACAAACTGGGTTAAGGTTGACGTACAGTTGACTTTGGTCAACTGGTCAACTCTGGTCAACTCTAAGTCTAATCTAGGTTAAATAGGTCAATGGTTGACCTACAGTTGACTTTGGTCAAAAAGTCAACGTTGGTCAAGTCTGATCAAACCTAGGTCAACTGTTGACTCTACTTCGACGTCTAGTCAAGGTAGTCAACCATGGTCACGCTAGTCTCTATAACCATCTACAAGGTCAACTTATGAATTTCAGTGATTTAGAAATCACTGAAATCGACAGGTCTCTAAAACAACCTAAAGGAGAAAATATTATAATAATAGGGTGACACAAAAAGAGAAGAATCTACAGATGTTGTCGGATGATGAAACTAACATCACCAACGTGTCCAGAATGGTCAAATCATCTAGGATAGCCTGTCCAAAAGTCCAATTTGGACACAGAGGCAAAACGATAATTTTGGGCCAAAATAATGTCCGCCGTTGGACACACTTTGCACCGAAAAACATGCCAAAATAAAAGTGCACAAAACTTAACAAATTATATGTCCACGAATCCAGAATGACGATACGAACCCAACGGTATATCCAGAATTGGATTCCGTTGACCCGATCTCAAATTGGTCCGTTGACCCGGACATTAAAATTCCGATTTGTACGGAAAAGCGTGTCGGAGCCAATGTCCTCAAAACTCAACAAATTATATGTCAATGAGTCCAGAATGACGATACGAACTCAACAGTATATCCAGAATTGGATTCTGATGAGCCGATCTCAAAATGACCGTTGGCCCGGATATTGGTATCCGACTTGTACCGAAATGCGTGCCGGAACCAATGTTCACTAAAACCTAGCAAATTATATGTCAACGAGTCCAGAATGACGATAAGAACTCAACGGTATATCCAGAATTGGATTTCGATGAGCCGGCGTCAAAAAGTCCTGTTGACTCAGAAAGCGGGACCCGCTTTGCACTGAAATGTGTGCCAGGGTCCATGTTCTCCAAATCAAGCAAACTTTATATGAAAACATGCCAGAACGACGCCACGAGTCTACTGGTGGTGTCAGAAATTGAATCCGGAGTCCCGGGTTCAAAAATAAAATTTTACAAGTGCAATACTAAGAATTCGAACGGCCAACTTTGGCGTCGAATTCGACCGACCTAACAAGCTCAAACTGAAATGAAATCTAAAGGGAACAGGAAGAGGGTTATACCAGCTGTGCACCGGAACTGGTGGCGCACAAAACGGAGCTGCGATGACGAAGATACGAACCCGCGAAGTTGGCATCACGAAACTGTCCAAAAACAGTACAAATTAAAACGTCAACTTGGTGGCCGGTTTTGATGTATCAAACGACGAAATTAACGGTTCAAATTTGACAGGGATGAAGGGGTATATACCGAGATTGCGACGGAGCAAAAAGTTCGCCGATCCAACGGTCGGATTTCCCGAAAAATGTACGTAAAGTTGCTGCGACGAGGCGCTCATTCTGGACTTCGCGCGCGCGCGCGTCGACGGAATTTCGTGAAAAATGCACGAATCGTCTCGACGGCGCGTCCCGGAGGGCGGTGGCCGTCCAGAGAGGTGCGCCCGGGGTCGCGCGGCCATGGGGGGGGGCTCGCCAGCGCGACGGCGAAGTCGACGGCGCGCGGTGGCGGACGCCGCTGCTTCTATGCAGCTGCTGCTGCCGCTGCTGTTGCAGCAGGCTGCCGCTGCTGCTGCCTTGGCCGAGCTTGGCCGGGCGCGACGCAGCGGCGTGGCGGTGCTCACCGGCCTGGCACGGCGGCGTGGTCGTGCGGCGGTGGTTGTGCATGGTGGGAGTGGTGTTGATGGTGGGAATGGTGATGGTGATGGTTTTAATGGAGATGGAGAAGAAGGAGGAGAAGAGAGGAAGTCGGGGAGGAGCTCGGCCTAGGGTGGTGGGGCTGGCCGTCGGCCAGGGGCTCGGCCTTGGGTCGGCTCGGCTGGACTGTGGGGAGGAAGGAGGAAGAGAGTGATGAGTATGTATGTGTGTGTGTGTGTTATAATATTAATGAGAGAGGGAGAGAGAGAATGTAGAGAGAGAGAGGGATGGGGTGTTCGGCCACATGGGGGGGGGGTGTTTGTTGTGCTGGTGAGGGTGATGGATGAGAGAGTGTGTATAAATTATTTAAGGAGAGAGAGAAAGAGATATTTGAGTGTGTATATATATATATATATATATATATATATATATATATATATATATATATATATATATATATATATATATATATATACAAGAGAGGAAAATAGATATTTTGAGTAGGAAAAAGGACAAAGTCAATAGCGGTGTGTATGGGCAGTCATGGTAGGGTCCATGCCTAACTGGGTCGGACATTGGGCCAAGTTTGGACAAAGTCGAAGCCAAGATTTAATTAAATTTATAAATTAAACCAAATTAAATCATGGATGAAATAGGAGCACAAGGGGGATCGAAATTGTGGCACACAAGTGGCACCGACATAGTTTACTCAAAACAGGCCAGGGCCATATATTGGGTCGACTAGATGGGACCGATGTCGGGCCTCGAAATTAAATTGGAAAATAAATCAGGTTTACGGTAGATAATTAATTAGCCTAAATTGAACCGAAAGTTGTGCAAAGGAAATAGAGCACAAGAGGGTGTGTTTGAGTGGGACACGAAGGTCATGGGTGAAGAGCGTCTCGAGTAGATCAGGCATGACAAGTTGGTTTCGAGAAAATGACAGGTCTGGTGCTCCTAAATTAAAAGTCACGGTAACGCGCATATGATGATCAAGGAAAAGAGTGGGAATTCAATTAATAATTAAATGGTCTAATATTGACCCGAACTTGCGCGAAGCAAAAAGGATACAAGGGAACAAGTTCGAGTGGGACACGAATTATCAATGTGAAGATAATTTCGTCTACTACAAACTCCAAGAAGGAAGTTTCCAGAGACTGGCATCCCTGATGCTCTAGAATTCCAAGTCACGATAAAGAGCATTAAATCAAATATTAATCAAATAATAATATCTGTTCAAAATAATTGATTTATAAAATTGAAAAAAATAAGCCCAAAATTCAGGGGCTTACAATCCTACCCACCTTATAAAAATTTTGTCCTCGAAATTAAAGGTTGGTAGTGGGGTTAAACATGATAGAAGATTTAGGCAATATTTTAGGCACGATTCAAGAATGATGAGTTTGCACAATCAAGAAAATCGATTTACAATTGTTCAGGCACGATGAAGGATTTGGCACGATAGAATCATGATATGAACAAAATTATATGTGCATGATTTCAGAAATAAGCCAAGTCATTGGGGCACAATTTTAGAGACGATTAGAGGAATCGACGAGATAAATGAAGTTCAAGTACGAGGTGACCCGTAGGACTTAGGTTGATGGAAATCAACCTGAAAGTCGCACATGCTTGATCAAGATAAAAAGCTAACCATGACCAAAATAAGGTTTGGCATAGTTGAGATAAAATTTCAGACACAAACAAAAATCGAAGTCAATGTCTTATAGACCCGATCAAAGATTAAGGAGGATGATTGATAAAATCATGAAATACGATCCAAGTTCGAACGCGATTAAAATCGAAAATAGTCTAAGTTCACTTGGCACGATTTGAGGATTAAGATTATCAAGATCATGAAAATCAAAGTTGGATCGTCATGATCTAAAACAGAGCTAAGAGAAGCAAATGGAGAGAAAAATTTAAGAATAGCACGATTGAGAGATAGATTTGATAGAAATCGGATTATAGGTCGCATAAACACGATCAAGATCCAAGTTCAGTTATGAAAGACGATAAAATCATGAATTCGAAATCAAAGTTCTAAAAGAACAATTTAGGAAGGAACTCAAGTCACAAGGAATTCGAAGTCATCTAGAGTCTAGTCAGCAACCAAGACTCTTTGGCACGATAAACAAGACGACCAAAATTGATTGATCATGGACAGAAGGGAATAAAAATCTTAACAGTATCGAAATTTAAGAAACAATTGAGATATGAAATTTTCAAAATTTTAGAGTTTCCAAGTATAGATGACAGATGTAGATATGAGATAGGTGATTTGTGTAATCAAGACATAGCTAAACAGGCAAAGGAAATGACGGTAAGATGAGAAAATCATCATGCGATGGAAGAGAAAATAATGATAAACAAGAAATAATGGTAGGAATTATCTTGCTCAATTGGTAAAAAAAGTGAATCAACTTAAGATATGACCTGATAACCATATATGTCTATCCCAAATCATATTGCCAGAATTCTCGCCACGCCAGTAAGCATAGCGGTAATAAACAATAAAGTCCATAACTATGGTATACCCCTATAATTATGTCATCTAGATTCCTTACCACGCCACCCGGTATGGCTGCAAGAGAACCTAAATGACATAACTAGGATAGTATATCCAAAATCAGGCTCCATGTCCATGTCTCGCTAGCTAATATGACTGCGATGAATTCTAAACTCCATAAATAAAGTAGACACTTACCGTTCTCATCGTCCTCGTCTAAAATATGTTTATCAGGATATCTTAACTCAATTCTTAAAAGAATTTTCCGAAACAAAATCAAAGGTCAACAACGAATAATAAGATTTAAATTTCAACAAGTCAAGGGTAAGTTAATAGAAACAACGGAAACAACTTCCGAGATAGGGTTCAGAGAAAAATTTCAGGGAAAGTCCCGAGGGTACTACCTAGGTCAAGATAGAAAATGGTGAAATATAATCTAAAACAAACCTCGACCATGATACGAGGTTGATAAATCATATTCTCTCCCCAACCTAGAAGATACAAGTCCAACTTATAACTTCCCTCTGGGATCCACAAATCATCCCAAGAAGGAATAAAGTTTGATACAGACAGATATTTCAGAAATCAGGACGAATGGAAACGAGTGGGAAAAGATTTGAAAGCCTTCGAAACAAGATTCCCAGGGGTCATCCCTGGAATCTACCAAGAGTTCCTAATATGTGACTGAGTACCAAAATCCTAAAATATTCCATGACTCAACCTTAATCCTAGGGCAGGCTCGCAGTAGTACAGATAAACTCAAGTACTACCACGACTTCGCATTAACTGCAAATACTGACCTGCATGGGCCACCACTAAAAACGTGTCACGACCCGCACCCGGATATACGGGTACGAATACGTGGGCCACGTCCAGCCTACGCCGCGATATCGGCTGTAGAACGCTGTCAAGTATACTATACTAACTACAACATCTAAGAATCCATAACTAGAAATGTACTCATGTCACATCACGAAAACTAAGGAAGATAAGACAAGAATTAATAACAATATCACTAGAACAACTAGAATCTACAATAATCATAAGACATGAAAGATAAAGAAGGAACAACAAGACTAACTAAGGATAACTACCAGGCAACTCACATAGAAGAATAGTGAGATCCCCCTCAGCTAGCAACATCATGAAGTCCAAAAATGAGAGCACAACTACTCCTAAAATTTGTCAACATATCCGGTCAGGATGGAACGAGTACATATCTCATAACAGATCTCAAGATAGAATAAAAGCTATAAGACTGTAAATAGAGCATATACAATAAAATCATGGAGTGTACATATATGTATCATGGCATGGTAAGCTGTAGAGCTAGAGCTAGAACAAGAAAGTAGAACTAAATCAGGGTATGTACACAAATCAAGGTAAGCCATATATCCAATGTGTGTGAGTAGCAGTTTCAACTTGTGATCGGCTTGGGTAACTGTCAAGAATCGGCCTGGCAAGTCATAAGTGCGGTATATGACTCACACTGTTCAAGAATACAAGGGGATATGATCACAGGCATACGCTACTACTCCCCCTACCCTAACTGGTAAAATGGATCCAAACAGGACACGTCACTGCACGGGATTCTAATGAGAAGGTCGCGAACCTTCTCTAGAATCAGTGACCACATATCGAGCAAGAGCTACAAGGGTGCTTGCACAATACATCCCAACCTAAGAAGGAGAAACATCTCTCGTCGGGATCCAAGAATACCAATCCGTGAGAACCATGTGTCAGGAATAAGCATATCAACACTAAGTACATGAATCATAACAGTTATCATAAATTGGGAATAAGTTATCAGAGAATGTACTCGTCTGGGGTCCTGCTGTCAATATGAATCAGGGTTCAGAGTAAAGCCACAGACCTAAAGATAAAATAATACAAGAGCTGATCAGGGTCAAAAGATATACTAACATCTAGGTCAAACTAAGACAAACTAAGACAAACTGGGTTAAGGTTGACGTACAGTTGACTTTGGTCAACTGGTCAACTCTGGTCAACTCTAAGTCTAATCTAGGTTAAATAGGTCAATGGTTGACCTACAGTTGACTTTGGTCAAAAAGTCAATGTTGGTCAAGTCTGATCAAACCTAGGTCAACTGTTGACTCTACTTCGACGTCTAGTCAAGGTAGTCAACCATGGTCACGCTAGTCTCTATAACCATCTACAAGGTCAACTTATGAATTTCAGTGATTTAGAAATCACTGAAATCGACAGGTCTCTAAAACAACCTAAAGGAGAAAATATTATAATAATAGGGTGACACAAAAAGGAAAGAATCTACAGATGTTGTCGGATGATGAAACTAACATCACCAACGTGTCCAAATGGTCAAATCAGCTAGGATAGCCTGTCCAAAAGTCCAATTTGGACACAGGAGCAAAACGGTAATTTCGGGCCAAAATAATGTTCGCCGTTGGACACACTTTGCACCGAAAAATGTGCCGAAATAAAAGTACACAAAACCTAACAAATTATAGCCCACGAATTCAGAATGACGATACGAACCCAACGGTATATCCAGAATTGGATTCCGTTGACCCGATCTCAAATTGGTCCATTGACCCGGACATTGAAATTCCGATTTGCACGGAAAAGCGTGTAGGAGCCAATGTCCTCAAAACTCAGCAAATTATATGTCAACGAGTCCAGAATGACGATACGAACTCAACGGTATATCCGGAATTGGATTCCGATGAGCCGATCTCAAAATGACCCGTTGGCCCGGATATTGGTATCCGACTTGCACCGAATACGTGCTGGAACCAATGTTCACTAAAACCTAGCAAATTTTATGTCAATGAGTCCAGAATGACGATACGAACTCAACGGTATATCCAGAATTGGATTCCGATGAGCCGGCGTCAAAAAGTCCCGTTGACTCAGAAAGTGAGATCCGCTTTGCACTGAAATGCGTGCCAGGGCCCACGTTCTTCAAATCAAGCAAACTTTATATGAAAACATGCCAGAACGATGCAACGAGTCTACTGGTGGTGTCAGAAATTGAATCCAGAGTCCCGGGTTCAAAAATAGAATTTACAAGTGCAACACTAAGAATTCGAACGGCCAACTTTGGCGTCGAATTCGACCGACCTAACAAGCTCAAACTGAAATAAAATCTAAAGGGGGCAGGAAGAGGGTTTACCAGCTGTGCACCGGAACTGGTGGCGCACAAAACGGAGCTGCAATGACGAAGATACGAACCCGCGAAGTTGGCGTCACGAAACTGTCCAAAAATAGTACAAATTAAAACGTCAACTTGGTGGCCGGTTTTGATGTATCAAACGACGAAATTAACGGTTCAAATTTGATAGGGATGAAGGGGTATATACCAAGATTGCGACGGAGCAAAAAGTTCGCCGATCCAACGGTCGAATTTCCCCAAAAATGTGCGTGAAGTTGCTGCGACGAGGCGCTCATTCTGGACTTCGCGCGCGCGCGCGTCGACGGAATTTCGTGAAAAATGCACGAATCGGAGGACGGTGGCCGTCCAGAGAGGTGCGCCCGGGGTCGCGCGGCCATGGGGGGGCTCGCCGCGCGACGGCGAAGTCGACGGCGCGCGGTGGCGGACGCCGCTGCTGCCATGCAGCTGCTGCTGCCTTGGCCGAGCTTGGCCGGGCGCGACGCGCGGCGCGGCGGTGCTCACCGGCCTGGCGCGGTGGCTGCGCGGCGGCGTGGTCGTGCGGGGGGGTGGTGCATGGTGGGAGTGGTGTTGATGGTGGGAATGGTGATGGTGATGGTTTTAATGGAGATGGAGAAGAAGGAGGAGAAGAGAGGAAGTCGGGGAGGAGCTCGGCCTAGGGTGGTGGGGCTGGCCGTCGGCCATGGGTCGGCTCGGCTGGACTGTAGGGAGGAAGGAGGAAGAGTGATGATATGTATATGTGTGTGTGTGTGTTATAATATTGATGAGAGAGGAAGAGAGAGAATGTAGAGAGAGAGAGAGGGATGGGGTGTTCGGCCACATGGGGGGGTGTTTGTTGTGCTGGTGAGGGTGATGGGTGAGAGAGTGAGGGTGATGGGTGAGAGATGTGTATAAATTATTTAAGGAGAGAGAGAAAGAGATATTTGAGTGTATATATATTATATATATATATATATATATATATATATATATATATATATCTATATATATATATATATATATATATATACAAGAGAGGAAAATAGATATTTTGAGTAGGGAAAAGGACAAAGTCAATAGCGGTGTATGGGCAGTCATGGTAGGGTCCATGCCTAACTGGGTCGGACATTGGGCCAAGTTTGGACAAAGTCGAAGCCAAGATTTAATTAAATTTATAAATTAAACCAAATTAAATTATGGATGAAATAGGAGCACAAGGGGGATCGAAATTGTGGCACACAAGTGGCACCGACATAGTTTACTCAAAACAGGCCAGGGCCATATATTGGGTCGACTAGATGGGACCGATGTCGGGCCCCGAAATTAAATTGGAAAATAAATCAGGTTTTACGGTAGATAATTAATTGGCCTAAATTGAACCGAAAGTTGTGCAAAGGAAATGGAGCACAAGAGGGTGTGTTTGAGTGGGACACGAAGGTCATGGGTGAAGAGCGTCTCGAGTAGATCAGGCATGACAAGTTGGTTTCGAGAAAATGACAGGTCTGGTGCTCCTAAATTAAAAGTCACGGTAACGCGCATATGATGATCAAGGAAAAGAGTGGGAATTCAATTAATAATTAAATGGTCTAATATTGACTCGAACTTGCGCGAAGCAAAAAGGATACAAGGGAACAAGTTCGAGTGGGACACGAATTATCAATGTGAAGATAATTTCGTCTACTACAAACTCCAAGAAGGAAGTTTCCAGAGACTGGCATCCCTGATGCTCTAGAATTCCAAGTCACGATAAAGAGCATTAAATCAAATAATAATATCTGTTCAAAATAATTGATTTATAAAATTGAAAAAAATAAGCCCAAAATTCAGGGGCTTACAATGATGCTGGCTATGAATGTCCCGAAGCACTTATGGGGGCAGGCTATATTGACGGCCTCTTATCTTATCAACAGAATGCCATCTCAGGTATTGGACTGAAAGACACAATTGGAGATGCTTACTGGAGCTAATACATACACTGTTCCACCAAAAGTTTTTGGGTGTGTATGCTTTGTCCAGGATAATCGGCCAGGCGTTGGCAAACTGGATCCTCGGGCAGTTAAAGTGTCTTTGTCGGTTACACGGCGACTCAAAAGGGTTATGCCTGTTGGAGTCCAGTCGAGCGGAAGATGTTTGTCAGCATGGACGTTACTTTCAGAGAACTCGAACCATACTATGGTTCGGATGAAGGTTCCGCATTTGATGACACACCTAACACAGATGGTGTTCGATGTGAGGGGGAGATAATAAGCCCAAATGTGGTCGTCGGATCGGTTCCGTGTCCGGTTGTGGAAAACTGGACGAAAGGGGGAGAGCACAGTGACTCAGATACAGAAAATGAAGAAGAAGATCCATATGTTACGCAGGGGGAGCAGCAGACAAGGGAAAAAGAGACGCAGGGGGAGCAGCAGACAAGGGAAAAGGAGCTCCAAGTCAACAAAAGAAGACAACAGAAGTCCAGTACTGTGCCTACGCCATGCCCTGTGCCTACTGTACCAAGTCCCGTCTACTCCTGCTCCAACTCCTGAAGATGTTGCTCCCGCACTGAATCACTCGGATTCAGATGCGGATCTCTCCGACTCAGATGGTACGATCTCTCCACCACCTATTGCTCCCTTAAGGAGATCTTCTCGCATCAATGCGGGTAAGGCTCCTACTCGTTTTGATGATTACGAACATGACATTGCCAACTTCTTGTCTTATTCTAACATTTCTTCGAATTATCGAGCCTTCATTGCATCGTTAGACTCTACTTCGTTGCCCAAGTGTTGGCAGGAAGCAAAGAAGATCCAAGGTGGAAAGCTGCAATGATGGAAGAACTTGGAGCACTGGAGAAAAATAAGACATGGGAGCTGGTTCCATTACCCAAAGGGAAGAAAACTGTGGGATGCAAATGGGTGTACACAGTGAAAGAGACGCCAGAAGGAAAAGTAGAGCGGTACAAGGCGAGGTTGGTTGCAAAAGGATTCACACAGTCATATGGAATAGACTATGATGAGACTTTTGCCCCAGTAGCAAAAATGAGCACAGTAAGAACTCTGGTCTCCATTGCAGCGAACTATGGGTGGAAGCTGTACCAGTTGGATGTGAAGAATGTCTTTCTTCATGGGGACCTGCAAGAAGAAGTATACATGGAGCTCCCGCCTGGGTGCTATGCGACGGAATCAAACGGAGGGACGTCGCAAGAAAAGGTGTGTAAACTGAAGAAGTCACTATACGGGCTCAAGCAATCCCCTCGAGCCTGATTTGACAGATTTAGAAAGGCTGTTACAGGCATGGGATACCGTCAAACAAATGCAGATCATACGGTCTTCCTTCAGCATGCAAGAGGCCACATCACTATACTTGCTGTATATGTGGATGATATAGTGATCACAGGTGATGATGAAGTCGAGATCACTAAGCTGAAGTCAAAACTCGCGAAGGAGTTTGAGGTGAAGGATTTAGGAGCGATGAGGTACTTTCTAGGTATCGAGGTGTGTGAAGGCGAACAAGGAATTGTTCTCTCACAGAGAAAATATGCACTAGATCTGCTGAAGGAGACAGGGATGCTAGGATGCAAAGCAGCAGTCACTCCAATTGACCAGAAGTGCAAGTTGGGAGCAGAAGCAGGAGAGCCAGTTGATCGTGAAAGATATCAATGACTTGTAGGAAGATTGATTTATCTGGGGCAAACTCGTCCTGATATCTCATTTGCGGTGAGTGTAGTGAGTCGCTACATGCATGATCCAAGAAAGGATCATATGGAAGCAGTATTTCAGATCTTGAGATATCTGAAAGGAACGCCGGAAAAGGGGCTTTGGTTCAAGAAGAATGGACGCATAGAAGTTGAGGGATACTGTGATGCAGACTGGACGAGCTGCATAGACGACAGAAGGTCTACCACGGGATACTGTGTTTTTGTAGGAGGAAATCTGGTCTCATGGAGAAGCAAGAAACAGTCAGTGGTAGCACGGTCGACAGCTGAAGCAGAATACAGAGCAATGGCTCTGGGAGTGTCAGAGTTGCTGTGGGTGAAAGCATTGCTGACAGAGTTGCAGCTGGATAAGGGAGCACCATTGCGTCTTCTGAGCGATAGTCAAGCTGCAATAAGTATAGCTAACAATCCAGTTCAGCACGACAGAACGAAGCACATCGAGATTGATCGATTCTTCATCAAGGAGAAGTTGGAACAAGGGATACTGAAGATTGACCATGTCCGCTCAGAAGAACAAGTTGCAGACTGTCTGACTAAGGGTCTTAGTTCATTAAGTCTGTCAAAGCTATGTAACAAGATGGAGATGATCAATATCTATCGTCCATCTTGAGGGGGAGTGTTGAGAATCAATAAGGAACTTTTAGTCCCACATCGGAATATGTTATATGTAGAGGAGCTAGACACCCTATAAGTAGTGAAGTAGTCCATCAATAAAATTATCCAACTATTAATTTCTACAAAAATTATAATTTTCCAAAAATAAAAATTAAGCGCAAATAATTGATTTTCGTTCATTTCCTTTCAGCGAGCTATAATAGACCTAAGGATTATGTTAACAAGTGTCATAAATGCACATAATACATCGATATAATATATGTATTTTATATAAATTTCCACCATCACATTAATAAGAGTATATTTTATATTAATAAATACACATTTTTATAAAAAAAATTATTTTATTTAATGTGATGCTTAAAATACTATGTAAAATATATATTTATTATGTGTCCTTAGGACACATGTTAACATAACCTATATAACCTATATCTTAATCTCTAGCACGATGGGTGATAACAAACATTGCTATGTAATTTGTTTATAACAATACAAACACAAGTAAATACTTAACTACCATAATAAATGTAACCGTGTGTACAAAATTACAATTATAAGGCTTTCAAATTTGATATTTGGCACCAACGTTGGTTTGGTTAGATATCAATAATTGGAAAATAGATATTTGGGTTTCTCTAGTAACTAAAATATTTATCGGAATCTAAAGGGTATCATGTTAAACATAAACATAACTTCCGCAACCAAAGGATATATATTAAGACTTACAAATTTACAATTTTTTTTAGTGCTTGAAGTATTATTTATAAAGCATTTAAAAATAACTAAATTGTTGACTTTTATGGGTATTACAAAAAACCTCTCTTATCTCGAAAATAATTACACAGACCTTTTTATATATTTATATTTTATTTTAAAAATAAGGATAATTAGTTTGATAATCTTTAAGCATCAGGTAATACGAAATACTTGAGATCACATAAGGATGAAATATTCAACATAAAACTATAAAATATAGGTTTTGGGTAAAAAAAAAAATTCTCCCTAAAATGCAAACCCAATAAAAACTTAAGTATTAAAAGTGCCTACATTAAAATCTTACTTAAATTGTAAATTACATTTCATTGGATTTGCTTCTATATGTCAGTAAAAGTAGGCATATGACATATAGAAGGGATGGAAGCGGAATAGAAATTCCGCAGGGAAAGGAAATCAATTCATTGCCCTAGTTTGTTCGCGGAATAGAAGGGAAAGGAAACAATCATTGGCATTTCCTTTTTTTTTGGAAAATTATAATTTTCGTTAATTTTTCTTTCCAGTGTTTAGAAATGTTAAAGAATTTGTAAAGAAAAGTGAATACTTCAATGTGGAGAGTAATGTGGAAGAGTGATTTCTTGTTTGGATGGATGAAATCACTTTTTTCCTAATTTTTCTTCCATTAGAAATCACTTTCCTTTTCTCGTCAATTCTTTTATCCCCAAAATATAAGAAAGTAATTGTTTTTATTTTCCAACTCGATAATTTTGCGAACCAAACAACACCTATATGTAAGTGGGAAAGAGAGAAATTTTATGACGTGTGTTCACATTTAGTCCGGATTTTGACCTTCAAGACTTTTATTGCTTACCAAACACTAAAAATAAACTTTTAATGTTCACTTTCCTCTAGGGCCTGTTTGGTTCGAATGAACTGGATGAAACTGGGTGAATTTTTTGGAACTCAGCTGAACTCCAACGAGTTTAGCTGTTTGGTTAGTTCAGGTAAGTAGGAGTTTTTTTCTCTGAATTGACCCACAGCAGTTCCTGTCCCCCACATAATTCTCACTTTTGACATCCAGAAAAATTGGATGGAACTCCTCTATGAACTCACATCTGGAAGAGATCTGTGTTCCCAAGCACCGCATGATTTTTGCTGAATAAAATTTATACTCAATCCAAGAAACAACAAATGGAACAATATTCCTAAAACTCAAAATTTTTACCCATAATTTCTGAAAAATTAAAATCCTGCAAAAATTGAGGAAAAAAAAATCACTGGATGACCCAAGTAGGGGTTGTGGCCGAGCGGATCTGGATGTCTGGCGCTGGACAAGCTCGCCGCCCGGGAAGACTCGTGGTCACCGGCGGTGGAAGTCGTCCATGGAGGGGTCCGGGGCTGTCGCGCCCCGAGCGGGGGATCGTGGCTGCCATGGCCGAAGCAGGGGATCGGTGCTTCCGCGCCTGTAGTGGACGATCGGGCCTAGGCGGCGACGCGTGAGACGGAGCTCACGGTGGAGCGGGGTGCTGTTGTAGCCGGAGAGGAGAGAGAGAGAGAGGAAGGCTTCTGGAGGGGTCGGAGAGGAGAGAGAGAGAGAGAGTGGTTTGGTGAGATGGTGTGCGAGTGATGTTATTAATAATCTTTTACTAATTTATTTTTCATGAGACGAGGCTTCTGGAGGGCTCTAGGAACGATATAACAAAAAAAAATTCATTTATAATAATCTTACTTTATATTTTAGAAATTTTATATTTACTAATTATATATTAATTACTTGTGTGAAAGAATAATAATTCATATTATGTAAAATTAATTGTAATTTAATAATTATATTTTATATTTAAATTATAATAATCTTACTTTATATTGTAATTAATTTAATTATAATAGTTAATGCATTTTTGCATTTTATTATCGTAATTAATTTAATTATGGGTTCTCATATCTACAATTCCAATATTCAATTTCAACAACCATCCAAACAACCGAACTCGTTTTTTCTCCACTTTCAACAACCATCCAAACACCAAATCCATTTTTCTTCCACTTGCAGCAGACAAAAAGTACTACATCCAAATACATTTTGGAAAGTGCCACTTTCACACTTTCAACTGCAACTCATCATGACGTAAGTGCCACTTTCACACTTTCAAAGAGTTACATCTATCCAAACAGCCCCCTAGTGACCATGCCCAAGGATAAAGTCTTCTTTCTCTATTATTTTATTTATTTTATTAATCAAATAAGGAAAAACATAAACGATCATAGACAGACTTATTGGAACAAAACAGATCATTTTAAGCTCGAATTTCAGATTGTTTATTAGAGATTATTTTTGTTTTTAGTTTGGTAACATCAACTTATCTAACAAATATTTTTTAGAAAAACATTCCAATCTTTCATATAGTGTCAAACTAATCATTGCAGTCAATTTTGGAAAACCCAACACCACCAACTAATTATTACATTCCATGGTGTAAAATATTAATTTGTATGAATCCATGTCTCATTCTTCTTTGTATGAAAATAGTTGAGGTCGTAATAAAATAAATAATATAGAATACATTGAATTTGTATGAAAATAATTGAGGTTCAAACGAGATAAATGTATATAAATTCATGTCGCATTTTTTTTCCAAAAAATTAAGAGTGCGTTAGATTATAAGGTAGAAAAGATGTGAAAATAAATTAATTGTACGAAATTATTTTACTAAAAAGATTTCCGTAGATAAAATTCTATAAAATTAATTTGGGTGTCTGGTTGTCTTTATTTTTCATGAAAAAGTTATTTTATATGGAAATTAATATTTTCCTATGACCGAGTAAGTTTTATTTTCCACCATTTTAAAAATTTGACTGCAATTGGAGAAAATATAAAATAAAAATTTGAAAAAAAATTCATGAAAAATATATGCTATGCAACACTCCAATTGACTGCAATTGGTGGAAAATTTATAATAAAATATTTTCTATGGAAAAAAAAAGTTCAATCAAACACAATCTAATATAAAATCTAGAATCTAAAAATTGATACCACAAATTGAGATTTACTATTATATAAAATGAGTTCCTAAAACTTTTGAAGTCCAGACTATACATGACCATCTAGAAGTTCCAATTTAATCTGACTATTATTAGAAAAAGAAAGAAAGAAGGAACTCTACATTCTAAATCTAATAATATAAGAAGAAGAAGACATTGGATCCTAAATTCCTAATCCAACCCCACCAATTAGGAACAGTCCAGCCATTGTCAATTTGTCACACAGTTCGAGACATCTGTCCAGTATAGGAAAGAAGAATGTCATATGATGCGTCACGCGTGAGATTTTATCAAATCTTCGTTTTCACACGAATACACCAAAACAAACAAACCAACAAACAAACAGCTGATGAGATCATTTGCATGGCCCATGAGATCATTGACACTATTGATAAAAAGGTGATAGAAGATAATATTGCTATTAAACTAGACATGTCCAAAGTCTATGATAGGGTGAGTTGGAGTTTTCTAATTCGGGTTTTAAAGAAATTAGGCTTTAACAATGTCTGGATTGACCTTATTTTCAGAAACATTTCTAATTGTTGGTACTCTATCTCTATTAACTGCAAGATGGGGGGGTTATTTTAGGTCAAGTAGAGGACTCCGTCAGGGAGATCCTCTATCACCGGCCCTGTTTTTATTGCTCATGACTTTCTTAGCAGGAAAATCTCTGATTTGAGCCTCCATGGAAGAATCAAACATTTCACGGGCCGTAGAAATGGTTTACGTATCTCTCATTTATTTTATGCGGATGATAGCTTGATTTTATTAATGGCGGTATGGAGAATGTTGATTGCCTTATGAATACTCTTAAGATTTATTCTGATATCTCTGGGCAGGTTATTAATGTTAGTAAATCCTCTCTCATTGTATCTTCTAAGCAGCATATGATCAGTCAGGCGGAGAGAATTGCGGCCAACACGGGCCTCAATATCACTCACCTTCCTATACAATATCTAGGGGTTCCGTTATTCAAGGGAAGGGCTAAAATGGAGTATAAGGAAGAAAATTACGGGATGGCGGGGCCGACTTCTTTCTTTTGGAGGTAAAATTACGCTTATTCAAAGTGTGCTAACGGCGTTACCTATTCATGCTATTTCAGTGATCAAAGCGCCGAACAAATACTTTCACAACATTGAGAAAATTATGGCGAGTTTCTTATGGAACTCGAACGAGAAACATCGTTGAAAATGGGTATCATGGAAGAATGTGTGTAAACCTAAGGAGGAAGGTGGCCTAGGATCAGACCGCTCACTCAGGTCATGCAATGTTTACATGCGAAGAGATGCTGGGCTCTCATCAAGGGGGAAAGTGTTTGGGCGCAATACATGACCAGGAAATATGGGGACCCCACGAGTAGCAGTTTCACACCCCATACGCCCCGTCGGCTCTTTGGAAGTCTATGATGGCATGCTTGGACAAGGTTAAAACCAATAGTATTTGGGTGATCGGCAGAGGTAATATCAAGGTTTGGGGAGAGAACTGGAGTGGCCAAGTAATCACCAAACCCGCCAACATCAGGTTTGTTCCTAACATCCGCCAAATCATGTCTACTCCATATATTCGTTCTAGAACAGGCACTACCGTGGATGCTCGTAGATTGCTACCTCATGCGGCTAGGGTGGTTTCTCAACAACTTGATATTGTGTGACATTCCGGACAGGTTGGTTTGGACACTGACTCCATCAGGTGAGTTTGAGACTACTTCCTTCTGGGAGGAATATAGAATCAGGTACCAATCTTTCAAATGGGCTCCCTATTGCTGGAATAAATTATTCTCCCCAAAATTGGTGCTTTCATGTGGAGGCTCAGCCGCAATGCCATCCCGGTGGATGGTAGGCTTCGTATCATGGGGTTTCATTTAGCTTCTAGATGTGTCTGTTGCCAAAATCCTATGGAGGAAACGATAGACCATTTACTTGTTCACGGTGAGACGGCTAAGGCGGTTTGGGCTCATTTTGCGGATAATTTCCGTATTTCCGCCATTGCGGATGATGTCAACCACCTTGCTGAGATTTGGCTTAATAATATTTGCCTCACTAACACGAGTAATATTGCAGGAATGTCACCTTCGGCATGTGTCTTTGGGAATTATGGAAACATCGCAACAAGATTATATTTGATAAAGGAAAGCGCAACGACCGGGATATCATTTGTCGGGTTTCGATGGCGGTGCAACATGGGATGACGGCTCACAAGCTAGAGATGGGGGAGCTACACAGGGCTGAAGCCAGCAACAGGGGATATGGAGCTCACAGCAGCTCCAGAGGAGTGCTGGATGCGGCCCAGGACAATAGCTTTGCTGATTTGGACGGGGGTGTTCCACTCCAGGCCAGGGCTTGCAGCAGCTTCGTGGTTGCTGGTCAGGGCAGCAGCTCCAGCATCATGGGAGGCCGGTGTAGAAGCATAAATATAAATTAAGCTTTACGCAATCAATTGATGGTTCAGACTTTACGCAGATATTTTTTGAGTCAGATCCAAACTTTACGCAAGGAGCAGAGGAGGCATTACGCATGTGTCTCTACGCTATTATGCACATCTTTCGAGAAGCTGTTATGTCGCAATTAATGTTGATTACAGTTTTACATTGATTATATTCTCTGACAATGTAATACACGAGAATCGAAGAGGCTTAAGCTTTTATTGAAGGCGACAAGCTTTACGCACGTTACACGTGTCCTCTACGCATGGTGATTTCTCTACGCAGGGGGCTATACGTTGAGAGCCATACGCTGCATTTAATGCACGTAATTATGATATTTTCAGATGACACGTAGCTTACCCTCATCTGGTGCTAATGGACTTTACGCATGTGACGTATATCCTATACGCATTGATTTTGTAAAGTTTATTTGGGTTTCACACCCAAGGTTGTTTTCAGCCACTTTACGTGGATGGCATACGTGTATCTCATGCCACAAATTTCGAGGATGCATAGACGGGATACCTCATATTTCGCCGGATAATGGGACACTTGTCAGCTTGCGTAAGGATTAATCCCATTACGTGGGTAGCAGTTTCTCTCTCAGCTAGCGTAGAGGCCCGTTTTGTTGCTTTTTACAGCCTATAAATGGCAGCATTAATTTGGATAGAAAGGACTGAACAGAGAGAATCAAAAGAATTGTTATAATTCCCGGTGTTCTCTTTTACTTCTTCTTCTCAAGAACAAAGTGAAGTAGAGCAGGAAAGCATTCGACTTGTGCCACCAGTGCCAACTTCGTCGATATCTTTCTACAGCCTCCGTTCTTCAGTTGTTCTTCTTCCTCAAGACAGCAAGCTTCTTCAACATCGTTGTGTGGTCCAAGGAACAAAGTGATCATTTGCGAATCAGACTTCCATAGCAATACATTCCCAGAATCAAATTTGTACTTTTGTACTTTTTCTTGTTTTCTTTTCTTGAAGTTGTAAAGGCTTTTTGTTAAGTAAAACAAAATGACGACTCTGCTGGGGACGACTTTCTCCTCTGATGAGAAAGTAATTGCTCAACACGACGATGCGTCGATCGGCTCGACGAAGAAGACTCTGGTCGTTTCTTTCGACCAGACTGCCTATGAGGAGATGCTTCATACTGGGGGTGGCAATCGCCACTCCAAAATGTTGAAGTCGCGTAAGGTACGAAAAGTCTGGATGCCTAAATCTCATGTGCCTTCCTCACAGTCTGATGGGATTCTTCCCACTCCTGTTGCTGAGACTCCCGTCATTGACGTGGTAGTCCCAATGGCAGGCTCTAACTCTGTTCGCAGAGGTCAGTCTCCCGCCTTTGGCGTGGTAGACATTGTGACAACTCACCCTGCGCGAAAAGGAAAATCTCCCGTCTTCGACGTGGCAGATACTCCTGTCTCGCATAAGGGTACGTCTCCCGTCATTGACGTGGTAGACACCAATACTTTACGTCTTGCGCGTAAGGGAAAGTCTCCTGCTTCTGGCAAAATAGACTCATCTCTACGCACACAGCGTAACAAACAGTCTCCTGTTGAAAACAGCGTAGACAATTCCGTTTGTTTTTGGGCAAAACTTCGACTTTTAACCCACAAATTCCAAACAAAACACCACGCAGAATTCCTAATCTCAGGATTACACGTGATGTTGATGGCAAACGTTGTGCACAAAAGCCAATTTCTGACTTGCGTGTACAACTTCAGGCCAAGAAGAATCCAGTTACTTACGCCAATGAAGTCAGCAATTCACTTTATACTCATGGGGCTCAAAGGTTTGGTGCTCCAAATCAGAAGAAGAAGATGTTGCCTTCTCCTACTGCTGACTTACGCCAAGTGTTAAATCAGAAGCGTAGTGACAGGAATATCCCTATGACTCTCCCTCGTGATGATCATCACTCGCGAGAGTCATCAAATTGTAATAAAATGTTGTTGCTCTAATACGAAGCGGTCTGTTTTTGACCGATTAAACTATAATGTGTCTCAACAACATGATGAACGTGATTTTGAGTTATCATATGCTTCTGTTAATATGGCTTCTCACATACCTAGACGAAGAGGAACGAGACGTAACTCGTCTCAGACTTCAAGTCAACAGAGATTTAACAGAATCGTTGACAATTTTGAAGGTGTTTATCAAAATACACGATCAAGGAATCGTCAAACTATGATACCCACTTCAGATTCTGAGGCTGGGGGTATTCAGAATTTTGATTCTGAAACTGATAGTGTGGGCTCTAATCTCTACACTAGTCCATCCGTAAGTTCAAAAGAGGCAGAAATTTATGTTGCTGGTGATGAACCGGAATCTTCCGGTAATACAGAACAAAGACTAATTGTAGTCGAACAAACCATGAAGGAGCTAATGGCTATGATGCAAAACATGCAGCAAACTTTAACAGCTCAGCATACAGTTCCACCTCCAGTTCAGGTAATCACACCAAACCAGGATGGGCAGGGGGTAGACACACCCCTGAACAATCCTGAACCCATTGCTAACCAGGATTCAGCATCTCCTGAACCTCTTCATCCAGAAGATGCACCACTTCCTCAGATGGGAGTTCCAATCCTTCCTGTTACTCTCCAATCCAATAGTATATTGCAGGAAGTAAGAGAATTAAAAGCAGAATTGGAGAGTATGAAGCATAAAACTCATCTCCAAAAATTGGGGATTAAACAGCCATATCCTCCCTACTGGAATGACGTTCCCTTTCCTTCCAAATATAAACCACCGTCCATAGTTTTGTTTGATGGGAAAACTTCTCCAAATCAATTCATAAATCATTTTGAAATGATGACTATTCATTTGGAAAAAAATGACGCCCTCCTCACTAGAGCTTTTATTGGTTATCTGACAGGCATTGCTTATGATTGGTATCGTAGTTTACCTGATAACTGCATATCATCATTTGAAGAATTCAAAGCAATGTTTTTGTCTCGCTTTTACGAAGTAGGAATGGACATGAACATGTCCTCCTTGATAGCAATTAAACAAAGAGATAAAGAGGAAGCCCGGGCATTTATTGATCGATTTCGACAAGCGACTCTAAAATTGCCTCCTGGGATGCCAGATGCAGCGTTGATTGATACATGCAAGATGAACCTGCATCCCACCATTGCTGTCTTTATTGGACCCACTCAATTCACTGATTGGCCTTCTTTATTATGGCTGCTGCTTCAGCCGAAGATAACGGCAGATTAGCACGAGAAAATGGAATTATGTTTACCTCCGAAGATAAAGGAAAGAAGCCATCTGCTGGCCCAAGTCATAACAATAAAGGTGGTGGAAAAGGAGATAAAGGAAAGGAGACACTGGTGGTAAACCTTTCCAAAATAAATCTGTACCAACTAATGCTGAGCCATCGAAACCAAAAGAGGAATATTCTTTTGATGAAAGCGATATTCCAAGTATATTTGAATGTCTGATGAAGAGTGGTAAACTCCAGCTCCCAGACCCTAAACGACCTGATGAGGTCAATTTGACTGATAATCCCAAGTACTGTATCTATCATAGATACATTAACCATCCCACTCGAGCATGTTATGTCTTGAAGAAGAAAATTCAAGAATTGATCAATGCTAAAGTCATTTCATTGACTAATGATGATCACACCGTCACAACGAACATGACTTCTATACAATTTGGAGATTTTCCTCCACAACAAATTCCTGATGGAGTAATTCCAATCCCTAAAGCTACTTTGGAAATCATAAATCTTCCACCAGCCAGAGATCAAGTTGAAGGATTAGTCCCTCTTACTTTGAAAAATGGGGAAATCATGTGGGTACATCCCGATTTAATACCTGATTTGGAGAAAGAAAGTAAAACTTCTAAATCCAAGAAAAATAAAGATGTTTTTTCTTGTAACATGATCTCTCATGTTATATCTGAAGACTATGATAATCTTGATCATCTATGGGGTGGTATCCCTTTGGAGGAGAGGTTAAGAGGTCTTAACATATGTCCTCCAAACCTAGCCCCTCCTGTCAAATTGAAACTCACTCATCAGCAACAAATAGCTATGTGCAGTGTGCCTTTATATAGAGCTCAGCAAATCTTTGCTGCATATGAAAAGGCACCCTTTGGAATTCCACCACCTCCTGAGTTAAGAACTCATGTTGCTGAGACTCAAAGCACTTCTGATGTTCTTCTATTCGATGAAGTTTCACCAATGCCGGAGTCACAAATTGTTGTTTTTGATACTCCAAATACTACTGAAGCATCTTCTGGAAGTTCTATTCCCATGCATATCTATAGCCAACAATCAGTGCGCCTCATGAAGTTGATGGGTTATGATTTCCAGAAAGCCGAAGGATTAAACTATGGCAAAGGGATACGGCTTCCTTTACAAATGCAATCTCAGAAGAGCACTACTGGATTAGGATGTGAGATCCCTATCCAGCATAAAAAAGACCAAAGGGAAAGAAAACTACAACCTGCAATATGGTAGTAGTATCTCCCGAGTCTGCAGAAGAAGTTCTTACCGGAACAAGGTCCGGAAAAGAATATCTTAAAGACTATGAAGAAACTTCTAAAGAAATGGAAGACACGGTTGAAACTTCAAATCAACCTACCTCTTCTCAAATGCCTATTAATCAGAAGCCTTCCAAACCGTCAGCAAATGAGAAGGGGAAACAACGAGCAGTACGCTTTGATGTACCTCTGAAGTCAAACCAAAGTCAAGGATGATGAAACCCTACAAATTTGACATTTTAGCTCAACTGGCAAACACGCCAGCGAGACTTTCTATATTTGAATTACTTCGTCTCTCAAAGGATAGTAGGGAAGCTTTGAGCGAGGCTTTGCTCCAAGCAGATTCTTGTTTGGCCCAACTTAAAGCTCCTGATAGTACGTCTCCATCTTGTCCTCAATATCATAGTGTGATGGAAACTCTTCCAAACATTACCTTCACACAGGATGACATGTTACTTGGCCACAATCGTCATGACAGGCCCTTGTATTATACAGGGTATATTGGAATGACTGAGGTGGACAGGATCCTCATAGATACAGGATCTTCCATCAGCATTATTCTCCAAAGCATGCTGAGACCATTGAGAATCTCTACCAGTGATTTAACTTATACTAACACAACTATTGTTGGTTTTAATGCTGGCAGGAGCAAACCTTTGGGGAAGACTCGTTTGAAGATCCAGATCGGAGATCTCCGGACAATAGTGACATGCTATGTTATTAACTCCGATGTATCCTACAATATCCTGTTGGGAAGACCTTGGATACATGAGAATAATATAGTACCCTCTACCCTTCATCAGTGCTTCAAATATGTAGACTCACAGGGGAACGTAAGGACTGAGTTTGCTGATTCTGAACCTTTCAAGAACCTTGAAGCTTATTTCATGGATGCACGACTCTATAAAGAGGAATATGTGAAGGAGATCTCTGAGATTGCTGAAGACAAACCTTCCTTGGAAGATCAATCATCTGCTGGAAGCTTGGAACCAGTAGAAGACCAACCTTTGAAAATCAAAGTTAAGGGACGAACTCAGTCTCAGACAGTTGATGATCAGCCTTTGGTAATAAAGGTTAAAGGTAAAATTCAAATCGCATCTGAAGAGCCTTTGAAGATCCCTGTCAAAAGTCAATTCGAACTGACATGAATGACCAGCCCTTGATCATCAAAGTTAAAGGACGTACATCCCGTCCTACTGATCCTAAGCCATTGGTTATCAACCTTGGCAAGTCTACGCCTAAGAAAGATGCTAGTCCATCAGCGTCTAATGTAAAGAAGTCCGTAAGTGATGTAAATACTGGGCATGTATTTATTCAATCTAATGAAGATTTTCTTTTGGAGTATATGGATGTCAAAGCTTTTTTAGAGGAAACTTTATATGTTGATCATAAGGAAAACTCTTTTCCTCCACACATTGATGTAGGACCATATGCTCAGAAATTCCTGAAATATGAACCCTATCTCTTACCTGTTACATCATCATCTCAAGCTTGTGTAGCCTATAAACAACAGGAAGAATCATATTTCTTGATTCCTTCTACCAAAACTTACAAACGACAGATTGTATTCGGTTTAGCAAGGAATATTCCCATAACACAAACTAATGATCTTGATGAGAAGGATAAAGGAAATATCAGAATTAATAGATATAGCCAACAATCTCAAAGATTATTCAAAAAATGGGATATGATTTGAAAACTATGCCGGGTCTCAATATGGGAAAAGGTAGACGGATGCCATTACGTGGAGATCCATTTTATCAGAAAACCCGATGCGGTTTAGGATATGATGCACATAAAGTGAATAATGAAGATGAAGAGGAATATTCCTCCAGTACGTCACAATCCTCTGATTCAGAAGAGAATCAGTATGATGAAGCTAAACAAATCTTCTCTGTTAATATGGTTCAAACTGATAATGAGTCTGAGTCATTCGAAAATGATCCTTGGGTTCAGCAGATGGATAATCAATGGGAATTGCGGTTTGAACAACGACAACCTCCTACGGAAGACGAAGTTATTCAGGTAGATGTAGGTGATAAAAATACTTCTAAGCCAATATTCATTAGCAAGAATCTTTCTAAAGATGAAAGAGAGGCATTAATAACATTGATAAAAGAATATATTGATATATTTGCCTGGAGCTATGAGGATATGCCGGGTCTGGATCCCAAAATAGCTACTCATAAACTCAATATATTTCCTAATGCTAAGCCAGTGAAGCAACAACAAAGGCGTTTTAGACCAGACATGATGGATGCAATCGAAGCAGAAGTCAAAAAGCTGATTACTTGTGGCTTTGTTCGTGAAGAACAACATCCTGATTGGGTAGCTAACATAGTGCCCGTCATGAAAAAGAATGGTAAAGTCAGAGTTTGTATAGATTTTCGAGATCTTAATACAGCCTGTCCAAAAGACGAATTTTCTCTTCCAATCACAGATGTCATGGTGGACAATACTTGTGGTTTTGAACGCATGTCTTTCATGGATGGATTTTCAGGATATAATCAAATCAAGATGCATCCTGAAGATGAAAGACATACTGCTTTTCGTACTCCTTTAGGGGTATATTGTTATACAGTTATGCCCTTTGGTTTGAAGAATACCGGAGCTACATATCAACGAGCCATGAGCAACATTTTTCAAAAACATCTACGGAAGACAGTAGAATGTTACGTAGACGACATTGCCGTTAAAAGTCGGTCAAAAATGATCATATTCAAGATTTGAAGACAGTGTTTGACTTGATGCGTCAACATCAGTTGAAAATGAACCCTACTAAATCTTTCTTAGGGGTTTCTAGTGGCAAGTTTCTGGGATTTGTGATCACCTCTGATGGCATCCATGTGGATCCAGATAAAATCAAGGCAATTCTTGAAATGCGTCCTCCACGAAATCTGAAAGAACTCCGTGGCTTTCAGGGTCGTATTGCTTACATCAGAAGATTTATTTCAAATCTTTCTGGAAGATGTCAGCCTTTTTCCGGTTTAATGAAGAAAGGTGTATCATTTGTTTGGGATGAAGCTTGTCAGGAAGCATTCAATGATATTAAGCAGTATCTCACAAATCCACCTGTTCTGGTCCCTCCAATAATGGAAAAACCATTCTTGCTTTATGTTCGGGCAATGGATCACTCTCTTGGTGCTCTTCTTGCACAAAAAAGTGATATGGGTCATGAACAGGCAATTTATTATCTTAGTCGAATGATGGTCGGAGCTGAACATAGGTATACTCCAGTAGAAAAAGAATGTCTGGCATTAGTCTTTTCCATTCAAAAGACACGACATTATGTAACAGGACAGACTATTCATGTTATATCTAGGATAAATCCTATTCGAATGTTAATGAGGAAACCAAGTATCCTTAATTCTCGACTAGCTACTTGGGCGATGTTGCTTACACCATATGATATGGTTTATGTACCACAGAAGTCAGTGAAGGGTCAAGCATTAGCGGATTTCTTGGCTGCTCACCCTATTCCTGAAACTTCCAAGCTATATGAGGACATTCCTGACGAAGTTGCAGATTGCAATATGATTATGGAAGATGATATTTGGTAACTGTATTTTGATGGAGCTTCACGAGTCGGACCCAAGGGCAATATTGTTTCTGGAGTGGGAGTAGTCTTGGTGTCTCCTGATAAACTAGTTATATACCGTGCCTATTCACTCAATAAGCCTTGTTCAAACAATGTAGCTGAGTACAATGCTTTGTTAATTGGTCTTCAAGTAGCAAAAGAACTGGACATTGAGTTCTTAGAAGTTTATGGAGATTCTCAGCTAATCATCAATCAGGTCAGAGGAACTTATGAAGTCAGGAATCCTGACTTAATTCCTTACCATCAGGCAGTGATTGAACTAGCTCTATTGTTCAAAAGATTCTTCATAGAGTTCGTGCCACGCTCTCAAAATTTAGAAGCTGATGCCCTTGCTAGTTTAGCAGCAGATTTAGCAATTCCAATCAGAAGACAAAATTCAATAATTTTGTTAGATCGGGATTTATTCTGTATTAAAAATAACTTACATATTGAACACAGTTATGCTTCAGAATTAACTCCTCAACAAAGGGATTGGAGAAGTCCATTCATAGACTATGCTGTCTATGGAATTCTACCTGAAGATCCTAAAGAAGCAGCATCAGTCAAGCGACGATCATTCCGATTCTATTATGACACTTCTATGAATATGCTATATCGTCGTTCTTATGACGGGCTTTTGTTACGATGTCTTTCTGAAAATGAAGCTAAAATACAATCCGTGAAGCTCATGATGGAGTATGTGGTGCACATCAACCTGGTCCAAAATTACAAGACCGTATTCGTAGAATGGGGTATTACTGGCCTACAATGGTAGCAGATGCTATAGATTATGCAAAGAGGTGTAAAGCCTGTCAAATTCATGCAGACTTTATACATCAACCTTCTGAATTTCTTCATCCCACGGTAGCCTCATGGCCATTTGAAGCTTGGGGCATGGATATAATTGGCCCTATCAACCCCCCTTCTGTTAAAGGACATCGGTTCATTCTTGCTATAACCGATTACTTTTCTAAATGGGCGGAAGCAATTCCTTTGATTGAGGTGAAAACTTCCAATGTTATTAGCTTTATTAAACATCATGTGATTTATCGTTTTGGGATTCCCGAAGGATAATTCATGACAATGGACCACAATTCGCTAGCCATTCATTTTATAAATTCTGTGAAAAGAACCGAATTCAGAATCTGGCTTCTACAGCTTATAATCCAGCTGCTAATGGTTTAGCTGAGGCTTTTAATAAAACGATTATCAAACTTCTCAAAAAGTTTGTTTCTTCCAATAAACGTGATTGGAATGAGAAACTTGGAGAATGTTTGTGGGCACATCGTACAACGGTCCGAAATCCAACTGGTTTTACGCCATTCTCGTTGGTTTATGGATGTGAAGCTGTTCTTCCCTTGGAAATTCAGATCCCATCTCTTAGAATAGCTATTGCCAATGAGCTAACCTCAGAGAACAATGATCGATTGCGGCTTCAAGAACTTGAAGGTTTGGATGAAAAACGTCTTCAAGCGCAACAACATATTGAATTATATCAAGCACGCATCTCTCGAGCTTTTAATCGTAAAGTTAAGAGAGAATATTTAAAGTTGGAGAGTTGGTTCTAGCTGTCCGAAGACCTATGGTTATGACTCACAAAAGTAAAGGAAAATTCCAAGCTAAGTGGGAAGGTCCTTATGTTGTTGAGACCGTGTTTTCCAATGGGGCATATAGATTATCTAAGCCTAATGGAGATTTTCTTATGATGCCCATCAATGGCAATTTCTGAAGAAATATTATGTATAAAGAAAAAGAGACATAATAAAATAAAAACTCTTTTATTTATCATATTATAATTCAGATACAAAAGATTAAGAACGAGGACCAGGGCCGCTGCCTTCATTGTTGAATACATAATCAGCCAATGAGTCAAAGACATCATTGCCTGAACTCACAAAAAATTTGCGAGCAACCATCCTCAGTGCTTCCTCCTCGGTTGTTTCTCCTGGCTCCACTAAGAAAGAAAGGATGTCCTTGGGTGGTTTTGGCGTAGAAGAACTTTCGCCAGTCTTTTCCTTTTTGTGCGGAGACGGCTCCATGGGGGTTGTCTCAATCGTCTTCTCGATCGCTTTCGAGGCTTCGGTCTTTTGTGGCACGTCCTTGGAAGACATTTTTTGCTTCTTTGGATAAAAAAAAGAGAGAATGATACTTTATAAGAAAACTCTAAACTATTTATAGTAAAGAGTTATTTATGGACGAATGTTATTGAATGATTTTAGAATTTGAAACAATCTGTCTTCTCGAAACTGACGGGTTCATCCATTAATTACAAATTCATCGGGTTCATCCATTTATTACAAATTCATCCATTTATTTCTATGGATTAGAAAAGAAGTTGCCGAAATAAATGTACATTCTTTGTAAACTATTTATGGCCGGTTGATTTGAAAATCTCAAAAGATTTGTTTAAGAGAGTTTTTTTTTTTTCTTCTGGCTGATGTTAATTATTATCCATCATGTCCATAGATACTTATCTACTTTTTCGGGTTAGTCCAATCTGTTATGTCCATATTTACCTCTGACAGTATTGTATACCCTACAAAGAGTAAGATTAGCTATCTTTGGATAGATGCAATTTATTTGTGAAGGTTTATCACGTCCATAATACCTCTGATAATTGTCCTACCTCTATTATTTTTGATAGAGTCACAAAACATCCAAAATGTGTCATTCATATGATTGACATATTACATCAGCATGGAAGAAAAGTTTAGAAAGAAAAAATTCTTTTACAAATTTTACAAAGGAGGAGTGATCATGTTCTCGATCATCTTTCTCAGTTCTGCTATTCTTCTTTCGAATGATGGGTGCATTTTGAGAAGCAATTTTGCGCTTTGATTCTTCAGAATATTTACGAGAAAGCTCCGTAAAACTCATAACTAACCCTTCTTTTGCATCATTCAGAATTTTGAGGGTACTCTCCGAACCACAAATCTGTTCTTCCAAAACAGAACCTTGGGCCAAAGATTTATTTCGTTCAGCAATTATTTGTTCTCGTTCCTCTTTCAAACGAGCCAATACAGCTTCAGCCTCACGAATTTTGTCTTCCTGCTCCAAAAGCCGTACATGTGATTTTTCATAAGTAATTCGGTGCTGTTCTAACAGAGGTTTGCTTCCATAAAGAAAAGCTGTTTCTTGTGCAACTTTGGCATTATACTCCTGGAGAGCTTCTTGAAATGATAATTCTCGAGCTGTGTATTCGGCAGTTAGAGTGTCATATTCGGTTTGAATAAAACTCTCTATAGTGCCATGATAAATTTCTTCATATTCTTGTAAAGGTTGCTCAAGACCTTCAACTATGGCCTGCAACGTTGTGGCTTTCTCGGTACTATGGAATATGGCAACGTTTCCAATAACCGGGGTGATTGTGGCCTTCAAATCTTTATACTGATAGCTCCCCCTCAAAATCATTTTGGTCAAAGTTATCAAGGTGGTGTAGAAGGTATCAGTATGAACTTGGGCTAGAAAATTCATATCATTGATCGAGCTTGGAGTAGCTACACTTGTTGTCATTCTTATTGGCAAAGAAAAGCTCGAAGTTGCTACTGTAGTAGCTTCTGCAGTAAGAACTTGTACTATTGGAGCCAATATTGGAGTAGTTGCTGGGATAGAAGTTTCAATCATCATATTTGTAGCAGCCATGCTTGTAACTTCTACAGCTATCTCTGGAGCTGATGTTCGAATTAAAGCAAAAGGGAGGCTCACTTCAATGACAGGAGCAGGCTCAGACACTGTTTCTACAGGAATTGGTGCTATATCAGTAGAAAGTGTTCCTGTTGTGACTTCAATTTCCGCAGCTGTAACCACAGCATCTTCGGTTGTTGATTCTTCAATATTAACTGGGGTCTCCTCTATTATGTTTATGACATTCAGAGCTGCAACATCTGTAGCTGATTGTTCAAATTCTGTTAGGTTCATAACAACAGCCGAGTCTTTCTTAAGAACAATAGAAGATGGTTCTGCGGGAACTTCTTCAGAAGATTTTTCAATTGATTTTTCAGTTTCGGAATCTTCCTCATCTGAATCATCAATTTCTTCTACATGTGGTTCAACAGGAGGAGTAACCTTCTGAAGAGTAGCTTTCTTGACAGGAGAAATGATTTTCTTGAGTATGGAACATGTCCCTGTAAAGAAAATAATAAATGAAATAGTTATAATATCTGATCATATGAATAAAATATATTTTATATAAAGGAAAGATTTGGACCTGATAAAAAATCATCATCAGAGTCCATATCCTCCCAATCATCCTCACCCAAATCTAAAGCTGGTTCATCAGAGGGAATGGGTTCATCCTCAATGGGAGTATCCCACTCAATGTCTTCAGCAATAGTCCTTGGAGCTACAGAAGAACCTTCTTCAAAAGGAGCTGTGGAAGACTCTACATTTTCTTCAAGAAGAGCTGTAGAAGACTCTATATTTGGAGTAATCTCTGAAACTGTGGTAGTAACAGTTATCAGCTGAGAAACAGCTACCTGTGGAGGAATAGCTGGTTCATTTGCAATTGGTGCATGAGTAGCAGTTGTAGAGCCCAGATATTGAACCTGTGGTGCAACTGCAGATGAAGATCCTACCCCAGGATCTATGGTTGATGGAAGATTGACATTAGAAACTTCCTCTTCAAATTCTGGCTCATCCAGGAGAAGCGGTCTTTTTATGGCTCTCCTCTTTTTCTTGGGGGAATTGATTGTCAAAGATGATCCCCGTTTCTTCCCACCTTTAGCAGTAAGTACAGGAGCTTCTTCCTTATCTGTGACAGTAACTTCCAGAAATTCATCTGGAACAGCATTATTTGCTGGGGCATCTTCTGGTACTCGAACAACTTCTTCTGGATCTCCTTCTTTTCTGACTCGGATACTTCTTCTTAAATCATATCCGGAAGAAAAAGAACGGATAGAAGAATAGAATTGTGTATGATCGTAGTATTTTTAATTCAGTAGTAATGGATAGTTGGTATATAGAATTGGGCTCCTGTGCATCCAGTACTAAAATATCGCCAAACCCTGGCTCCATCAACTAACTTCCCGTAGCTATTGAAGACTGTTGAAGCATTCCCAACATGAAGCTGGTCATATCCAAATTGCCTTGCAAATCTACTCGGCAGATAAGGTTCGAATATACAGCGTTCACCACACCTGTACATCAAATGAGATGGTCTGATGCATAAGAGCCATTTAAATGCCGGTCGAGAGAGTGATGTTCTATCTTGACCTCCATCTTCAAGACGTATACCCAGAAGGTTTGATGGAACTGAGGGTGGGATGCAGAAAAAACTCCAACCATGGGAGTAATTTAATGATGCTCGAGTGTCAGCAACAGAGGTCACCTTCCATGAAGCTTTGTTATATTTCAGAAGAAATATCCCTGATGGATCTTCCGGACCTGGAGACATCAAGCGATTATTATGAAGTAATAACCAACCCATCAAAACAGGAAGGGTAACTCCACTCTAGGAAATTCGCTACGAGCTTTAGTTCCTAGAACCAATTCATTACTGAAACTCCTTAAACCAGATTGAAGCCGACACACCATGGCTGGAAGCAGACTCAATTTAGCCCTGAAAACTAGACGTACTGCCGACCATAATGTGTCTCGATGGATCCTATCTATAGAAGTAGATCCAGGAACAATCCATTTGCGTAGCCACAAGGATAAGTAGCCAGCTAGTAGGGCCTCCTTCGAGATGTGCTTTCTGCTATGACGAAGATAACTGAGGGTTTCTATTCCTGCTGGAAAGTCACCAGTTTTTGATGACAGATATCTGTCAGGGATCTTGTGTTGATTCATCAAAGCAGCTATTACATCCCCAGGCATTGTGGTCATGAGATTTATAATTTGAGACTTGTTCTCTTGGAACCTCTCTCCGTCTTCCTTGAGAAGTCTATTCTTGTGATAGAATAAATATGTTGTCCATTTATTGACATAGGCCAAATTTGAAGGACTTTCATACATGGTAGTACAAGTCAGATAGTGACACATTAATTCTTGATATACTTCAACCAACTGAGGATTCTGCTTCTGAATCTCTGCCAATTCTTGGTTGGTAGGGATATACTCTTCATAAGGGAGTTCTCCCATTGATAATCTTGAAATATACTCCATTTCATTAAGTGCAAACCCCATCTCACCAATTGGAGTTGAGATGGTACCAGTGGAATTGATGTACAGTTCTACCAGAGCCAGGAATAAATTGTGATTTATATGGATTCCTTGACTAGTAGCAGTAACTGCATTATATAGACCAATGGTCTGCAGCTCTGATTTAAAATACTTCAACACCCAGGCTGTCAACATGATCCAATTTTTATTCTGAGGATTCATCCATCCTTGGAGTCTAGGATTCCCTGAAGGATATATACCCCTTTGTTTATAAATCGGTTTATGTTCATTTTTATCTGGACCGGTTGGATCAAGAAGAGTCTTCACTGGGATTTTCTCCAGGCATTAACCCTTGGAATGGGACTACACCTCCATAATTAGTACTGGTGAAGTATCCCATACAGTTAGCCGTTCTCTTCTGAATACTATTTTGCCAGGCTTGCCGTTTGTATAAGGAGTCAGATTCCATGCCATCCTTCTGGGATGAGTAGCATGAAAAAAGGCAGCAATTGGATAGTCCCTATTCATTTCGGGGAGGTACATTACCGTATTTTCAAATTTGAATACCCAGGACTCCTTCTTTGGGTTTGTTTGGGATTCATTATCAATTGCATCTCCAAATAAAAATGAGGGCTTTAAATATTGCTCTAAAGTTAAAGATCTCAATATTTCTCCATTCATCAAAGATAACAACATCCTCTCCCCTTGTGATGTGATCAAATTACTCCTTTCTTCAGGATAAATTGGATTGGTCTGTGGGAAGTTAACATGTGACAAATCTTCCAAATAATTGGAGCCCATAATTCCACAAGGAGAACCAAATATCTCTGCCAATGGATGAATTTGTAAATTGACTGCAAAGAAAAAGAGATGGTAAAGTTAGTCAAATAGCCAAAATCTCTTATGCAGATGGTTATAAATGACTACTTTATGCAAATAGTTTTACGCAGATGACTCTACGCAGTGTCTACACAGACGAATTTACGCAGACAACCTTACGCGAATGAGTCAACACGAAAGCTTACGCAAATAGCTCTACGCAGATTACTTTTACGCAGATGGTCTTACATAAGTTCAATCTTTATATCTGTGTATAAAGGCTATACGCTTACACATTAAAGTGTGCATATTTGGTAAGCAAACATTTTACGCTGACATGTATACACGTGGGCATACTGTATTAATCTTTACATACGCTGACACGTATACACGGGGCGTATTGTATTGATCCTTTTGTATGCTGACACGTATACACGTGGGCATCATTATTTTCCCAAATCTCTACACTAATACGCACAGCGTAGGTGAGAGTTTTTAGGGTTTATGATCTTGGTTAAGGTTCTGATCAAAATCCTTAATCTACTCGACCTCATCCTCATCTTCATCGATCAAAATTTTCATCAAAGTTCGTCTCCAACAATGATCAAAACTTGGTAAATCGTTACCTTTAATCGGTTCAGCCACCAATGGAGGAATTTCTAGGGTTTCTTCTGATTGAGAAGCAGGTGTCTCAACACGATCGACCGACGGTGCAGTCGTCTTCTTTCCTTTGCCAGCAGCGGTTTTGCTTTTTGGAGCCATTGGGAAGAATTTTTGAGGAAGAGAAGATGAAAGAGTTTTTGAAAATTTGAGAAGAGATAAAAATTCTTCTTTGGTGAAATAGAGGCCTATTTATAGGAATGTATTTCGAAAACTCTGGCTAATGGCGGTTGAGTATCCCGAATACTGTGTAAAAAATGATAAGGTTGTTCAAATCCCTGAGTTTACGCAGAAGACAGGTCAGAGCTTTACGCAGCAAAATCTTGCCTTTGCACAGCACTACATGACAAATCAACCTCTACACAGGCTTCAACTTGTTCAGAGCTCTACGCGCTTGACACCTGTCCCATTAGCTTTACGCGGTGGGACAAGCCGTCTCTTCTGCATTTAATGCAGAGATTTGGCTGTCATCATTATCTGACACAGAAGTCAGAGAGACATATATTTTTTATATGTTAAAGTTTTACGCTGCTGAGATTTCCTAAGATACGCAGATGGCTATGATGATGGTTTTTTTACTGTTTACGAAAAGACATTCCTCGTATAAACTTAATATTTATTGGTTACTGTGTTAAAAGAAGAAAGATATTACACTCGATTCTGATTATTCCCTATACGCAAAGAGTTTATTTAAGCTAATTAAATGCTTAAGGCTATATTAGCCATTCTTAAGTATACGCGTGTAGTTTATTTGGGTTGTTTTAATACCCAAGGCTAATTAGCCACTATACGCAGGGATTACTTTGAGTTTATTATTTTCTCCTCTCTACGCAGTTTACCATGATTATAGAGATACGTGGTACCACTTTCTCAGAAATCATGTGTATGAGATTACTTTTTGGCAGTATGTGGGATACGTGGCATTTTCGTAAGGCTCTGAATGAAGTCGTACTAAAAAGATCATGCTGAGCAGTTGTATATATGTGGGCTACGTGGCATATGCGTAAAAGCTCCGAATGAGATCGTGATGGTCAATTCTGGATTATAATAAACAAAATTGATACGTGGCAGTTGCGTAAAGTTATAAAAGGATTTAATCAAAAAAGATTAAGAATGAAGTTCTCTGACATTCCAAAAAATAAACTTTTATTAATGAAGATCAGAAACAGCGGGAAAGAGAAAGAAGGGGACACATCCTATATCTTTTTCTTCATGGATTCACTAAGCTTTGCGCTTAGTTCCTCCACATCATTGATCCCCATACGGCACAGCAAGTCCTTAAGCATCTCCTTCTGATCTTCCAAAGTACGCTCATGCAGACTAAAGAAGCTGAGAAAGTTCTTGGCTAGTTGAGGATGATCGTCTTCAAAATTGAAAACAAAGGAATCTGGCTCCTTACCCATGAGAATGGGATCACCATGGGAATAGAAACCCAATTTGCGCCCCTCTTCTTCGGCTTTCTCCTTCGGTGTCATGGTTGATGGATGAAGAAAAAATTAAAATCGTTTCATTTTTTAGAGGAATCCACTGACGGTCCATATTCTACTTCAGTCTCGAAGGATGAGAATTCATTATGACAATAGAATTTCTGTGCACATTGAATTCGAAATGCAGACGGTTGGTTATCCCATTCTTTATGCTTCTGTTCAAAAGTATTTCAAATATTGGAAATATATTTGAAAAACTTTGAAGGGGGTTTTGTAGAAGCATAAATATAAATTAAGCTTTACGCACAATCAATTGATGGTTCAGACTTTACGCAGATATTTTTTGAGTCAGATCCAAACTTTACGCAAGGAGCAGAGGAGGCATTACGCATGTGTCTCTACGCTATTATGCACATCTTTCGAGAAGCTGTTATGTCGCAATTAATGTTGATTACAGTTTTACATTGATTATATTCTCTGACAATGTAATACACGAGAATCGAAGAGGCTTAAGCTTTTATTGAAGGCGGCAAGCTTTACGCACGTTACACGTGTCCTCTACGCATGGTGATTTCTCTACGCAGGGGGCTATACGTTGAGAGCCATACGCTGCATTTAATGCACGTAATTATGATATTTTCAGATGACACGTAGCTTACCCTCATCTGGTGCTAATGGACTTTACGCATGTGACGTATATCCTGTACGCATTGATTTTGTAAAGTTTATTTGGGTTTCACACCCAAGGTTGTTTTCAGCCACTTTACGTGGATGGCATACGTGTATCTCATGCCACAAATTTCGAGGATGCATAGACGGGATACCTCATATTTCGCCGGATAATGGGACACTTGTCAGCTTGCGTAAGGATTAATCCCATTACGTGGGTAGCAGTTTCTCTCTCAGCTAGCGTAGAGGCCCGTTTTTGTTGCTTTTTACAGCCTATAAATGGCAGCATTAATTTGGATAGAAGGACTGAACAGAGAGAATCAAAAGAATTGTTATAATTCCCGAGTGTTCTCTTTTACTTCTTCTTCTCAAGAACAAAGTGAAGTAGAGCAGGAAAGCATTCGACTTGTGCCACCAGTGCCAACTTCGTCGATATCTATCTACAGCCTCCGTTCTTCAGTTGTTCTTCTTCCTCAAGACAGCAAGCTTCTTCAACATCGTTGTGTGGTCCAAGGAACAAAGTGATCATTTGCGAATCAGACTTCCATAGCAATACATTCCCAGAATCAAATTTGTACTTTTGTACTTTTCTTGTTTTCTTTCTTGAAGTTGTAAAGGCTTTTTGTTAAGTAAAACCG